>CM036770.1:34480210-35080210 GCA_020796225.1 Arion vulgaris
GGCCCCTACCTCTGTCGCCTCTTACGACATGCCTTGTAGATCGTAGTGTTATTATTTTTTTTATACTTGCGGGCACTGGAAACGCACGGGCATTGCACAAGTTGCAAGATACATACATCAGAAAGGCGATGGATAGACAACATTGATAAAATCGACTGGAAGCATTGTAAAACAGGCACTGTTTTGAAATCCGCAGGGAAAGACGAATAAGGAAGATCTAGAAATACCTGAAGAAGAGATATGGAGACTGATATTAATAGGATAGCAAGACGGGAAAGAATTGAAAAGGGATGGCAGGAGAGAAGAAGGGCTGGAAGAAGTTTGTTGAAGACCTGTGCTCCGTTGGGAGATGAAAGTTGAAGTTGTGGAAAGAATTGGAAGGGGTGGCAAGAGAGAGGAAGAGCTGGAAGAAGTGTGTTGAAGACCTGTGCTCCGTTGTGAGTTGGAAAGTGAAGAAGATACAGATATCATAAATGCACGAGTATCATGCAAATATGGGACAAGATCTGGGAAGATGTAAATGGTCTTGTCTCATCATGGCTAACATTTAACATCTGAAAATGTAAACAGAAATAGAATGATACAAATCAGACATATCACAAAGAGACATTTAAATAAATAACATACCATTTTTGTAAGTCTGTCACTGAAGCTTGCCAGATAGAGAGAACTTGCCAGATAGAGAAAACTTGTCAGATCAGATCAGAATCGTTGATCGTTTGAAATGTGTCGCCGTGTATGTTCAGTTTGTGAGAATAACTGAGTCTTTATACACAATTTCTAAATATTATAAGCCTCATAATATGATACCTAATATTGAAGAATTTACATAAATATGTCAGTCGGATATTGTCAAACACATTTGATCAAACATTTCAACTTGTGTGTTTATTGTTGCATGTTTTATCTTAGAGATATTATGGGATATAATAAATTCATAAAAAAATAATTTATTTCAATGTTTTATTCCGAGTTAAGCTCGTTAAATTGAGAGTAGGTTTCAAGGAAAATCTCACATAAAAGAACAAAGAATGAATATAAAAGAATAATTATCGCCATTATCATTAATACTTTATGCTCTCAGTTGATACTATGCTGCAGATGTCGCTTGTGGGTAAATTATAATTTATCTCTAGAAATCTTGACTTTAGCTTCATCATTCAATATATGATATATTCTAGAGTGCTCTATATCGTAGAGGTTAGGTACTCATATCTTGTGTCAAAGCTACTTTCAATGTGTTAGATATAAACGTTATTGCCCTGGTTTAGCAGGGATAACAAAACTGATCATATTATTGATCGATTCAATAAAACACACAGACATAATTGACATAAGTTACCATATACTCTATCATTTATGACTTTATTTAGAATTACTTTTGACCACGTCATCACTTGATGATGAAACAACTCTTCACGGGTGCTTACTATTGCAAATGAAAATGAAAATAGTCGCCCATCCTTTACAAGACGTGGATATCAAGTACAGTAAACGAGTCGTTGATTTTCTAGGTAACATTTATTCGTTCAGTAGTTTGTCAATGAAAGAAATCAACTCTCGTATTCCTATAGCAGCTAGTGTCTTCACTAAGTTAACAAATATCTGGCAATCTCAAGACCTTAGTTTATGTACAAAAGTTAAATTGTTTAGGTCCTGTGTGATTCCTGTACTGATCTACGGTTGTGAAAGTTGGAAATCAACAAAGAAAATTGATAAGAAACTGGACAGCTTTGAGAATAAATGTTTCCGAAAATTACTAAAAGTAAAATGGAGTGACTTAGTTTCGAACAAAACAGTGAGAGATAGAACACACTAACAACCTGTATCAAATATTATAAGGAAACGAAGGTGGAAAAAAGACCACTCTTCGAAGAACAATCCTACAAGAAAGTAAACTTTTGGGATGTAAAATCATACGAGATCTCCAACTGCTAGCAACGAACCGCATCACATGGAGATCTAAAACCTCAACCTATATGTACCGTCTTTGGCACGAAAGGAACAAACGAACTAACTAGTTTGTCATTGCTTTCTGTACGGTCAGGTCTATTTTTTCTTGTTGAAATATTCCCCCTAGTCTTGTAGACATATTGTCCCCTGACATACCATCAGTCTTGTAGACATGTTGTCCCCTGACATACCATCTATATATCATCTACATACCATCAGTCTTGTAGACATGTTGTCCCCTGACATACCCTCAGTCTTGAAGACATGTTGTCCCCTGACATACCTTCAATCTTGTAGACATATTGTCCCCTGACAAACCCCCAATTTTGTAGACATGTTGTCCCCTGACAAACCCCCAGTCTTGTAGACATATTGTCCCCTGACATACCCTCAGTCTTGAAGACATGTTGTCCCCTGACATACCTTCAATCTTGTAGACATATTGTCCCCTGACAAACCCCCAATTTTGTAGACATGTTGTCCCCTGACAAACCCCCAGTCTTGTAGACATATTGTCCCCTGACATACTCCTCAGTCTTGTGACATATTGTCCCCTGACATACCCTCAGTCTTGTAGACATATTGTCCCCTGACATACCCTCAGTCTTGTAGACATATTGTCCCCTGACATACCCTCAGTCTTGAAGACATGTTGTCCCCTGACATACCTTCAATCTTGTAGACATATTGTCCCCTGACAAACCCCCAATTTTGTAGACTTGTTGTCCATTGACATACCCCCAGTTTTGTAGACTTGTTGTCCATTGACATACCCCCAGTCTTGCAGAATTGTTGTCCCCTGACACACCCACAGTCTTGTAGACTTGTTGTCACTCTAACATACCCCAGTCTTGTAGACATATTGTTCCAGTGGTCTACCATCCAGCAATGTAGACGTTTTGTCCCTGTGGTCTACCCCCACCCCATCCATGTAGAAATATTGTTCCAGTGGTCTACTACCCCATCCATGTAGACATGTTGTCCCAGTGCTCTAACCCCCATCCCCCACCACCCCCATCCCTAAGCTTTGTTAACATATTGTACCAGTGGACTCCCCCCTCCAATCTTGTAGAAATAATGTCCCATGTGATCTAACCCCAGCCTTGTAGAAATAATGTCCAATGTGATTTAACCCCAGCATTGTAGATACAATGTCCCTATGACGTATTACGAAGACTTATAGACATATTGTCCCCGTGACTTATCTCCAGTCTTTTAGACATAATGTCCACTGACGTAATCCTAGACCTTTAAACATACTAGCCCTGTCGTATAATGCCAGCCTTGTAGTCATATTGTCCCACTGACGTACCCCTCGGCCTTGTAGTCATATTGTCCCACTGACGTACCCCTCGGCCTTGTAGTCATATTGTCCCACTGACGTACCCCTCGGCCTTGTAGTCATATTGTCCCGTGACGTACCCTCGGCCTTGTAGTCATATTGTCCCCGTGACGTACCCCTCGGCCTTGTAGTCATATTGTCCCACCGACGTACCCTCGGCCTTGTAGTCATATTGTCCCCGTGATGTACCCCTCGGCCTTGTAGTCATATTGTCACCGTGACGTACCCATCAGTCTTGTAGTCATATTGTCCCCGTGACGTACCCCTCGGCCTTAAAGATATATTGTCCCACTGACGTGCCCATCAGCCTTGTAGATATATTGTCCCACTGACGTACCCCTCGGCCTTGTAGATATATTGTCCCACTGACGTACCTCGGCCTTGTGAGATATATTGTCCTGTGACGTACCACTCGGCCTTGTAGTCATATTGTCCCGTGACGTACCACTCGGCCTTGTAGTCATATTGTCCCCGTGACGTACCACTCGGCCTTGTAGTCATATTGTCCCCGTGACGTACCCATCGGCCTTGTAGTCATATTGTCCCCGTGACGTACCACTGACCTTGTAGTCAATTGTCCCTGTGACGTACTCCTCGGCCTTGTAGATATATTGTCCCTGTGACGTACTCCTCGGCCTTGTAGTCATATTGTCCCCGTGACGTACTCCTCGGCCTTGTAGATATATTGTCCCTGTGACGTACCCCTCGGCCTTGTAGTCATATTGTCCCCGTGACGTCCTCGGCCTTTAGTCATATTGTCCCCGTGACGTACCCTCGGCCTTGTAGTCATATTGTCCCGGTGACGTACCCCTCGGCCTTGTAGTCATATTGTCCCCGTGACGTACTCCTCGGCCTTGTAGATATATTGTCCCTGTGACGTACCCCTCGGCCTTGTAGTCATATTGTCCCCGTGACGTACTCCTCGGCCTTGTAGTCATATTGTCCCCGTGACGTACTCCTCGGCCTTGTAGTCATATTATCCCCGTGACGTACCCCTCGGCCTTGTAGATATATTGTCCCCGTGACGTACCCCTCGGCCTTGTAGTCATATTGTCCCCGTGACGTACCTCTCGGCCTTGTAGTCATATTGTCCCCGTGACGTACCCTCGGCCTTGTAGTCATATTGTCCCCTTGACGTACCCTCGGCCTTGTAGTCATATTGTCCCACTGACGTACCCCTCGGCCTTGTAGTCATATTGTCCCCGTGACGTCCCCCTCGGCCTTAAAGATATATTGTCCCACTGACGTGCCCATCAGCCTTGTAGATATATTGTCCCACTGACGTACCCCTCGGCCTTGTAGATATATTGTCCCACTGACGTACCCCTCGGCCTTGTAGATATATTGTCCCTGTGACGTACCCATCGGCCTTGTAGTCATATTGTCCCCGTGACGTACTCCTCGGCCTTGTAGTCATATTGTCCCAGTGACGTACTCCTCGGCCTTGTAGTCATATTGTCCCGTGACGTACCCTCGGCCTTGTAGTCATATTGTCCCTGTGACGTACCACTCGACCTTGAGTCATATTGTCCCTGTGACGTACTCTCGGCCTTGTAGATATATTGTCCCTGTGACGTACTCCTCGGCCTTGTAGTCATATTGTCCCCGTGACGTACTCCTCGGCCTTGTAGATATATTGTCCCTGTGACGTACCCCTCGGCCTTGTAGTCATATTGTCCCAGTGACGTACTCCTCGGCCTTGTAGTCATATTGTCCCCGTGACGTACCCCTCGGCCTTGTAGTCATATTGTCCCGGTGACGTACCCCTCGGCCTTGTAGTCATATTGTCCCCGTGACGTACCTCTCGGCCTTGTAGATATATTGTCCTGTGACGTACCCTCGGCCTTGTAGTCATATTGTCCCCGACGTACTCTCGGCCTTGTAGTCAATTGTCCTCGGACGTACTCTGGCCTTGTAGTCAATTGTCCCCGTGACGTACCTCTCGGCCTTGTAGATATATTGTCCCGTGACGTACCCTCGGCCTTGTAGTCATATTGTCCCCGTGACGTACTCCTCGGCCTTGTAGTCATATTGTCCCCGTGACGTACCCCTCGGCCTTGTAGTCATATTGTCCCCTTGACGTACCCTCGGCCTTGTAGTCATATTGTCCCACTGACGTACCCCTCGGCCTTGTAGTCATATTGTCCCTGTGACGTACCCCTCGGCCTTGTAGTCATATTGTCCCCGTGACGTACCCATCAGTCTTGTAGTCATATTGTCCCCGTGACGTACCCCTCGGCCTTAAAGATATATTGTCCTACTGACGTGCCCATCAGCCTTGTAGATATATTGTCCCACTGACGTACCCCTCGGCCTTGTAGATATATTGTCCCTGTGACGTAACCCTCGGCCTTGTAGTCATATTGTCCCCGTGACGTACCCATCAGCCTTGTAGTCATATTGTCCCCGTGACGTACCCTCGGCCTGTAGATATATTGTCCCACTGACGTACCCTCGGCCTTGTAGATATATTGTCCCTGTGACGTACCCATCGGCCTTGTAGTCATATTGTCCCCGTGACATACTCCTCGGCCTTGTAGTCATATTGTCCCGTGACGTACTCCCCGGCCTTGTAGTCATATTGTCCCCGTGACGTACCCTCGGCCTTGTAGTCATATTGTCCCCGTGACGTACCACTCGGCCTTGTAGTCATATTGTCCCTGTGACGTACTCCTCGGCCTTGTAGATATATTGTCCCTGTGACGTACTCCTCGGCCTTGTAGTCATATTGTCCCCGTGACGTACTCCTCGGCCTTGTAGTCATATTTTCCCGTGACGTACCCTCGGTCTTGTAGATATATTGTCCCCGTGACGTACCCCTCGGCCTTGTAGTCATATTGTCCCCGTGACGTACTCCTCGGCCTTGTAGATATATTGTCCCTGTGACGTACCCCTCGGCCTTGTAGTCATATTGTCCCCGTGACGTACTCCTCGGCCTTGTAGATATATTGTCCCCGTGACGTACTCCTCGGCCTTGTAGTCATATTGTCCCCGTGACGTAACCCTCGGCCTTGTAGATATATTGTCCCTGTGACGTACCCTGGCCTTGTAGATATATTGTCCCGTGACGTACCCTCGGCCTTGTAGTCATATTGTCCCCGTGACGTACCCCTCGGCCTTGTAGTCATATTGTCCCCCGTGACGTACCCCTCTGCCTTGTAGTCATATTGTCCCCGTGACGTACACCTCGGCCTTAAAGATATATTGTCCACTGACGCCCATCAGACTTGTAGATATATTGTCCCACTGACGTACCCCTCGGCCTTGTAGATATATTGTCCCTGTGACGTACTCCTCGGCCTTGTAGTCATATTGTCCCCGTGACGTAACCCTCAGCCTTGTAGTCATATTGTCCCCGTGACGTACTCCTCGGCCTTGTAGATATATTGTCCCACTGACGTACCCCTCGGCCTTGTAGATATATTGTCCCGTGATGTACCCATCGGCCTTGTAGTCATATTGTCCCCGTGACGTACTCCTCGGCCTTGTAGTCATATTGTCCCGTGACGTACCACTCGGCCTTGTAGTCATATTGTCCCCGTGACGTTCTCTCTGGCCTTGTAGTCATATTGTCCCCGTGACGTACCTCGGCCTTGTAGTCATATTGTCCCCGTGACGTACCCATCAGTCTTGTTGTCATATTGTCCCCGTGACGTACTCCTCGGCCTTGTAGTCATATTGTCCCCGTGACGTACCACTCGGCCTTGTAGTCATATTGTCCCCCGTGACGTACTCCTCGGCCTTGTAGTCATATTGTCCCCGTGACGTACCTCTCGGCCTTGTAGTCATATTGTCCCCGTGACGTACCCATCAGTCTTGTAGTCATATTGTCCCTGTGACGTACCACTCGGCCTTGTAGTCATATTGTCCCCGTGACGTACCACTCGGCCTTGTAGTCATATTGTCCCCGTGACGTACCACTCGGCCTTGTAGTCATATTGTCCCCGTGACGTACCCATCAGTCTTGTAGTCATATTGTCCCCGTGACGTACCACTCGGCCTTGTAGTCATATTGTCCCGTGACGTACCCATCAGTCTTGAGTCATATTGTCCCCGTGACGTACCACTCGGCCTTGTAGTCATATTGTCCCCGTGACGTACTCCTCGGCCTTGTAGTCATATTGTCCCCGTGACGTACCACTCGGCCTTGTAGTCATATTGTCCCGTGACGTACCACTCGGCCTTGTAGTCATATTGTCCCCGTGACGTACTCCTCGGCCTTGTAGATATATTGTCCCCCTGACGTACCCATCAGTCTTGTAGTCATATTGTCCCCGTGACGTACCACTCGGCCTTGTAGTCATATTGTCCCTGTGACGTACTCCTCGGCCTTGTAGATATATTGTCCCTGTGACGTACCACTCGGCCTTGTAGATATATTGTCCCTGTGACGTACTCCTCGGCCTTGTAGATATATTGTCCCTGTGACGTACCACTCGGCCTTGTAGATATATTGTCCCCGTGACGTACCACTCGGCCTTGTAGTCATATTGTCCCCGTGACGTACCACTCGGCCTTGTAGATATATTGTCCCTGTGACGTACCCTCGGCCTTGTAGATATATTGTCCCGTGACGTACCACTCGGCCTTGTAGTCATATTGTCCCCGTGACGTACTCCTCGGCCTTGTAGATATATTGTCCCTGTGACGTACCCCTCAGCCTTGTAGTCATATTGTCCCCGTGACGTACTCCTCGGCCTTGTAGATATATTGTCCCCGTGACGTACCCCTCGGCCTTGTAGTCATATTGTCCCCGTGACGTACCCATCAGTCTTGTAGAGATATTGTCCCCATGACGTAGTACTCAGCTATGTAGACATATTGTCCACTGACATATACCCTGTCTAGTAGATATACTGTCCCCTGACGTCCCCCTCCTCCGCCTTGTAGACATAATGTCTCCGTCACGTACCAATAAGAATTGTAGAAATATATGTCCAAGCGGTCTAGTTCCCCCCACAGCCTTGTTGACATATTGTCATCTGACGTACCCACTCCCTTCCCGCGCTGACGTGTAGACATATTGTCGCCCTGATGTAACCCCGTCAGACGTGTAGACATATTGACCCACTGATGTAGCCTCCGTCAGGCGTGTAGACATATTGTCCCCCTGATGTAAACCCCGGTCAGGCGTGTAGACATACTGTCCCCCTGATGTAAACCCCGGTCAGGCGTGTAGACATATTGTCCCCCTGATGTAAACCCCGTCAGACGTGTAGACATATTGTCCCCCTGATGTAAACCCCGTCAGACATCTAGACATATAGTCCCCTGATGTAACCCCGTCAGACGTCTAGACATATTGTCCCCTGATGTAACCCCCGTCAGACGTGTAGACATATTGTCCCCTGATGTATCCCCGTCAGACGTGTAGACATATTGTCCCCTGATGTAACCCCCGTCAGACGTGTAGACATATTGTCCACCTGATGTAAACCCCGTCAGACATCTAGACATATTGTCCCCTGATGTAACCCCGTCAGACGTCTAGACATATTATCCTCCCGATGTAACCCCCGTCAGACGTCTAGACATATTAAATTGTATTTGTGTATTCAACAATGAAGATGATATTTATGATGTAGTACAGACAACATACAAATTAAAAATAAATAAAACAAGAACACAACAGAACAATTCTTCTATCTCTCTCTAGATATTTATTTCTCTAAGACTCGACATACACAATAAATTCCACTGTATAATACAGTAAATATGTAGACTGTGTTGGAGTTACTAGAGAGTACTTGTCATTTCCTGATGCAGTTGCTCGCTCACCATCAATTTACTCATTCCTAGACAAAATAAAAAATACAAATTGCGTTAAATAAATTATTTGTTTCTACTGTAATTAAAAAGCTTGTTCAGATTGTAAACCTTTAAATGTCTATTACATTCTCTCTCTCTATGTCCCTCTCTGTGTGCCTTTAACCTGGATTGGGGCATAGGCCCTGAACGAACTCATGCCCCGTCTTCCTATCTCTATCTATCTCCTGCCGCTCCCTTCAGCTCTTCTTTATATTGTTGATCTCTGAATTCAAATCCGGTACATGTATTTTTCGGCCTCCCCTTCTTTCACTGTCCCTGTGGGTTCCAGGAAATAACCTTTCTTGTTGTTTTCTCCTCAGAGTTTTTGCAAAGTGTGCCATATCCAGCGCCAGCATCTATTTCAATCTCTTGGCTCACTGGAATCTGTCATGTTCTCTCCACAAGTTCCTCATTTGTCACCCTATCATACCATCTTAGTCCTCTATTATGCGCTATTACATTACAATATAATAATTCCTCTCATATTATTATACGTTACATAGGGCCTGCAAGCAACTTCTCCAACCGCACTATCCTGGGCAACTCGCTCAATCTCCTCCATGGAACTGAGACTTATATTTCTTGCCTCTCTCAGCAAAGTTCGTTTCAGAGTCTCCTCAGGTCGTCCTCTCTTTCTGATAACTCTGTGCATCCCACTTCAATGTCTGTTTGATATTATTTCATCATTTATTCTCAAAGTGTGTCCAACATATCTCCATCTTCTCCTTCTTCTTATAACAGTTGTTACTAGTGGTTGACCAGACATTTCTCTGATTTCATCACTTCTCCTTAATTCGTTCCATTTTATGTTCATTATTATTCGCAGTCATCTATATTTCACATCTGCCTGTCACGCATTCAGTTCTACTTGTCTCGTTTTTCTTTCTTTTGTCCTCTGATATTTGGCCGTTAAGCGTCGCAGATTTAACTGATGATCGATTTCCGAGATAATGCACGCTTGGTCGCTTGATTTGCTGTGATATTTTGGAGTTCTAAGATGTCTGTAATTCCATCAATCCAGTGTTTTCATAGTCTTCCTCTTCCTCTTGATGATTTCATTTTAAAGTTGTACGCTCTTGCAGCTGCTGTATTCAGGTTTACTCTCACTAAGTGGACAAGTCAATTGTCTCTGTTTTTCAATGAATCTAATAGCAGGAGTTTTTCCAACATTTCTTCTAATTTCCTCATCTCGTATTTGTTCTCTTCTTGCTTTATTGAACGCTTTCCTCAAGCATTTCATTTCTTCAAGCACTTGAGGATCCACAGTGAGTACCTCTCGGAACTCCAGGAGTCCATGGACCATAGTTTGGGAACCGTTGGTCTAAAACATTTAATTATAAATGAAGAATACAACTTTTACAAGGAGACTACTTACTCTTTTCTCACAGATGAATGGTCTCGTTACACTTTTACAAGGACACTACTTGCTCTTTTCTCACAGATGGTCTCGTTACACTTTTACAAGGACACTACTTGCTCTTTTCTCACAGATGAATGGTCTCGTTACACTTTTACAAGGACACTACTTGCTCTTTTCTCACAGATGAATGGTCTCGTTACACTTTTACAAGGACGCTACTTGCTCTTTTCTCACAGATGAATGGTCTCGTTACACTTTTACAAGGAGACTACTTACTCTTTTCTCACAGATGAATGGTCTCGTTACACTTTTACAAGGAGACTACTTACTCTTTTCTCACAGATGAATGGTCTCGTTACACTTTTACAAGGAGACTACTTACTCTTTTCTCACAGATGAATGGTCTCGTTACACTTTTACAAGGAGACTACTTACTCTTTTCTCACAGATGAATGGTCTCGTTACACTTTTACAAGGAGACTACTTACTCTTTTCTCACAGATGAATGGTCTCGTTACACTTTTACAAGGAGTTTACTTACTTTTTTCTCACAGATGAATGGTCTCGTTACATCGCACGCAAGGTCGTTCCAGTCTCCATAATTTTGTAATACCAAACATTCTTCTTTGTCCCCTAAGTATGAAATTAATAGGAACATGTTAATATGCAAGATACACACACACAAAAATATATGTGATATATTTACGTAGAAATATGTATATACCTTGTTGCAGAAGGCCCAAGTGTGATAGGTCGGTCGTGCTGTTATATACCATGTTACAGAAGGCCCACGTGAGATGGACCGGTCGCGCTGTTCCGATGCTAAATGCATCCCAAAACAGTTCATGTATGGCGAGCTTTAAAGAGGCAGACGTTCTGCTGGTGGACAGGAAAATCGCTTTAATAACACTCTTAAATTGTCTCTAAAATGTTTCGATACAGACACTACGTGCTGGGAATCCTTTCGCAAGATCACCAAATGTGGCGCTGTAACAACACAAGATGATGTCGCATAGCTGTGAATCCGTTCGCAACATCACCAAATGTGGCGCTGTAACAATACAAGATGATCTCGCATAGCTGGGAATCCCTGGCGCAAGATCACCAAATGTGGCGCTGTAACAATACAAGATGATCTCGCATAGCTGGGAATCCCTGGCGCAAGATCACCAAATGTGGCGCTGTAACAACACAAGATGATCTCGCATAGCTGGGAATCCCTGGCGTAAGATCACCAAATGTGGTGCTGTAACAACACAAGATGATCTCGCATAGCTGGGAATCCCTGGCGCAAGATCACCAAATGTGGCGCTGTAACAACACAAGATGATCTCGCATAGCTGGGAATCCTGGCGTAAGATCACCAAATGTGGCGCTGTAACAGCACAAGATGATCTCGCATAGCTGGGAATCCTGGCGTAAGATCACCAAATGTGGCGCTGTAACAAGACAAGATGATCTCGCATAGCTGGGAATCCCTGGCGCAAGATCACCAAATGTGGCGCTGTAACAATACAAGATGATCTCGCATAGCTGGGAATCCCTGGCGTAAGATCACCAAATGTGGCACTGTAACAACACAAGATGATCTCGCATAGCTGTGAATCCCTGGCGTAAGATCACCAAATGTGGCACTGTAACAACACAAGATGATCTCGCATAGCTGGGAATCCTGGCGTAAGATCACCAAATGTGGCACTGTAACAACACAAGATGATCTCGCATAGCTGGAATCCTGGCGTAAGATCACCAAATGTGGCACTGTAACAACACAAGATGATCTCGCATAGCTGGGAATCCTGGCGTAAGATCCAAATGTGGCACTGTAAAACACAAGATGATCCATAGCTGGGAATCCTCACAAGATCACAAATGTGGCGCTGTAACACAAGATGATCTCGCATAGCTGGAATCTGGCGTAAGATCAAATGTGGCGCTGTAACACACAAGATGATTCATAGCTGGAATCCTGGCGCAAGATCACCAAATGTGGCCTAACAATACAAGATGATCTCGCATAGCTGGAATCCTGGCGCAAGATCACCAATGTCACTGTAACAACACAAGATGATCTCGCATAGCTGGGAATCCTGGCACAGATCACCAAATGTGGCGCTGTAAAACAAGATGATCTCGCTAGCTGGGAATCCCTGGCGCAAGATCACCAAATGTGGCACTGTAACAACACAAGATGATCTCGCATAGCTGGGAATCCCTAGCGTAAGATCACCAAATGTGGCGCTGTAACAACACAAGATGATCTCGCATAGCTGGGAATCCCTGGCGCAAGATCACCAAATGTGGCCTGTAACAATACAAGATGATCCGCATAGCTGGGAATCCCTGGCGCAAGATCACCAAATGTGGCACTGTAACAACACAAGATGATCTCGCATAGCTGGGAATCCCTCACAGATCACCAAATGTGGCGCTGTAACAACACAAGATGATCTCGCATAGCTGGGAATCCCTGGGAAGATCACAAATGTGGCACTTAACACCAAGATGATCTCGCATGCTGGGATCCTGCAAGATCACCAAATGGCCTGTAACAACACAAGATGATCTCGCATAGCTGGGAATCCTGGCGCAAGATCACCAAATGTGGCACTGTAACAACACAAGATGATCTCGCATGCTGGGAATCCTGGCGCAAGATCACCAAATGTGGCATGTAACACACAAGATGATCTCGCATAGCGGGAATCCGCAAGATCACAAATGTGGCCTGTAACAACACAAGATGATCTCATAGCTGGGAATCCTGGCAAGATACCAAATGTGGCACTGTAACAACACAAGATGATCTCATAGTGGGAAACCCTCAAGATCACCAAATGTGGCTGTAACAACACAAGATGATCTCGCATAGCTGGGAATCCCTGCGTAAGATCACCAAATGGCGCTGCAACAACACAAGATGATCTCGCATAGCTGGGAATCCTGGCGTAAGATCACCAAATGTGCGCTGTAACAAGACAAGATGATCTCCATAGCTGGGAATCCGGCAAGATCCAAATGTGGCACTGTAACAACACAAGATGATCTCGCAGCTGGAATCTTTCGCAGATCCAAATGTGGCGCTGTAACAACACAAGATGATGTCGCATAGCTGTGAATCCGTTCGCAACATCACCAAATGTGGCGCTGTAACAATACAGATGATCTCGCAGCTGGGAATCCTGGCGCAAGATCACCAAATGTGGCGCTGTAACAATACAAGATGATCTCGCATAGCTGGGAATCCCTGGCGCAAGATCACCTGTGCGCTGTAACAACACAAGATGATCTCGCAAGCTGAGAATCCTGGCGTAAGATCACCAAATGTGGTGCTGTAACAACACAAGATGATCTCGAAGCTGGAATCCCTGGCACAGATCACCAAATGTGCGCTGTAACAACACAGATGATCTCGCATGCTGGATCCTGGCGCGATCACCAAATGTGGCACTGTAACAACACAAGATGATCTCGCATAGCTGGAATCCTGGCGAGATCCAAATGTGGCGCTGTAACACCAAGATGATCTCGCATAGCTGGGTCCTGCGCAGATCACCAAATGTGGCACTGTAACAATAAAATGATCTCGCATGCTGAATCCCTGGCGCAAGATCACCAAAGTGGCACTGTCAACACAAGATGATCTCGCATACTGGAATCCCTGCAAAGATCACAAATGTGGCGCTGTAACAACACAAGATGATCTCGCAGCTGGAATCCTGGCCAAGATCACAAATGGCACTGTAACAACACAAGATGATCTCGCATAGCTGGAATCCTGGCACAAGATCACCAAATGTGGCGCTGTAACAACACAAGATGATCTCGCATACGGAATCCCTGGCGCAAGATCACCAAATGTGGCACTGTAACAAAACAAGATGATCTCGCATAGCTGGAATCCTCAAGATCACCAATGTGGCACTTAACAACCAAGATGATCTGCATAGCTGGAACTGGCGCAGATCACCAATGTGGCACTGTAACAACACAAGATGATCTCAAGCTGGGAATCCTGGCGCAAGATACAAATGTGGCATGTAACAACACAAGATGATCTCGCATGCTGGAATCCTGGCGCAAGATCACCAAATGTGCGCTGTAACAACACAAGATGATCTCATAGCTGAATCCTGGCTAAGATCACCAAATGTGCGCTGTAACAACAGATGATCTCATAGCTGGAATCCCTGGCGTAAGATCCTCAAATGTGCGCTGTAACAAGACAAGATGATCTCGCATAGCTGGAATCTGCGCAAGATCACCAAATGTGGCACTGTAACAACACAAGATGATCTCGCTAGCTGGAATCCTTTCGCAAGATCACCAAATGTGCGCTGTAAAACTTTACAAGATGATGTCGCATGAGCTTGAATCCGTTCGCACATCGCCAAATGTGGCGCTGTAACAATACAAGATGATCTCGCATAGCTGGAATCCTGGCGCAAGATCACCAAATGTGGCGCTGTAACAATGCAAGATGATCTCGCATAGCTGGGAATCCTGGCGCAAGATCACCGTCTGGCGCTGTAACAACCAAGATGATCTCGCATAGCTGGGAATCCTGGCGTAAGATCACCAAATGTGGTGCTGTAACAACACAAGATGATCTCGCATAGCTGGAATCCCTGGCCAAATCACAAATGTGGCGCTGTAACAACACAAGATGATCTCGCATAGCTAGGAATCCTGGCGTAAGATCACCAAATGTGGCGCTGTAACAACTTAAGATGATCTCGCATAGCTAGAATCCTGGTATGATCCAAATGTGGCGCTGTAACAGAACAAGATGATCTCATAGCTGGAATCCTGGCGCAAGATCATCAAATGTGGCACTGTAACAATACAAGATGATCTCGCATAGCTGGGAATCCCTGGCGTAAGATCACCAAATGGCACTGTAACACACAAGATGATCTCGCATAGCTGGGAATCCTGGCGTAAGATCACCAAATGTGGCACTGTAACAACACAAGATGATCTCGCATAGCTGGGAATCCCTGGCGTAAGATCACCAAATGTGGCACTGTAACAACACAAGATGATCTCGCATAGCTGGAATCCTGGCACAGATCACCAAATGTGGCGCTAACAGCACAGATGATCTCGCATACTGAGAGAATCCTGGCGTAAGATCACCAAATGTGGCGCTGTAACAACACAGATGATCTCATAGCTGAGAATCCTGCACAAGATCACAAATGTGCTGTAACAATCAAGATGATCTCGCATAGCTAGAATCCTGGGCATAGATCACCAAATGGCACTGTAACAACACAGATGATCTCGCATGCTAGAATCCCTGGCACAAGATCACCAAATGTGGCGCTGTAACAACACAAGATGATCTCTGCATATGGGAATCCTGGCGCAAGATCACCAAATGTGGCACTGTAACAACCAAAGATGATCTCCCTAGCTGGGAATCCCTGGCACAAGATCCCAAATGTGGCGCTGTAACAACACAAGATGATCTCGCATAGCTGGGAATCCCTGGCGCCAGATCACCAAAGTGGCCGTAACAACACAAGATGATCTCGCATGCTGGAATCCTGGCGTAAGATCACCCAATGGGGGCTGTAACAACACAAGATGATCTCGCTAGCTGGGAATCCTGGCGCAAGATCACCAAATGTTGCCCGTAACAACACAAAATGATCTCGCATAGCTGGGGAATCTGGCGCAAGATCACCAAATGTGGCACTGTAACAACACAAGATGATCTCGCATAGCTGGGAATCCCTGGCACAAAAATCACCAAATGTGGCGCTGTAACAACACAAAATGATCTCGCATAGCTGGGGAATCCCTGGCGCAAGATCACCAAATGTGGCACTGTAACAACACAAAATGATCTCCATAGCTGGGGAAACCCTGGCACAAAATCACCAAATGTGGCGCTGTAACAACACAAAATGATCTCCTAGCTGGGAATCCTGGGGCAAAATCACCAAATGTGGCACTGTAACAACCAAGATGATCTCATGGCTGGAATCCCTACAGATCACCAAATGTGGCCTGTAACAACACAAGATGATCTCCACTAGCTGGAATCCCTGGCGCAAGATCACCAAATGTGCACTGTAACAACACAAGATGATCTCCATAGCTGGAATCCGCGTAAGATCACCAAATGTGGCGCTGTAACAACACAAGATGATCTCGCATGGGTGAATCCTGGCGCAGATACTGTGGCACTGTAACACACAAGATGATCTGCATAGCTGGACCCGGCGCAGATCCTTGCTCAACCGATGATCTCGCATAGCTGGGAATCCCCGGCCAAGATCCCAAATGTGGCGCTGTAACACACAAGATGATCTCGCATAGCTGGGAATCCTGGCGCAAGATCACCTGTGGCCTGTAAACAACACAAAATGATCTCGCATAGCTGGGGGAAACCCGCCAAGATCACCAAATGTGGCACTGTAACAACACAAGATGATCTCCCTGCTGGAATCCTGGCAAGATCACCTGTGGCACTATAACAACACAAGATGATCTCGCATAGCTGGGAATCCTCGCAAGATCCCAAATGTGGGACTGTAACAACACAAAATGATCTCGCATAGCGGAATCCTGGCGCAAGATCACCAAATGTGGCACTGTAACAACACAAGATGATCTCGATAGCTGGAATCCTGCGCAAATCAACAAATGTGGCCTGTAACAACACAAGATGATCTCGCATAGCTGGAATCCCTCGCGAAGATCACCAAATGCTTTGGGACTAACACACAAGATGATCTCCCTAGCTGGGAATCTGGCAAGATCACCAAATGTCCCGTAACAACCAAGATTATCTCATAGATGGGAATCCTGCGCAAGATCACCAAATGTGGCACTGTAACAAACAAGATTATCTCGCATAGCTGGGAATCCTGGCGTAAGATCACCAAATGTGGCAATGTAACAACACAAGATTATCTCGCATAGCTGGGAATCCCTGGCGTAAGATCACCCAAAAGTGGCGCTGTAACAACAAGATGATTCGCATACTGAATCCCCGGCACAAGATCACCAAATGTGGCACTGTAACAACACAAGATGATCTCCTAACCGGAATCCTGGCGCAAAATCACCAATTGGCGCTGTAACAACAAGATGATCTCCATATCTGGGAATCCCTGGCGTAAGATCACCAAATGTGGCGCTGTAACACCAAGATGATCTGCATAGCTGGGAATCCCCAAGATCACAATGTGGCGCTGTAAACACAAGATGATCTCCATAGCTGGGGAAACCTGGCGTAAGATCACCAAATGTGGCGCTGTAACAACACAAGATGATCTCGCATAGCTGGGGAAACCCTGGCCAAGATCACCAATGTCGCTGTAACAACACAAGATGATCTCCATAGCTAGGAATCCCTGCGTAAGATCAAAATGTGGCCTGTAACAACACAAAATGATCTCATAGCTGGGAATCCCCGGCGCAGATCACCCAAAAGTGGCGCTGTAACACCAAGATGAATCTCGCATAGCTGGGAATCCCTGGCCAAGAAACACCAAATGTAGCACTGTAACAACACAAAATGATCTCGCATAGCTGGAATCCTGGCGAAGATCACCAAATGTGGCACTGTAACAACACAAGATGATCTCGCATAGCTGGGAATCCCTGGCGCAAGATCACCAAATGTGGCCCTGTAACAACACAAGATGATCTCGCATAGCTGGGGAAACCCTGGCGTAAGATCACCCAAAAGTGGCACTGTAACAACACAAGATGATCTCGCATAGCTGGGAATCCTGGCGAGATCACCAAATGTGGCGCTGTAACAACACAAGATGATCTCGCATAGCTGGAATCCTCAAATCAAAATGTGCACTGTAACAACACAAGATGATCTCGCATAGCTGGAATCCCCGGCGTAAGATCACCAAATGTGGGCTGTAACAACACAGATGATCTCGCATAGCTGGGAATCCCTGGCGTAAGATCACCAAATGGGGGCTGTAACAAACAAGATGATCCGCATAGCTGGAATCCCAACCAAGATCACCAAATGTGGCGCTGTAACAACACAAAATGATCTCGCATAGCTTGGGAATCCTGGTGTAAGATCACCAAATGTGGCTCTGTAACAACACAAGATGATCTCGCATGGGTAGAATCCTGGCGAAGATCACCAAATGTGGCACTGTAACAACACAAGATGATCTCATGCTGGATCCCAAAATCCAAAAGTGGTTAACAACACAGATGATCTCCCTATCTGGGAATCCTGGCACGAACCTGTGGCGCTGTAACAACACAAAATGATCTCGCATAGTGGAATCCGGGGCAACATCACCCAAAAGTGGCGCTGTAACAACCTAAATGATCTCCATGGGTGGGGTCCTGGCGCAGATCACCAATGTAGCACTGTAACAACACAAAATGATCTCGATAGCTGGGAATCCCTGGCCAAGATCACCAAATGTGGCACTGTAACAACACAAGATGATCTCGCATAGCTGGAATCCTGGGGCCCAAAATCACCAAATGTGGCACTGTAACAACACAAGATGATCTCGCATAGCTGGGAATCCTGGCAAGATCACAAATGTGGCACTGTAACAACACAAAATGATCTCGCATAGCTGGGAATCCTGGCGTAAGATCACCAAATGTGGCGCTGTAACAACACAAGATGATCTCGCAAGCTGGGGAAACCCCGGCGCAAGATCACCAAATGTGCTTAACAACACAAGATGATCTGCATAGCTGGGAATCCCTGGCGTAAGATCACCAAATGTGGCGCTGTAACAACACAAGATGATCTCGCATGGCGGAATCCTGGCGTAAGAAACACCAAATGTGGCGCTAACAATACAAGATGATCTCGCATGGGTGGAATCCGGGACAAGATCCAAATGTGGCGCTGTAACAACACAGATGATCTCATAGCTGGGAATCCCCGGTGTAAGATCACCAAATGTGGCTCTGTAACACAAGATGATCTCGCATAGCTGGGAATCCTGGCGCAAGATCACCCAAAAGTGGCACTGTAACAACACAAGATGATCTCCCCTTTTAGCTGGAGTCCCTGGCAATCACCAAATGTGGCACTGTAACAACACAAAATGATTTGCATTCTGGGAATCCTGGCACAAGATCCCTGTGGGGCTGTAACAACACAAGATGATCTCCCTAGCTGGGAATCCCCGGCGCAACATCACAAATGTGGCGCTGTAACAACACAGATGATCTCGCATGGGTGGGGAAACCTGGCGTAAGATCACCAAATGTGGCGCTGTAACAACACAAGATGATCTCGCATGCTGGAATCCTCTAAGATCCAAATGTGGCGCTGTACAATACAAGATGATCTCGCTGGGAATCCCTGGGAAGATCCAAATGTGGGACTGTAACAACACAAGATGATCTCGCATAGCTGGGAATCCCTGGCACAAGATCACCAAATGTGGCGCTGTAACAACACAAGATGATCTCCATGGCTGGGAATCCCGGGGTAAGATCACCAAATGTGGCGCTGTAACAATACCAGATGATCTCGCATAGTGGGAATCCCTGGCCAAAATCACCAAATGTGGCGCTGTAACACACAAGATGATTCGCATAGCTGGAATCCCTGGCGCAAAATCACCTGTGGCGCTGTAACAACACAAGATGATCTCGCATTCTGGGTCCTGGCGTAAGATCACCAAATGTGGCGCTGTAACACACAAGATGATCTCGTAGCTGGAATCCCTGGCGTAAGATCACCAAATGTGGCGCTGTAACAACACAAGATGATCTCCATGCTGAATCCTGGCGCAAGATCACCAAATGTAGCACTGTAACAACACAAGATGATCTCGCATAGCGGAATCCCCGGCGTAAGATCACCAAATGTGGCGCTGTAACAAGCAAGATGTCTCGCATGGGTGGGAATCCTGGCGTAAAATCACCAAATGTGGCGCTGTAACAATAAGATGATCTCGCATAGCTGGAATCCCTGGCACAAGATCACCAAATGTGGCGCTGTAACAACACAAGATGATCTCGCATGCTGGGAATCCTGGGTAAGATCACCCAATGTGGCTCTGTAACACACAAGATGATCTCCCTAGCTGGGATCCTGGCACAAGATCACCAATGTGGCACTGTAACAACACAAGATGATCTCGCATAGCTGGGGAAACCCTGGCGCAAGATCACCAAATGTGGACTGTAACAACACAAGATGATCTCAGTATCTGGAATCCCCGGCACAAGATCACCAAATGTGGGGCTGTAACAACACAAAATGATCTCGCATAGCTGGAATCCTGGGAGATCACCAAATGTGGCGCTGTAACAACACAAGATGATCTCGCATAGCTGGGAATCCTGGCGAAAACCAAATGTGGCGCTGTAACAACACAAGATGATCTCGCATAGCTGGAATCCTCGTAAGATCACCAAATGTGCGCTGTAACAATACAGATGATCTCGCATAGTGGAATCCTGGCGTAAGATCACCAAATGTGGCAAATGTAACAACACAAGATGATCTCGCATAGCTGGGAATCCTGGCACAAATCACCCAAATGTGGCGCTGTAACAACACAAGATGATCTCGCATAGCTGGGAATCCCTGGCGCAAGATCACCAAATGTGGCGCTGTAACAACACAAGATGATCTCGCTAGCTGGAATCCCTGGCGCAAGATCACCAAATGTGGCACTGTAACAATACAAGATGATCTCGCATGCTGGAATCTGGCGCAAGATCACCCAAAAGTGGATAACAACACAGATGATCTCCCTAGCTGGGAATCCCTGGCACAAGATCACCAAATGTGGGCTGTAACAACACAAGATGATCTCGCATAGCTGGGATCCCCGGCGCAAGATCACCAATGTGGCACTGTAACAACACAAGATGATCTCGCATAGCTGGAATCCCGGCACAAGATCAAAATGTGGGTGTAACAACACAAGATGATCTCGCATAGCTGGAATCCCCGGCGCAAGATCACCAAATGTGGCACTGTAACAACACAAGATGATCTCGCATGCTGGAATCCCTGGCGAAGATCACCAAATGTGGCGCTGTAACAACAAGATGATCTCGCATGGGTGGAATCCCTGGCAAGATCGCAAATGTGGGACTGTAACAATACAAGATGATCTCGCATAGCTGGGAATCCCTGGCGCAAGATCACCAAATGTGGCACCCGTAACACACAAGATGATCTCCCTAGCTGGAATCCCCAAGATCACCAAATGTGGCACTGTAACAACACAAGATGATCTCGCATGCAGAATCCCGGCACAAGATCACCTGGCGCTGTAACAACACAAGATGATCTGCATGCTGGGTCCGGCAAGATCACCAAATGTGGCACTGTAACAACACAAGATGATCTCGCATGCTAGATCCTGGCGCAAGATCACCAAATGTGGCACTGTAACAACACAGATGATCTCGCAGGGTGGGATCCTGGCGAAGATCACCAAATGTGGCACTGTAACAACACAAGATGATCTCGCATAGCTGGGCCTGGGCAGATCCCAAATGTGGGTGTAACAACCGAGATGATCTCGCATAGCTGAATCCCCAAGATCACCAAATGTGGCACTGTAACAACCAAAATGATCTCTAGCTGGGAATCCCTGGCGCAAGATCAGAAAAAGTGGCCTGTAACAGCACAAGATGATCTCGATAGCTGGAATCCTGGCGCAAGATCACCAAATGTGGCACTGTAACAACACAAGATGATCTCATAGCTGAGGGGTCCTGGCGTAAGATCACCAAATGTGGCACTGTAACAACAGATTATCTCGCATAGATGGAATCCCTGGCAAGATACCAAATGTGGCACTGTAACAACACAAGATTATCTCGCATACGGGAATCCTGGCGTAAGATCACCAAATGTGGCACTGTAACAACACAAGATTATCTCGCATAGCTGGGAATCCCCGGCGAAGATCACCAAATGTGGCGCTGTAACAACACAAGATGATCTCGCATAGCTGGGAATCCCTGGCACAAGATCACCAAATGTGGCACTGTAACAACACAAGATGATCTCGCATAGCTGGGGGAAACCTGGGGCAAGATCACCAAATGTGGCGCTGTAACACACAAGATGATCTCGCATATCTGGGAATCCCTGGCGTAAGATCACCAAATGTGGCGCTGTAACAACACAAGATGATCTCGCATAGCTGGGAATCCCCGGCAAAGATCACCAAATGTGGGCGTAACAACCAAGATGATCTCGCATAGCTGGGAATCCCCGGCAAGATCACCAAATGTGGCGCTGTAACAACACAAGATGATCTCGCATAGCTGGGAATCCCTGGCGCAAGATCCCCAAAAGTGGCGCTGTAACAACACAAGATGATCTCCCTAGCTGGGAATCCCTGGCGTAAGATCACCAAATGTGGCGCTGTAACAACACAAGATGATCTCGCATAGCTGGAATCCTGGGGCAATCACAAATGTGGCCTGTAACAACACAAGATGATCTCCTGGCTGAATCCTGGCGTAAAGATCACCCAAAAGTGGGGCTGTAACAACAAGATGATCTCGCATAGCTGGAATCCGGGCAAGATCACCAAAAGTGCACTGTAACAACACAAGATGATCTCGCATAGCTGGGAGTCCCTGGCCAAGATCAAAATGTACACTGTAACAACACAAGATGATCTCACATGGCTGGGAATCCCGGCGCAAAATCACCAAATGTGGCACTGTAACAACACAAAATGATCTCACTGCTGGAATCCCTGGCCCAAAATCACCAATGTGGCACTGTAACACACAGATGATCTGCATGGGTGGGAATCCCTGGCTAAAAATCACAAATGTGGCACTGTAACAACACAGATGATCTCGCATAGCTGGGAATCTGGCGTAAGATCACCAATTGGCGCTGTAACAACACAAGATGATCTCGCATAGCTGGGAATCCTGGCGAAGATCACCAAATGTAGGCCTGTAACAACACAAGATGATCTCGCAGCTGGGAATCCCTGGCGTAAGATCACCAAATGTGGCGCTGTAACAACACAAGATGATCTCGCATAGCTGGGAATCCCTGGCGTAAGATCACCAAATGTGGCGCTGTAACAATACAAGATGATCTCCCTAGCTGGGGGTCCCTGGCACAAGATCACCAAATGTGGCGCTGTAACAACACAAGATGATCTCGCATAGCTGGGAATCCTGGTAAGATCACCAAATTGCTTTTAACAACACAAGATGATCTCCATAGCTGGGGAAACCCTGGCGCAAGATCACCAAATGTGGCACTTAACAACACAAGATGATCTGCATAGCTGAATCCCCGGCGCAAGGATCACCAAATGTGGCACTGTAACAACACAAGATGATCTCGCATATCTGGAATCCCGGACAAAATCACCAAATGTGGCGCTGTAACAACACAAGATGATCTCGCATAGCTGGGAATCCCTGGCGCAACATCACCAAATGTGGCGCTGTAACAACACAAGATGATCTCGCATAGCTGGAATCCTGGCGTAAGATCACCAAATGTGGCGCTGTAACAACACAAAATGATCTCATAGCTGGGAATCCTGCGAAGATCACCAAATGTGGCGCTGTAACAATACAAGATGATCTCGCATAGCTGGGAATCCCTGGCACAAGATCACCAAATGTGGCGCTGTAACAACACAAGATGATCTCATATGGAATCCTGGTGTAAGATCACCAAATGTGGCGCTGTAACAACACAAGATGATCTCGCATAGCTGGGAATCCCTGGCGCAAGATCACCAAATGTGGCTCTGTAACAACACAAGATGATCGCATGGGTGGGGAAACCCTGGCGCAAGATCACCCAAAAGTAGCACTGTAACAACACAAAATGATCTCCATGGGAACCTGGCCAAAAATCACCCAAATGTGGCACTGTAACAACACAAGATGATCTCGCATGCTGGAATCCTGGCGCAAGATCACCAAATGTGGCACTGTAACAACACAAGATGATCTCGCATAGCTGGGGAAACCCTGGCGTAAGATCACCAAATGTGGCACTGTAACAACACAAGATGATCTCCATGCTGGGAATCCCTGGCGTAAGATCACCAATGTGGCGCTGTAACACACAAGATGATCTCGCATAGCTGGGAATCCCTGGCGCAAGATCACCAAATGTGGCACTGTAACAACACAAGATGATCTCGCATAGCTGGGGAAACCTGGCGTAAGATCACCAAAAGTGGCGCTGTAACACACAAGATGATCTCGCATAGCTGGGAATCCCTGGCGTAAGATCACCAAATGTGGCGCTGTAACAATACAAAATGATCTCGCATGGGTGGGGAAACCTGGCACAAGATCACCAAATGTGGCCTGTAACAACACAAGATGATCTCGCATAGCTGGGAATCCCTGGGTAAGATCACCCCAATGTGGCTCTGTAACAACACAAAATGATCTCGCATGCTAGATCCCGCAAAGATCACCAAATGTGGCACTGTAACAACACAAGATGATCTCGCATATCTGGGGAAACCTGGCACAAGATCACCAAATGTGGACTGTAACAACCAAGATGATCTGCATAGGGAGATCCTGGAAGATCACCCAAAAGTGGCACTGTAACAACACAAGATGATCTCGCATAGCTGGGAATCCCTGGGGGAGAAACACCAAATGTGCCGTAACACACAAGATGATCTGCATGCTGGGTCCCCGGCGAAGATCAACAAATGTGGCCTGTAACAACACAAGATGATCTGCATAGCTGGAATCCCTGGCGCAAGATCACCAAATTTCACTGTAACAACACAAGATGATCTCGCATAGTGAATCTCGTAAAATCACCAAATGTGGCACTGTAACAACACAAGATTATCTCGCATAGATGGGAATCCCTGGCGCAAGATCACCAAAATTGGGACTGTAACAACACAAGATTATCTCTAGCTGGGATCCTGCGTAAGATCACCAAATGTGGCCTGTAACAACACAAAATTATCTCCCTAGCTAGGGGAAACCGTTAAAATCACCAAATGTGGCGCTGTAACAACACAAGATGATCTCGCATAGCTGGGAATCCCTGGCACAAGATCACCAAATGTGGCACTGTAACAACACAAGATGATCTCGCATGGGTGGGGAAACTGGCAAGATCACCAAATGGGGTGCGCACGTGTCTCGCATATCTGAGTCCTCAAGATCACCAAATGTGGCGCTGTAAACCGTGACCGCTAGCCGGAATCCCCGGCGCAAGATCACCAAATGTGGCGCTGTAACACACAAGATGATCTCGCATGGGTGGGAATCCCTGGCGAAGATCACCAAATGTGGCGCTGTAACAACACGATGATCTCGCATAGCTGGGAATCCCCGGCGTAAGATCACCAAATGTGGCGCTGTAACAACACAAGATGATCTCATAGCTGGGAATCCCGGCGTAAGATCCCAAATGTGGCGCTGTAACAACCAAGATGATCTCGCATAGCTGGAATCCTGGCGCAAGATCACCAAATGTGGCGCTGTAACAACACAAGATGATCTCGCGCTGGAATCCGGCGTAAGATCACCAAATGTGGCGCTGTAACAACACAAGATGATCTCGCATAGCTGGGAATCCCTGGCGCAAGATCACCAAATGTGGCACTGTAACAACACAAGATGATCTGCATGCTGGGGAAACCCTGGCGCAAGATCACCAATGTAGCACTGTAACAACACAAGATGATCTCACTGGCTGGAATCCCTGGCCAAGATCACCAAATGTGGCACTGTAACAACACAAGATGATCTCATAGCTGAGTCCTGGCGCAAAAATCACCCAAAAGTGCACTGAACAACACAAGATGATCTCGCATAGCTGGGAATCCCTGGCGTAAGATCACCAAATGTGGCACTGTAACAACACAAGATGATCTCCCTGGCTGGAATCCCTGCGTAAGATCACAAATGTGGCGCTGTAACAACACAAAATGATCTCGCATAGCTGGGAATCCCTGGCGCAAGATCACCCAAAAGTAGCACTGTAACAACACAAGATGATCTCGCATAGCTGGGAATCCCTGGCGTAAGATCACCAAATGTGGCGCTGTAACAACACAAGGGTGATCTCCATAGCTGGGAATCCTGGCGTAAGATCAAAATGTGGCGCTGTAACAATACAAGATGATCTCGCATAGCTGGAATCCCCGGACAAGATCACCAAATGTGGCGCTGTAACAACACAAGATGATCTCATAGCTGGGGAAACCCGTGTAAGATCACCAAATGTGGCTCTGTAACAACACAAGATGATCTCGCATAGCTGGGAATCCCTGGCGCAAAATCACCTGTGGCACTGTAACAACACAAGATGATCTCGCATGGCTGGAATCTGGGCAAGATCACCAAATGTGGCACTGTAACACACAAGATGATCTGCATATCTGGGTCCTGGCACAGATCACCAAATGTGGCGCTGTAACAACACAAGATGATCTCGCATGGCAGGAATCCTGGCCCAACATCACCAAATGTGGGGCTGTAACAACACAAGATGATCTCACTAGCTGGGAATCCCGCGTAAATCACAAATGTGGCGCTGTAACAACACAAGATGATCTCGCATAGCGAAAACCCCAAGATCAAATGTGGCGCTGTAACAATACAAGATGATCTCCATAGCTGGGAATCCCTGGCACAAGATCACCAAATGTGGCGCTGTAACAACACAAGATGATCTCGCAGCTGGAATCCCTGGTGTAAGATCACCAAATGTGGCGCTGTAACAACACAAGATGATCTCGCATGCTGGGAATCCCCGGCGCAAGATCACCAATGTGGCGTTGTAACAACACAAGATGATCTCATGGCTGGGGAAACCCTGGCCAGATCACCAAATGTAGCACTGAACAACACAAGATGATCTGCATAGCTGGAATCCTGGGCAAGATCACCAAATGTGGCACTGTAACACAAGATGATCTGCATAGCTGGAATCCTGGCGCAAGATCACCAAATGTGGCACTGTAACAACACAAGATGATCTCGCATAGCTGGAATCCCCGGCGTAAGAAACAAAATTGGCACTGTTTAAAAACACAAGATGATCTCGCATACTGAATCCTGGCGTAAGATCACCAATGTGGCGCTGTAACAACACAAGATGATCTCGCATAGCTGGGAGTCCCTGGCGCAAGATCACCAAATTGGCACTGTAACAACCAGATGATCTCGCATGGGTGGGAATCCTGGCGTAAGATCACCTGTGGCGCTGTAACAACACAAAATGATCTCGCATAGCTGGGAATCCCGGCGTAAGATCACCAAATGTGGCGCTGTAACAATACAAGATGATCTCGCATAGCTGGGAATCCCTGGCACAAGATCACCAAATGTGGCGCTGTAACAACACAAGATGATCTCAGGGTGGGAATCCCTGGTGTAAGATCACCTGTGGCTCTGTAACAACACAAAATGATTCATGGGTGGGAATCCCTGGCGCAAGATCACCAAATGTGCACTTTTAACACACAAGATGATCCTCGCATGGGTGGAATCCCTGGCGCAAGATCACCAAATGTGGGACTGTAACAACACAGATGATCTCGCATATCTGGGAATCCCCGGCACAAGATCACCAAATGTGGCCTGTAACAACACAAGATGATCTCGCATAGCTGGGAATCCTGGCCAACATCACCAAATGTGGCGCTGTAACAACACAAGATGATCTCGCATAGCTGGAATCCCCGGCGTAAGATCACCTGTGGCGCTGTAACCACAAGATGATCTCGCATAGCTGAATCCCCGGCGTAAGATCACCAAATGTGGCGCTGTAACAATACAAGATGATCTCGGCATGCTAGGGAAACCTGGCCAAGATCACCAAATTGGCGCTGTAACAACACAAGATGATCTCGCATAGCTGGGAATCCCTGGTGTAAGATCACCAAATGTGGGCTGTAACACACAAGATGATCTCGCATAGCTGGGAATCCCTGGCGCAAGATCACCAAATGTGGCGCTGTAACACACAAGATGATCTCGCATAGCTGGGAATCCTGGCCAACATCACCAAATGTGGCGCTGTAACAACACAAGATGATCTCGCATAGCTGGGAATCCCTGGCGTAAGATCACCAAATGTGGCACTGTAACAACACAAGATGATCTCGCATAGCTGGGAATCCCTGGCGTAAGATCACCAAATGTGGCACTGTAACAACACAAGATGATCTCCCTAGCTGGGAATCCCTGGCGTAAGATCACCAAATGTGGCCTGTAACAACACAAGATGATCTCGCATAGCTGGAATCCTGGCGTAAGATCACCAAATGTGGCACTGTAACAACACAAGATGATCTCCCTAGCTGGAATCCCTGGCGTAAGATCACCAAATGTGGCGCTGTAACAACACAAGATGATCTCGCATAGCTGGGTCCCCGGCGTAAAATCACCAAATGTGGCACTGTAACAACACAAGATGATCTCGCATAGCTGGGGAAACCTGGAATCACCAAGGAACAACACAATGATCTCATGCTGGGAATCCTGGCAAGATCCAATGTGGCGCTGTAACACCAAAAGGGTCTCGCATGCTGGAATCCCTGGCGCAAGATCACCAAATGTGGCACTGTAACAACACAAGATGATCTCGCATAGCTGGGAATCCCTGGCGTAAGATCACCAAATGTGGCACTGTAACAACACAAGATGATCTCCCTGCTGGGAAACCCGGCGTAGATCACCAAATGTGGCCTGTAACACACAGATGATCTCATAGCTGGGAATCCTGGCGTAAGATCACCAAATGTGGTGCTGTAACAACACAAGATGATCTCCATGGGTGGAATCCCTGGCGCAACATCACCAAATGGCCTGTAACAACACAAGATGATCTCCCTGGCTGAATCCTGGCGAAGATCACCTGTGGCGCTGTAACAACACAAGATGATCTCGCATGCTGGGAATCCTGGCGTAAGATCACCAAATGTGGCGCTGTAACAACACAAGATGATCTCCCTAGCTGAATCCCTGGTGAAAATCACCAAATGTGGCGCTGTAACAACACAAGATGATCTCGCATAGCTGGGGAAACGTCGACCGTTAGCGTAAAGACAAAACACCAACAACATATCTAATCATGTGATGTATTAATACCTGTGCTAGGGGCTGTGTTCGGTTGGACTCTCAGTACCCCCGCACACACCAGAGATGCATCAGCCATGTCTGAGACTGATCTCATCATCGCATGCGAAGGACGGCTAATATCTATCGGCTTATGATATTAGATATACGTATTAATATATAAAATACCAGCAAGGACACAGCCTAGTCTCACTAGACAAGCACTTGAGTGAAACCCCAAAAAAAACGAAAAAGGAACCTAAACAGACCATGACAGTCTTTTGAGGAACTGATGTTACTGGCATATCCTGAAGGCTGTCAGATAACAGCCAGAGATCAGAAAGTGGCGACAACTTTTGCCTATGTCCCCGAGGCAGAGAAATAATTATAAGTAAATATATATATATATCTCCATCTACAAGTATGCTGGGAAATCTAAAAAGTCACATTTACCTCCATTGGGTTCTCCATTTTCCAACTAGTATAGTTACAGAGTCCGCTGGTTATACCCATTGATTCCCTATTTTCGCCAGTAACAAATGCTCACCAACTGTGAATATAAGTAACAATAAGATAATGTTTATATAATGTTAGCTAATGTTTATATAATGTTAGCTAATGTGTATATAATTTGCTAATGTATGATATACTGTTGCTAAAGATTTATATAATGTTAGCTATTGTTATATAATGTTCTATGTTTTATATAATGTTGCTAATGTTAATAATGTTAGCTATGTGTTATATAATGTGCTATGTGTTATATAATGTTCTATGTTTTATATAATGTTAGCTAATGTTTAAAATAATGTTAGCTAATTTTTATATAATGACTAATGTTTTATATAATTGCAAGTTTATATAATTTGCCATTGTTATATAATATAGTATTCTATATAATGTTAGCATTTTTTATATAATGTTAGCTAATGTGATATAATGTTGCTTGTGTTTTATAATGTTAGCTAATTATGATATACTGTTACTAATGTGTTATATAATTTAGCTATGTGTTATATAATGTTGCCAATGTTTATATGTAGAATTGTGTTATATAATGTTAGGGTATGTGTTATATAATTTAGTAATGTTTATATAATCTTGATATGTGTTATATAATGGTGAAAGTGTTTATATCCATTGGTAGTATGTTACATGGTGGCGTGCAGCAGGAATGTAACTGTCTTTTCTGAACGTTCTTAGTTCAAATCACGCTGAGACAATTTGGTTGCAAAATTTTTTCAGTGACAAAAGGGGATTCACCACCGTTCAGAAAGCAAGGACTACTGAACGTAAAGCCGGAAAATCCCCAAACACGTTAAAAAGCTGGTTTATTCGCAAAGTCCTAAGGATATGCAATTATCTAAGTATGTTAATAATGTTAGTAGTGTCTTTTACAATGTTTGGGAGTGTGTTATAATGTTGGCTGTGTTAATGTTGTGTAAAGCTACAGTTAGAATCATCATCAAATAACTTGTCTTGAGCAGAACTGTGTCACACAATGCCCTTCAGGGTTTCTCTCTCATAGGCCTGATGTCTCACCTCTGCAGCCGTCAGGCTTAAATCATCGGTTACATCCTGAACTCATCTTTTCCATGTTCTTCATTTTCTCTCTTTGCCATGTCTCCTTCCATGATGGTCTTCTCTAAACCTTTGTGTTTTTTTTTATATATGCAAAATACTTCATTTTTCTCATTATTTGTTGTAGCGTCAGACAGTTTTCTTTGATTTTGAGTACTTTCTGGATAGATCTATTTGTTCTCTTCTCTGTCCATGATATACGGAGGACTTTTCTGCAACATTTATATTCAAACTATTTCTGTCTTCAGTTTTCTAATCTGCAGAAAGTGACTAGTTTACCTATATGTTTCTACATTGCATTGTCTTCTTCATTTGGGAGACTTACGCTTGATTGATTGATTGATTGATTGATATAACCATCATCATTGCACTTTGGTGAGTAACCACATGTGCTCTGAGCTGTAGTACACGAACTCCGTAGTACGGAAGAGGGTCCCTGATATAATTTGAGCACTTGATATATTTTTGTTTAATATCTGATAATATGACATGAATATAAACATAGCCAAACCTGAGGTCATGAATATAGGAAATAAACACAATACACTAAACATCAACATCAATGGCAGTAAAATAGAGCAAGTACAGGAATTCAAGTACCTACGAAGCATATTCACAGAGGATGGAAGACTCGACAGAGATATATAAACTAGAGTCCAGAAAGCAAATGTAATAACCTACCAACTGGCGCCACTACTTAGACATCCAAACATCACACTGTCAGCTAAACAACAGTTGATCAAGAGCATCTTCATACCCACCCTATGTTATCAAAACCAAACATGGACAATGAATAAGACACATACACAGAAAATAGCAACATGCGAAATGAGATGTCTCCGTAAAGTCACCAACAACACAAGAATCGACAGAGTAACAAATACCAGCATCAGAGAAAGGGTTGAACAAGACCGTGCTTGAATTATATAGCGAAACAGAGAATGAAGTAGTCTGGCCATTTAGTAAGAATGCGAACAGAGCAAACTGCCTATGAAGCTTTCCACAACAGAATATCAGGAAGATGGCGAGAGGAAGACCGAGGAAAATGTGGATAGATAGCGTAGTTGAATTCTGCCGGGGACTAAGAAAACCATCACACAAGTCACCAGAGAAGCGCAAGACAAATACATAAAAACACTACACTGGGTTAACAACCGGGAACAGTGTGCTGACAACACAAGTCACCAGAGAAGCGCAAGAAAATACATTTTTTCCCCGATCCAGAAGCACTTGAGCTGAAAGCTCTTCTGCTCGGTGTCATGGACATCGTAACTCTTCGGCTCGGTGCCACGAACACCGTAAATCTGGAGAACCTGTAGCTTTTCTGCCAGTCCGCGGAGTTGAACCCGCACTTACAGAGGACTAGTCACCGTAGTCCAACGCGCTACGAACAGGCTGGGCACGCGGGCAAGACAAATACATAAAATCACGATACTGGTTAAACATATATATATATATATATATATATATAAACAGTGTGCTGCAAAATAAAAAGAATGGAAAGGTAACTTACTTTTTAAATGATAAAATTGTGCAGCTAGCCAGTGGTTTCTTTCTGCTTTGTCAATCTCCGCTAGACGACCACCGACCGAGAAGCAGTAAGCCTATGGATAAACAAAATGGATTAAGTACAAGAAATCTACTTTGGTAATGTCTGATATACATTAAGAAATTACAACGAAGATATATTTAAGTCGATAATCTTGCTGGAGTAACAGACGTTTTTATTCATGCATGTTTTCTAAGTTTAGTCTAATTTAGTTTAGTTATCGGGTCATCTTCACTGCAAATATAAACCATTTGGTCCATAGGTGCTCCGATCTCCTCCTCAGTATATCTCTCAGTGTAGTTTAGTCATCGGATCATCACTGCACATCGAACCAATTAAACCACATATGCTCCCATTTCCTCCTCAGTATATCTCTCAGTGTAGTTTAGTCGTTAGATCATCATCACTGCACATCGAACCAATTAAACCACATATGCTCCCATCTCCTCCTCAGTATATCTCTGAGTGTAGTTTAGTCATCGGATCATCATCACTACACATCGAACCAATTAAATCATAAGTGTTCTGATCTCCACCTCAGTATATCTCGCAGTGTAGCTTAGTCGTCGGATCATCATCACTGATTATATAACCAATTAGTCCATGTGTCCCGATCTCCTTCTTAGCATGTCTCTGATCTGAGCGAGTAGCAACTAACAACACCCGTTCTTTGTTGGCTTGCTATTCTTCTTTAACAACCAGCATATTGTTCGTGTTTAGCTACACCACATTTCATTTTGAATTATTGTAGTCTGGTTAGTGTTATAGATTCACCACTATTACTCTCTGTTTCGCTATATAATTCACCACTATTACTCTCTGTTTCACTATATAATTCACCACTATTACTCTCTGTTTCACTATATAATTCACCACTATTACTCTCTGTTTCACTATATAATTCACCACTATTACTCTCTGTTTCGCTATATAATTCACCACTATTACTTGAATCATTTACACGGTCTCTCTCCCATTGGGAATTTATATCAGCCTGGTCCATTTTTCGCCCGCTTTTTTTCCAGCTGTCATACCTTCAAACCTATCGGCGTTTTCGTTTCCTCGTACACATGCATGCCCTGGCACAAAAATCAAAACTGATTTTTGTCAGTCTAGACCTCCTCAGCGAGACCTCAAAGCATTGTTTTCTAAGTGCAGTAAATAGCGTGCTCAGGACGATTGAAACAGACTGGGGCTCAAAGATAATGATTTTAGTCGCTTAAGAGCTCTACGCTAACCAACAACTTTTTCATTTTCGTACCAAGGCATGCAGATGTAAGAGAAGAAGAACATACAGATAAGCTTCTACGTATAGTTGCTGTAAAAAACGGACGAGGAGTGGACAATGCTAATATTCTGATTTTCTTAAGGGAAGAGGACGTGTAAATGATTCAAGTAATAGTGACGATGCATTCCAGTGGCTACTTATGGTTGTGAATCATGGACAAATGCCGCATGTATATTGCGTGAATATATGTTGCATGTATTCAAGTTATATATTTACTAGATGTTTCATTGTTTCTTTTCCTTTCTATTTCTAGTTTTTATGTGTGTTTTTGTGTTACATTTATTTCGTTATTCGTTTTTATTCCAGATTTTCCTTAGATACGTTTGTATTTGGTCGTCCACTTGTGTTTCATTTTAATTTGTCACTCCTGTTTGTTCGTTTGCTTGATAAAGGCCTTGTTGGTCGAAACGTTGCTGTATTTTGTCATTGTTTTTGTAATTTGTAAAACTACAGTACTTTGTAATTACGTGTTTTGCCAATCAAATAGTTTTACTGCAGTTCCATATATATATACTGAATCATGGACCACTACACAAAAACAAAATGAAAATCCAGTCCTTCGAAACTAAATGCTACAGAAAGATCCTACGAATACCATGGACAGAAAAAGAAAGAACACTTGTGCCCTGAAAGAACTAAATGTTACAGAGAATTGGCTGATAAACGAAATTATATACATAACATTTAGATACTTTGGTCACATCAAGAGTCATGATGGCCTGAAGAGAACAGTATTAGAGGGCAGGGTCCCAGGACGCAGAGGCAGACCAAGAAGAAAATGGCTACAAGACATTAAAGAAACCATGAATATGGCCATCGACGAAGTGGGTGAACTGGCTACAGACAGAGTGATTTTCAGATGTGCTGCAAAGAGAGCAACGTCCTATAAAGGATACGCACCGTGAAGATGATGAATAGTAGGGAACCTGCAAAATTAATAAATACCAGACTGCAAGAATTCAAAGTTAAGTGTAGTGTAGCTAAACACGAACGATATGATGGTAGCCAAAGAAGAAAAGCAAATCAACATATAACTTATGTCGTTAGTTGTCATATGCTTAGAGACATACTGAGGAGGATATATGAGCACTATTTGCTTGATGTGAGTGATGATGATCCGATGAGTAAACTTGCTTGATGTGAAGTGATGATGATCCGATGAGTAAACTTAACTAAACTAACGAGTCTACTTCTTCATCTTCTTCAAACGCCCCTTATCGACCACTTGTTAACCACTCTTTGTGATTTGTAGGTGATCAGAGTCTAAGATCGATTGTACATTGTGCCAGTTATGCGCCTACTAGTAGACCAGCACATCCGATTTATGAAACGCATTTTATTTATTAGGTAGCTTCACTAGTCCCCTACCTATGTCGCCTCTTACGACATGTCTTGAAGGTAGCAGTGGTGCTATTCTTTGCTCCCATTGAAAGACCATGGCAAAACGCGGGCGTTTGTTATTCTACTTGTTAATACTTTTAATATTATGTGGACAATAGCACACACATTAAAGAACAAAATTGAAGCTTTTAAATCAAGGTGTTACAGACAAGTTCGTAGAGCATCCTGGACAGAGAAGAGAAAAAAAACAGACATCCTACAAGACCTGCATATCAAGGAGCATTGGCTCATAAATAAAATCATGTCCTGGAATATGGAATATTTTGGCCCCGTTAACCGCCACAGTGGTTTGGAGAGATCGGTAATTGATAGCATGTTTCCTGGAATACCAGGCAGGGGACGAACAAGACAACGGTAGCAGCATTATATCAAAGAAACATGGAACATGACGCTGGACAAGATGGTAGAACTTGGCAGAGACAGTGGCGGCTCGAGCTCATTTTTGTTGGCGGGGCTAGATAATTTTGTGTAAAAATCATGATTTTGGGTTAGGTATATTTTAATTTACAAATTAATAAATACATGTTACACATTATTTTTGGTGAGGCCCGGCCCCACTGGCCCTTAATGACGAGCCGCCACTTGGCAGAGACATAGATTTTCATGAGGGATATGATAAAAGCGACGCTCAGCAAGGGACATAATACTACTTGATTGAATAATTAATTCGAATATATTCACTTACAGCAGCGGTTATCCAAGTTGATTGCTCTTTATTGAAGCTGTAACAATATCCTTGAAAATCACGCCACCCGTCCTGGCATGATCCAAACTGAAACACTATACAAAATAATTTTAAAACAATATAACAAGATTATTCAATATACAAAGATTATCTCATATAACAAAGATTATCTCAATATAACAAAGATCATCTCAATATAACAAAGATTATCTCAATATAACAAAGATTATCTCAATATAACAAAGATTATTCAATATAACAAGATTATCTCAATATAATAAAGATCATCTCAATATGTTTTTTCGCTCACAGTGTATCCTAAAACGAATGTTAAACTTTGTTTCATTTCTATTTCTAGTAAAAGCCAAGATGATATACGTTGGTTATTGATTATATTTCACATTTAGTAGTTTCCAAATAATATAAAAGTCGAAACAGAACGAAAAGTAATGATAAAAACAACGTAATAGTACAGGTCATTCAAGTGCATTCAAGTGATGTTTCGTCCATGTGATAAGCTATTTTGAGCATTCAAATGACGTTTCGTACGCAATCAGTTATTAAGAGACATTGAACTACCAATTTTATTTTTGTCTTGGCACTGTTTATGTCAGCACATTGTCTTAGGCTTAGCTTCACCAATTTAGGGAATCTCTGTGACGTAGAGGTTAGGTGCTCGCCTTGCGTTACAAAGGTACTTGGTTCGTTCCCTTCGTTTAAAGATCTAGATATTTGTGTAGAAATCACTGATCTTAGTGCATCATTACACAAACAACAAGAACGAAAATCCAGTCCTTCGAAACGAAATACTACAGAAAAATCCTACGAATACCATAGACAGAAAAAGAAAGAACACTGATGTCCTGAAAGAAAGAAATGTTAAAGAGAATTGGCTGATAAACAATATACAGAAAAATTATATACTTTGGTCACATCAATCGTCACGATGGCCTGAAGAGAACAATATTAGAGGGCAGGGTCCCAGTACGCAGAGGCAAAGGCAGACCAAGAAGAAGATGGCTATAAGAAACCATGAATATGACCATCGACGAAGCGGGTGAACTGGCCAGAGACAGAGTAAATTTCAGATGCACTGCAAAGAGAAAAACCACATATAAAAGATACGCACCTTGATGATGATATTAATGTAGGTGAGATCGAGTTTCTAGATCTATCGGAGACAGACGAGAAAACGTTGGTCTCGAGTTGAAGTTGATCAGGTAAAAGAAAAAGTAGCAGTTTAAAATCGAGAAGAACAGGCTGGAAAGTTGCTCACAATTAACTAACTGAAGTATTAAATGAGCGCTGAGCGTAGTTGTTAGTGAACTCGTTTGAAGGCTGGGTCTGTTCAGCCCCGCAATGCGCGTGAATTTTTCCGACCACGACGGCTCTCAGTCGACCCAGCCTCAAATGGGTACCAGACATGCTCTGGGAAAGTAAAGGCGGCCGGCGTGATGCTGACCACATCACCCATTGTGTGCCGACGGTCAATGAAAAATACAGGCCTAACACTGTATTGACCCATATACTACGAGGTATGAAAAGGGTTCCTTTTTTAGAAGTATTAAAATATAAAATTCCTACAAAATATTTTCACCATCTTCAAAATTGCATGGAAGACCCTCGCCGGTGCTATAAAGTTCGTGCACTACTGCTGAGATCATCCCGTGTAAGAAAGAGATCGGAGTAACATGGTTAGTCACCGAAGTGCATCGATAATGGTCTTAGTTATAAATCACTCAAACAAATGGTTCTGCCGCATAAACAGATTACCAACTGACAGAGCAATGTTACTCCGATACAGTGGATACAAGAGCAATGTTACTCCGATACAGTGGATACAAAGAGCAATGTTACTCCGATACAGTGGATACAAAGAGCAATGTTACTCGGATACAGTGGATACAAAGAGCAATGTTACTCCGATACAGTGGATACAAAGAGCAATGTTACTCCGATACAGTGGATACAAAGAGCAATGTTACTCCGATACAGTGGATACAAAGAGCAATGTTACTCCGATACAGTGGATACAAGAGCAATGTTACTCCGATACAGTGGATACAAAGAGCAATGTTACTGCGATACAGTGGATACAAAGAGCAATGTTACTCCGATACAGTGGATACAAAGCAATGTTACTCCTATACAGTGGATACAAGCAATGTTACTCTATACAGTGGATACAAAGCAATGTTACTCTATACAGTGGATACAAAGCAATGTTACTCTATACAGTGGATACAAAGCAATGTTACTCTATACAGTGGATACAAAGCAATGTTACTCTATACAGTGGATACAAAGCAATGTTACTCTATACAGTGGATACAAAGCAATGTTACTCCTATACAGTGGATACAAAGCAATGTTACTCCTATACAGTGGATACAAAGCAATGTTACTCCTATACAGTGGATACAAAGCAATGTTACTCCTATACAGTGGATACAAAGCAATGTTACTCCTATACAGTGGATACAAAGCAATGTTACTCCTATACAGTGGATACAAACATGTTACTCCTACAGTGGATACAAAGCAATGTTACTCTATACAGTGATACAAAGCAATGTTACTCCTATACAGTGGATACAAAGCAATGTTACTCCTATACAGTGGATACAAAGCAATGTTACTCCTATACAGTGGATACAAAGCAATGTACTCTATACAGTGGATACAAAGCTATAAAAATGTCCATGTAAAGGTGGACTCAGAGATAACAGAGGCTGCAAAATTACTAATTCGAAGCACATACAAAAGTCTGTTTAGAAATGTCTTATTCTGAGGCTGTAAGACAAACATGATTCTAGAAATGTCTTATTCTGAGGTTGTGGGGCAAAACATGATTCTAGAAAAAAAAAAGATAGAATCTGTTGATTTCTGTATTATAAGAACTCGACTCTGTTCAGAAATGACTGACCACCCAGTCCTATTCTAGTCTGAAAGTTCAAATTATTATTTATATATACACGCACCAACGAACACACAAACAGGAGAACAAAAGTACAACAGTAAGAACACATCAATGTTGTATTTACAGTAAGCTTACCGCACGTGACTGTCACAGCCAGGAGCAGGAGAAATCGTATCTGTGGAGTAAGATGAATCTATGTTATCTATCTGTTAATCTACCTGCCTGTCTGTCTGTCTTTCTGTCTGTCTCTCTGTATGTCTGCAATATAAAGAGTTCATTTATCTTTTCTCTGTCAGACAAATGCAAACTTTGCAGACGGAGCAGCCATGACTGTGACAGCCTCAATAAAAGAACCAATCACAGACATTAAGACTGAAGAACTGACTTCATTGCACCGGGTTTTACCCCATATGGCTCGGTTCCTCTCCCCAGAAATGGCAAGCCATCTGCCGAGGAGAGTATTGCACTAAGCACGAACTGCATAGCTCCGGCAACAATCCTGGATAAAATGCACTTATGAACAGAACGTAGAGGTCCGGATTCTAACCCATGACCTTCGACTCGAAAGGCAAGAGCTTAATGACTTAGCCACAGATACCCCACAATCACAGAGATGTTTGTACCAGCCTCAGTCACAGACATGTTTGTACCAGCCTCAATCACAGACATGTTTGTACCAGCCTCAATCACAGACATGTTTATACCAGCCTCAATCACAGACATGTTTGTATCAGTCTCAGTCACAGACATGTTTGTACCAGCCTCAATCACAGACATGTTTGTATCAGCCTCAATCACAGACATGTTTGTATCATCTCAATCATGACATGTATGTATCAGCCTCAATCACAGACATGTTTGTATCAGTCTCAGTCACAGACATGTTTGTATCAGCCTCAATCACAGACATGTTTGTATCAGCCTCAATCACAGACATGTTTGTATCATCCTCAATCATAGACATGTATGTATCAGCCTCAATCACAGACATGTTTGTATCAGTCTCAGTCACAGACATGTTTGTATCAGCCTCAATCACAGACATGTTTGTATCAGCCTCAATCACAGCGTCAAGATGAGAATAGATTTCTAGAACTATCCCTTTTTGTTCGCTTCATAAATAGTATCGTTCGTCGCCTGTGTAATCTCTGACATCCACCTTTTGCATAGCCGGCCTTTTGCTTTGTATCCATTGTATCGGAACATTATTGCTATTCGATTGACACTGTAATCTGCTAATATGGCAGAACCATTTAATTTGTTGTTTCTTGTTGTCTTTTTCCTGATGTCTTCATTTCTCAACCGGTCTCTTCTTGATACTCCCAGCATTCTGTTTAGACACTTCATCTCTGTTGTGACTAGTTTTCTTCTATCATTTGTTGTCAGCGTCCAAGTTTGGCACTGGTAGCATAATGTGGGGAGAAAGATTGTGTTGAACATTGCTCTTTTATTGTTCATGGTGACGTTTCCATTTTTAAATTGGCTTTATTTGTTTGATCAAATATTGTTATTTAAACATTAAACCTATTTATTTGTATTAATGTTATTGTTATTTTAATATTAGTATTACTCTTACAATTACAACATGGCGCCCTTGTCTCCATGGTCATTAGATAGAAGCGCTCCAGTCCATGTGTTGCCAGGGCTAGCAATAGAAGCAAGGAATAGTAACAATGCGAACTACAAGACATGTCGTAAGAGACGAATGAGTTAAGGGTCTAGAAAAGCTACTCTAGTAAATAAAAGGCGTTCAATAAATCTGATGTGCTGGCCTACTTGTAGGTGCATAACCGTCAAAACGTACAATCACTCTTAGGCTCGGATCACATATAAATTACAAAGAGTGGTCGATATGGAGCGTTGGACGATGATAAAAATGAGCACCACTATATAAAAAAGTAGGACACCACTAATGTAGATATACTTTGTTTGATCATGGCTGAAATTTCATCCTGTAAAAGTTGACCATTTATCAACAGAAATCAAATGCTAACATTAAGGTATCTCACAAACAGATATTTAAATATATAACATACCATTTTTCTGTAAGTCTTTTACTGAAACTTGCCAGATAGAGATAACTCGTCAGATCAGAATCGTTGATCGTGTGATGTGTGTCGTCGTGTATGTTCAGTTTGTGAGAGTAACTACCAGTTTTATACACAATTTTTTAAAAAAGCTAAATCCCTATTAGTATAATACAACGTGTAATACAATTTGCAACAATTTATCAATCTTACATTTAATTAAGGCTGGAGACTTACCAAGAACAAGATTTTTTTTTTTACAAAATTAACAGAAAAAACTAACATATTGTTATACAATTTGGCCACATGTTGCCAAAGACATTGTTTATGATGATAAACCACGTTTAGTGTATGCATTGTAATTATTGATTTTAAAACTAATTAATTTTCTTGATGCTTCTCATATGCAGACGTTAAATGATGAATAAAGGTACATTGCATTTCCCTGTATTTCTTTGCTTTTTGCAATATTATTTATTTAGTTTTAGTGTATCGTGTGTCTATGATATTGTGTATGTCTTCAAGTGTCCCCGACTTCATAAAGTTTGAGAACCACTACTTTAGCTAGCGAACATAACTGCTACGTATTAGCTATCCACTATTAAGTATACAAGTAATTATGTTCTTGTGAAACTTTAGAAAGATCTTCATAAATATGACTAAAAAATTCAAGTATTTCCTGGATCTTCCCTAATGTCTTCCCTGTCGTAGGTACCAAATGTCGTCCCAGCTGACCCTGTCATAGTTACCAAATGACGTCCCTGCTGACCCTGTCATAGTTACCGAATATTTTCCCTGCTGACCCTGTCATAGTTACTGAATGTCTTCCCTGCTGACCCTGTCATAGTTACCGAATGTCTTCCCTGCTGACCCTGTCATAGTTATCGAATGTCTTCCCTGCTGACCCTGTCATAGTTACCGAATGTCTTCCCTGCTGACCCTGGCATAGTTACCGAATCACTTCCCAGCTGACCCTGGCATATTTCTTCCTCAGATGGATATTGGTCACGTGAAGATTACTGCTCATGACATTTCTCATGAAGCCGATGATGTGTAAATCTCCTTTCTGCAACTCCGATGTCTACTATGATGCCACATTGAGTTTTATTGAGTAGATAATGGTAAAGATGATTGATTAGCGGATTGAGGATAACTCCTACCAGCACATTGTCAGCGATTGATAGGATACACCTATGCTGCCCATTGATCTACTAAGTGTATTTCAGGTATATTGTCCCAGTAACATATCCTTTGTCCTGTAGACATGCTGTCCCATTGACTTATATCCTCAATTGTAGATACCGCGTACAATAAATGTAGTCCTTCAAAGTATATATGTTATCTCAAGTGATCTACTCCCAGTCTTGTAGACATATTGTCCCTGTGATTACTCCCAGTATTGTAGTCATATTGTCCCTGTAATTTACTCCCAGTATTGTAGACATATTGTCCCCATGATCTACTACCAGTATTGTAGACATATTGCCCCCGTGATTTACTCCCAGTATTGTAGACATATTGTCCCCGTGATTTACTCCCAGTATTGTAGACATATTGTCCCGTGATATACTCCCAGTATTGTAGTCTACTCCCAGTATTGTAGACATATTGTCTCCGTGATCTAGCCTCAGTCTTGTAGACATATTGAATATGCTGTTGACCATATGTTATTTAGCTATCAAGGAGATTACTGGGTGCCTTTAACAATGGGCTACCTGGTAGGTTACAGCATTTGCTTTTTGTATTCTTGTCTCTAATCTCTATGTCTAGTTTTCCATCGTCTGTGAATATGCTTTCTAAGTATTTCAAGTCTTGCACTTGGTTGATGGTAGTGTCATTGACGTGCTTGTTTATGTGACATGTCTTCGGAGAGCTGCTCCTAATGTTCTTTGTCTATGCCGCATGAAGTTAGGTCACGCTGGCAGGTGTCAATGAAGCGTAATAGTGGGCGCTCATGCTGTCTAGTACCAGTTTAAGTTGACCATATATAATTTTCTTTGGGATTCTATCATGGCTCATACAGCACAAGTGTCCCAACCATCTCAACGTCCTGACTAAGCAATGGTACATGCTGGAATACAGAATAACATACATCGCTCATAGGCCCAAGTGTCCCAACCATCTCAGACGTTGCTGACTCAGCAAGGTGTACTGTGGAATACCAGCACTGCCCAGAATAACATACATCACTCATACGGCACAAGTGTCCCAACCATCTCAGACGTTGCTGACTCAGCAAAGTGTACATGCTTGGAAGACCAGCACTGCCCAGAATAACATACATCACTCATACGGCACAAGTGTCCCAACCATCTCAGACGTCGCTGACTAAGCAAGGTGTACATGCATGTAATGCCAGCTCTGCCCAGAATAACATACATCGCTCATACGGCACAAGTTGCCCAACTATCTCAGATGTTGCTGACCCAGCAAGGTGTACATGCTGAAATCTAGAATAACATACATCGCTCATACGTCACAAGTGTCCCAACTATTTCAGATGTTGCTGACCCAGCAAGGTGTACATGCTTGGAATACTAGAATAACATACATCGCTCATACGTCACAAGTGTCCCAACTATTTCAGATGTTGCTGACCCAGCAAGGTGTACATGCTTGGAATACTAGAATAACATACATGCTCATAATCACAAGTTACAACTATCCAGATGTTGCTGACTAAGCAAGGTGTACATGTTGAATACTAGAATAACATCATCGCTCATGCCAAGTTGCACAACTATCTCAGATGTTTGACTAACAGGTGTACATCTGGAATACTAAATAACATACAAACTAAATATGTATAAAACGAAAAACAACATAACATTTGACATTTCTCTAAATGTTTAATTGTCTATAACAACACAATAATTTCTACTGCATAATACAGTGAGTATATCATATCGACTGTGCACAATTTCCTTGAGAAAGAGAATTTGTCATTTTCTGCTGTAGTTGGTCGTTCATCATTAATTTATTTCAACCTAGGAAGATATTAAATAAAATGATTTTAATAATTTGTTTTTGTTTCTGAAGAAGAAAGGAAATTGTCACATCAAGTAAAAATAAAAATATAGCTGTTGCTGACCGTATTGTGTGAATTTTCTGTCACGTAAAATTACTAGCCAAAAGTCTATCTAGCTATCTATTCTCTAATCATATTAGCCTTTCAGCGTCAGGTCCAAAACGGAGACACCTGGAGCGAGCCTCTCCATGCACCTTAAATTTTTTCTAGTCAAAAGAATGCAGCTGATAAGGAGCCAGTCCCTTTTTTCTTCGCATTCTTCTTTTCACCCCTCGTGAGGCATGGGTCTTCAACCAAGGTTGTCCAGGACCTCATATCCAAGGCTATCTTTTCATGATCTCTCCACTCTCTCCTAGATTACTTTGCATTCTGTTCTTCTCTCTCCTGGAGTTAATCTAAATCTTCCATATCTCTATTACCAGCAATTCCATCAGAGAATCTGTCACATGATGCTGTCAGGGTATCCTCAGTGGTGTTCTATCCATCCCATACTTCTGCCTTATCCTCTGTTCCACCTACCGGTTCCTCATTTGACGATTGTAGGTTCACAAAGTGAAACCACAACATTTTTGTGTTTGGAAAGCGAACAGATTATGCACTGCGCTAAGCTATCTTCCATGTGTAGTCAGGGCCTGCAAGAGAGACAGTTTTTTTTATATTAACACTCGACCTACAAGACATTTTGAAAAAATGACTGAGGTGGGCATCTAGAAGCTCCTCGTAACATAAAAGCGTCACAGAAATCATGTGCATTAAGCTCAGATTACACCAAATCACAAGCTTGGTTTTAACATGTAATCGTTTGGAGTTTTCAAAGAAAAAGAAGTACACCTAACCACATCAAGAAATCAAACTTGATGTTAAATAATACTATACATCAAAATTAAGTTCACTATAATGGAATAATTATGATGTTCTCGACCTTCATTCATAATTCATATTTTCTGTTTTCCAGGTCACACATCCATAGAGTGTCACTCTAACATATCATATTTTCTGTTTTTCCAGGTCACACATCCATAGAGTGTCATTCTAACATATCATATTTTCTGTTGTTCCAGGTCCACATCCATAGAGTGTCATTCTAACATATCATATTTTCTGTTGTTCCAGGTCACACATCCATAGAGTGTCATTCTAACATATCATATTTTCTGTTGTTCCAGGTCACACATTCATAGAGTGTCATTCTAACATATCATATTTTCTGTTGTTCCAGGTCCCACATTCGTAGAGTGTCACTCTAACATATCATATTTTCTGTTGTTCCAGGTCACACATCCACAGAGAGAGGTGAACTGTTCTAACATATCATATGTTTTGTTAAACCAGAACTTCATATTATAATTGTAGCTGTTATATCTCTAAGTCTTGCCGTGTGGTGCCGTGACTTGCAATGGGAGCAAATAGTAGTACAACTGCAACCTACAAGGTTTTACGACATGTAAGAGGCGAATGAAGTAGACATGTAGGTAAAAGTAATAGAAGTAGTCATGTAGGTAAAAGTAATAGAAGTAGACATGTAGGTAAAAGTAATAGAAGTAGACATGTAGGTAAAAGTAATAGAAGTAGACATGTAGGTAAAAGTAATAGAAGTAGACATGTAGGTAAAAGTAATAGAAGTAGACATGTGGTAAAGTATAGAAGTATCTGAAGCAGAAATATAACAGAAGTAGTCATGTAGAAAAATATAACAAATCAGATATGTAGGAAAACGTAACAGAAGTAGACATGTAGGTAAAAGTAATAGAAGTAGACATGTAAGGTAATGAAGTAACGAAGTAAGAAGTAGACATGTAGGTAAAAGTAATAGAAGTAGACATGTAGGTAAATATAACAAAAGTAGACATGTGTGCTCACTAGAACCACATTGACTTATTTCATAATATTCAACAAGTAAATATCTAGACTTGTATTCTTATATTGTTTTTGATTTATTCTCTGTGATGTTATATCTTCAGGTTTAGATGAAGTTCAGCCTCAAATAAAGAGAAAACTTACGTAGATCTACTGAGTAAATGTTCAGCCTGAAATACAGAGAAAAGTTTGATAGATCTAAGTAAATTTTCAGCCTCAAATACAGAGAAAACTTTGGTAGATCTGCTGAGTAAATGTTCAGCCTCAATACAGAGAAAACTTTGGTAGATCTACTGAGTAAATGTTCAGCCTCAATACAGAGAAAACTTTGGTAGATCTATGAGTAAATTTCAGCCTCAATACAGAGAAAACTTTGGTAGATCTACTGAGTAAATGTTCAGCCTCAATACAGAGAAAACTTTGGTAGATCTATTGAGTAAATGTTCAGCCTCAATACAGAGAAAACTTTGGTAGATCTACTGAGTAAATATAATAATTTATAAACCCTCTCGTACTGTTATACGTTACATAGGCCCTGCAAGCAACTTCTCAATACCGTTCTATCCTGGGCAACTCGCGCAATCTCTTCCATGGAACTGAGGCCGATATTTCTTGTCTCTCTCAGCAAAATTCGTTTCATGATCTCTTTAGGTTCTCCTCTCTTTCTTGAACCCATTGCATCCCACTTCAATGCCTGCTTTGATATTCGTTGACCATTTCTTCTCAAGGTGTGTCCAACATATCTCCATTGTCTACTTCTTATAACAGTTGTTACTGGTGGTTGACCAGACATTTCTTCTCAAGGTGTGTCCAACATATCTCCATTGTCTACTTCTTATAACAGTTGTTACTGCTGGTTGACCAGACATTTCTTCTCAAGGTGTTTCCAACATATCTCCATTGTCTACTTCTTATAACAGTTGTTACTGGTGGTTGACCAAATATTTCTCTGATTTCATCACTTCTGAATTCGTTACATTCTATGTTCATTATTTTTCGCAGACATCTATTTTCAAATACATTCAACTTACTTTTTAAATTATTTGTTAAAATTCACAATATACATACAATCAATTTCCAGAAACAATTACAAAAATATGTGCAACCAGCAAATCTAGTAAACACACATCTATATGAACAATGCATAGCACCCGCATGTGAAAGTACACCAATGAAATATAACTTGCTAACTGGTTGCGAGGGGGTCCATTTGTAAATTGCGTGCAACTGCAATAAATTAATTCTCGTCAGATGGTGTTCTTACAATTGTCGATGACATATCAACATGTTGGTGAAAGGTACTATAGTATTTTTTTAAAAATTCGTGAACATCTTTACCAACCGCCACTTGACAAAAATTAATGATTTTTACATTTTTATATAGGTAACAGTGACACGATCTCCTAAACTATTTTGGCTCATCCAAACCTTTAGTGCTTTAAGATTTTACTTTTATGTTATTAGTAAATAATAACAACTATATTGATTTGGTATACATGTAGAAGGTTAACAGTCAAGTTTTTCTATAATTTCTAATTTGCGCGCTCCACAATGCAATTCAGCGCAAGTGAAAATCGGGAATCCCGTGAAATTAATCTGTTCACAATGTATCCTAACAACTGTCCTTGGCGTATGTACACAACATTCATTTTCGTTGATAGAAGTGGAAGGTATCATTTGTTCACTAGGTTTAAATGCTTTCTTTAATATGTAATAAGGATACGCCTTTGCAAACACTCGCCATCGTTTTGTGTATTACTGTAAATTCTAAACTTTGGTTATTTTGTTGTTGTGATTATGCTAAATTAGATTTTTTTTAAAAACATTTTTTGCATCAATCAAGCTACCTACCAATAAGTTAAATATAAATTGGTAAGATCGTGAGATATATAATACTGCCTGCAAAATCGTTACTGTTATACATCCTGTATATTTCATACAAATTAAACATTAATGTGTTCACGAAATTTTGGAACGAACTATAAGCAGCTTGAGGTCATGTGATAGTCTAGGGTTTCTATATTTGGATCTTTCGAAATGAGGACACTTATCCTAACAATAAATTACATTTAAATAGTCTCCCATGTATAGTTTTCTGATGAGCTGGTTGTTTTTATATTTTATCTTTTGCTTGATAAAGTCATTTTATTCGAAACGATGCTTTGTATCGTTCTTGTTTTTGTTTTTTGTAAAACTACAGTACGTTGTTTTTACGTGTTTCGCCATTGCTGCATAGTTTTATATAGTTTGATGATGTCACTTGTGTCCATAGAAGACCTATTCTCGATCGCAGCATTGCTTGCTAGTGTATCCGCTCTCTCATTGCCCGTCACACCAGAATGACCTGGGACAAAGATGAAGGTAAGTGTCTGGATTGTCGAATTTGATATTAATTACATCCACTGTCTTCGTACATAACCGGCGTTGGTCTTCTGTATCATGAACCTATATTCGCGGAGCATACATGTATGGGTAAATGTTTGTGTCTGTAACCACTCCAGAGATTTTATCACCGCCATCACCTCCATAGTCATCCTGCTGCTAGGTGTTGCATATGAACTCTTGTATCGAAAGACACAGAACTGTTATAAAAGCTTTAGACTTCGGTCCATCGCTAGACTGATTTTACTTACCTTTTCTCACAGATATATGGTCTTGATTCTCCACAATATATGTCATTCCATCCCTTCCTTGCGGTAAATTTTATTTCTAGGCATTCTTCATTGAGGCCTGCACACACAATAAATAGAAACAGTTAATACAACTACACACAGACAATTAATTATAAAGGCGCGCGTGTGTTGCCATGACACTTAACGGGAGCAAAGAATAGTTACAATGCGACCCGTACGAGGCGCCTTCAGGGGGGACTCTGGTCTGGAAATTTTGTTTCGTTATTATCATATTAATGTAGAATTTGTATAACACTTTTTAGAGATTATGACTTAGAAGTGTAGAAAATGGTTGGTTTACAGAAATATATTAACGCGTTGCCATGGAAACAATACAAAATGGCCACAAAACACACAATTTCAAATCCCTAAGACTCTGAATATAAGAAACATAAATGAATTCTGTTTTCACTCTAAGGTGAGCAATTGTAATATCTAAAATATTACACAAGCTTTTAGGGCAGATTAAATATGACATTTAAAATAAATTTTTGGGTAAACACACTCTCAAAATTTGGTAACAAAAAGCTTTTTTGGTGGTGCTTGTACCCATCAATTTATTTAAGCGAGTTGCAAAGGACAGAACGGTATGGAGAAATTACTTACAAGCCCAATGTAATATATAAAGGTGCTAGAAGAATGTATGATATATATGTACATACGCATGCGAGTCGTGGACAATGAAGAAACAGATGAAAATTATGAGGGCCACAGATATGTGGTTTTACAGAAGAATGATGAGAATTCCATCGACTGCTAAAATGACTACTGTGAAGGTATGGAACGAGGTCAAGACACAGAGATGTGGTTTTACAGAAGAATGATGAGAATTCCATCGACTGCTAAAATGACTACTGTGAAGGTATGGAACGAGGTCAAGACACAGAGATGTGGTTTTACAGAAGAATGATGAGAATTCCATCGACTGCTAAAATGACTACTGTGAAGGTATGGAACGAGGTCAAGACACAGAGAAAGCTTTTCATCAATATTAGAAAGAGATAATCATTATTTTTCAGACATGTAATGAGAAGGGGAGATTTAGAACCAGTGTGTTCAACTTAAAAGCAGCCCATGAATGGAGCTAATCTGGCATATATGTATGGAAATGAGAAGGTTCAGTTATGACGTAATATAGGTCAAGGTTGTGTTATGGTGTGTAATTGTAGTGCAGGAAGGGGCGATGAACAAATGTGACGTAGGACAAGCTAGTCAGAACCGGTTTAAATAGTAAATAGACGGAGATGCAATGCGTACCTGGCAAATTTCTATTTATCACTGGGGCTGCTTTTAAGTTGAACACCCTGTATATATATATATATATATATATACATCGATCTCGAATTTCTTGTCTGCTAGTCTAAAGAGTTTATGTACAAAAGTTACATTGTTTAGGTCCTGTGTGATTCCTGTACTGATCTGCGGATGTGAAAGTTGGAAATTAACAAAGAAAATTGTTAAGAAACTGGACAGCTTTGAGAATAAATGTTTCCGAAAATTATTAAAAGTAAAATGGAGCGATTTTGTTTCGAACATAGTGAGAGATAGAACACACCAACAACCCGTATCAAATATTATAAGGAAACGAAGGTGGAAATATTTAGGTCATGTTTTTAGATCAGGGTGGCGTCTGTGGCCTAGGGGATAGTGACTCGGTCTATTAAGCCCGACGTTCTGAGTTCGAATCACGCTGCGGACAGTTTTTTGCAAATTATTTCGCGTGGATTTTACAAAGGACGATGGCACCACCACCCGTTCAGAAAGCAATGGCAAACTACTGAACGTAATACTGCCTTGAAAAATCACAAACAGCGTTAAAAAGCTGGTGGTTGATTGGCAAAGTCCTGTAAAGGATATGCAATTCACTTTTTTTTCTTAGATCAGACGAAAAGAAACTAAATCGACAAGTCCTTATGTGGTCACCAGTTGGGAAAAGAAAAATGTGGAAGACCTAAGACCACTCTTCGAAGAACAATCCAACAAGAAAGTAAACTATTGGAATGTAAAACCATACGAGATCTTCAACTGCTAGCAACGAACGGCATCAAATGGAGATCTAAAACCTCTGCCCTATGTGCTACCTTTAGCACGAAAGGAGCAAACTAAGTCTAAAGAACTAAAGAACTGTAACTCTAAGAACCTAACCGTAATTATTGGGTTCCCCTGGATTCCAATTGCTATACTTTGCTGTATTCCGTAGACTTGGTTCCCACAACCATTCTACAAGACGGATCCGTCTGGTTAGTCCAACAAATGTTTGAGAAACTGGAAATAGAAGACAAACGGTTGTTAGCAATGTTTTATTAATTTATATTAATTTGTCTAAAAAAAACAATTGTTAAAATATTTTGTTTGATGATTGTTTCTGTTGTTTTGGTTTGCAGTACAAAGTTCAACCGTTTAATTTACAATCATTATCATGTAGCTTGTCCTGAACTGAACATTGCCACCCTAACAGTCCTTCATAATATCTCTCTCAAAGGTCAGATGTCCCGCCTCTACAGTCGTCATGCTAAATCTATCAGTTACATCCTGAATCCATCTTCGCTGTGGTCTTCCTCTCCTGCACGTTACAGGGATGCCTCCTTCAATGGTGATCTTCTAAATCTCTTTGTGTTTTTTTATATATCCAAAATACATCAATTATCTCATTCTTATTTGTAGCATTAGCTAGTTTTCTTTGATTTTAAGTTCTTTCTGGATACATCTATTTGTTCTCTTCTATGTTCTTGATATACGAAGGACTCTTCTGTAACACTTAAATTAAAAGCACATATATTTTTTTCCACTTCCTAATTAAATGTCCTTGTTTCACACCCATACGTTGCCACTGGAAATATGTATGCTCTTAGTATTCTAATCTTTATTTTCCAATCAGAAAATAATACATCGACAGCATAAAAGAAAACAATTTCAATTTCAGTTTAGAATAGTTTCATTGCTCTGTGGACATGTCTTTAGATGATCTGATCGCCTTTGTAATATCTCCATCAGTACCTAGCGATTAGCTGTACCAGTTAGATGTAGATTGATCAGGCTACCTATACGCACGTTGTTGATCTCCTTCGCAATATCTCCATCAGTATCTAGCGATCAGCTGTACAAGTTAGATGTTGACTGATGAGGTTACCCATACGTATGTTGTATAACTATTTTCTATAATCACGTCAGTCTTCAATCCAAGATCCTGTAATCTTGCTGTTGACGTTCACTGGTTTAGTTGAAAGTCGTTTATGAGAACGTTCAGAATGTCAACTATGTGTATTTTCTGACCCTCCGCGATATGCAGACAATGCATGTCCGATCTCTCATTGCCATTACCAACGCTGTGCCTCATTCACGTGTGCTGCTGCACCTCTTTGGTTTTTGCGGAGGTGACTGTAGAGTCTATTTATAGAACCTAGTCATCTACTACTGGTCAAATTTGTCACGTGGGTGTTGTGTGTTTCTGAGCTATGCAAAGTCCTCGTTTGTTGATACAGCGCCACAGTTGGCAATCTTGCGCAAGGGATTCCCCCACGTGGTGTTTATATCGAAGCATGTCAGAGACACTTCAAGAGCGTCTTTAAAGCGGTTTTTTTTCTGTCCACCAGCAGAACGTCTGTCCCCTTCAAGCTCGCCATACATCATTTTTTTGGGATGCGTTTATCAGGCATCCGAGCAACGTGACAGGCCCATCTCACGTGGGACTTCTGCAACAGGTATTGTGAGGTAATGGACATGTAACTTACAGTTTAATTGATCAAGTTGTGCTATTAGCCACTGGTCTCTTTCTGCACCGTCAATCTCCGCTAGACGAGCACCGATCGAGTTGCAGAATGCCTGTTGAGAAAAAAGTGATTTATGCCATGTAAATCAATGTTGGTGATGTTTGGTTTAGATAAAAAAAATCACTAAAGAAAAATCTAAAAGAAATGATAGAACACACAACATCCACATGTCTAACCTTGATCATGAATGCTCCACCTGTGGTAGGGGATTGTGTTCTGATATTTGAATCTACAGTCACCTCCGCATACACTATAGCGGTGCAGCAGAACACGTCTGAGGCTGTTTCATCATCGCTTTTGATAGACGGCAATTATTATAGATAAGAACATGACGACAAAATTACTTCTCCTTCTTCTTCAAACCAGAATGAAGTATGAGTTTTAACTCTTTGACAAATATAGGAAGAGGAAAGAGTGTCCAGTTTTGTGCATGCCAGGAAGATTCCAACAAGCTCCAGGAGTGTAGTACTATGCCTAGAGTTGCAGAAACTACTACACAAGTAAAGACTAGTGGTGATGCTACTGTAGAACCTCGATTTTGTATCATTGGCGCACTAGAAGCAACATTCGTTGACCACACTTAAGCTATCTGCATGCGTTTATAGTCTGAAGAGCTAGTTTTGCAACTTCTCTAGAGCAGTGATTCCCAAACTTTGCATTACCAAGGACTCCCCTTGAAATACATTTTACAGCCATGAACCCCCAACAGTTTCTATATCTGAAAATCTGTTCGCAATGAAGTGATTATTACAACACACTAACAGTTAAGTTGACTCGAATTACTCAACATGTTGGGAAACTTCAAACAATCTTTCATTTTATTCTGTCAGACATGGTCCGGTGAGTCCTTTCATTTCGCAGCGAAGCTAGTTTACCACTGATTTTATACATGTTTTTAAATGTCTTTTTTTCTGTTTGAAATGTCAAAGATCATAATATTTCTTCAAGTGCTTGAAGACCCGCTTTGAGTGTCTCGAGGACCCTCGGTGGTCCACTGACCCCAGTATCGGATACACTGCTCTAGGAAAACAATTCGTTGACCACTCACTGTGGCCGTTGTGTGATATTTACGCCAGAGGATGTTCTATGCCACTATCTGTTCGGACAGAAGGAGGGATTACATTCACTGGAGCGATCTATTTTTATATGTTTACTGTGCATTTAGTGGTCTGAGCCTTGAGGGGGCGTTCCCATGCCGTGGACGTTAATCTATGCTTGTAGACCAGATCTACACGTACAACAGGTAACTACAAACTACTTAAACCGCTGGATCGATTTAAAACCTAATTTAATATCTTCATCCAATAGACAGTGGCGAAGAGAACAAAAAGCATTACCCTTATCCATCTTCAACTCCCCAACAATCAATGCTACTGATGCAAGCATGTCCGCTCTCATTGCCGCAAACATTCGTATGCCCAGGATAGTAGATCGACGTAAGCCTATAGAGCAGTGTTTCCCAACCTTTTTTGTGCCATACCCCACCACAGCCTTTAAAAATTCGTATCCCCCTTCCTTCCTAAAAAAAATCATTAACAATATTTATACTCACATTTATGTGGTCAAATCTGCTCTTCTGAAAAAGTATGCGGTGCTCTCTTCTAATTAGCTCTGATAAATTCTAACCTTCAATAGTTATATCTTCTACGTGAAGCTTTTCGGTTCTCTTCTGAATTTCTCGTATAATCTGGCCTAACAGTCCTGTACTTTAGCTGTTCTGTGTCTAGTTCTCTATTTTTTATTCTAGCTACCTCATAGCTGTTCTGTATTTGGCTCTCTATCTGCTCTATTATTCCCTTTTCTTAAAGTCCATCGTGTATATATATGGGTGAATATTCTATTACTTTACTATTGCAAAACTTTGTTCTCACGACTGCGATTTTCCACACTGCTACTCTCTTTGAAAAGACTCATTTTATTTCGAGTAACGACATTCTTCTGTCATTGTCTAAAAATGTATATCCCAACCACTCTCAATCTGTCGCTAAACATGGAAAACAAGATCTCATCACATTTTACTGTAATCCATTTATAAATGCTCCTTCGCTAACTATACAACTACATAATGATACTCTAAGGACACCTGTATAATCCAGCTGCACAGTGAGTATCCATTACTCTGGTAATCAAACTAATGGCCCATAACTTGTATTTGAGTCAAACCACCTTGATGTTTCTTGGTTCCTCTTCCCATCGTACCTAACATTTCAAGCCAAATCAAACTTTGGACCTGCTTTCTGTGTCGGAAATATGATATGCGTGACTCTGTCCAATACTATTACATACTCAAGATTGCACTATATAAACTCATTTTGGCTTTCATGACAAGGTTGGCAAATGACGGACACATTACATTTTTTTTTTTTTAAATATGACTCCATTTTAACACAATAACACATGCTTTCCCGCTTTCAAAGCTTTGTTAAAGGAAATAAAAATGTACCTAGATATAAGTACTTTCTGTTTATTGAAGATTGTTTAAACTTCAGTAAAGTGATTGTGGAGCAACAGTCGTTTTTGTCAACAGACATCCAAATGCCGATATATCGGTTTTTCAACATCATGAACATTAGTTAAACTCTGAACGAGTTCATTGCCCCCCAAAACGATGAAAATGCCCCCTGTGGGGCGTGCGCCCCACGTTGGGAAACAGGGCTCTAGAGGCTAGAAACCGCTATAGACGATATTCACTCATACCGAAATCTGTCTTTCTGACAGACCTGAAGCTGACTGTCCAGTTGATGGTCAATAGTAAATAAATTAAGCGCATGACCAGAGATCGCTGAAGAAGAAGAAGAATGTGGAGAAGCATCGACTGAGAGCCAGATATATGTTCCTAATGGTTTCTACTTCCAAAAAATAGTCCGCATGAAATAATTACTTGACAAGTCAGAGTTTATAACAATTATAAATAACAAATTAATATATTGTCAGTGATGTACTATTTCTTCTGTGTGTGCCTAATCTGTGGTATTTCTACATATTGATGATACAAATAAAGAAATAAGAAGTAGGGTGGATGTGAAACTAGTCATGTAATTCAGTTTCAATTTCAGTTTCAGTTTCAATTTCAGATTATGTGCAACGTATACACGTTCTTGGCAAAGATCAAACATATCACAAAGAGTGATTAAAATTGGTCGTAAAGAACGAACGCAAAGAAGAAGAAGAAGAAGAATTTCAGATTTAATTTCAGTTTCAATTTCAGATTTAATTTCAGTTTTAATTTCAGTTTGGAATATCTTCATTGCACTGCGGACATGTCCATATGTGTTCCTATCTCCTTCGCAATATCTCCAACAGCGTCCAAGGACTAACACTGCCAGTTCGATTCTGATTGATTAGCCTACTCACATACCTGCTGTGCTGTTCTAAACAGCTTACAGAGTTCATTAGAACAGGCACACACATGATCCCTATACCCATCCCCCAGCTACTCACCCACCCCTCCCAAACACCTCTGTACAGAAGTAAGTGATAGAAGCAAAGAAGAAGAAGACGATAGAACTGAAATAATTCTGCCAATGTATGGATCAATAGGAATTTTAAATGTATTTCTGTCGCTAATATCCGCTTACATAAGCCGATGCCCAAGGTAACGGTTCCCTGTTGAAGCTGTAACAATATCCTTTAAACTCACGCCACCCAGCTGGACATCCTCCAAAAGCTGAAACATCATCAAACATCTTCATCAACATTATCAGCAAAGAATTAAAAACAAAAACATACAAGTAATTTTAAGGGAGAGAGGGCGTGCAGATGATTCCAGTAATAGTGCTGAATCTACAACATTAACCAGACTGCCAAAATGTCATGTCAAATATGGTGTAGCTAGAAACGAAAACTTCACTGGTAGCCAAAGAAGAATAGTAAACCAACAAAGAACTGGCATCGTTAGTCGCCACACGCTGAGAGACATACTGTAGGGGAGATCGGAACACTTATGGACTAATTGGTTCGACGTGCAGTAATGATGATCCGACGACTATACTTAACTAAATTAAGCTTGAGAAATCATTACATCATTTTATATGTGTTTTATTTCCTTTGATTGTGACACATGATTCTCAAGGAGTAGAATATCTCGTGCAGAATGTCACTTTCATCACAGCCCGCCTGAAAAACTCTCTGTCTCTTGCAAGTTCTCTCGCCGCTTCTAGCATCTTGTTGAAGGTTTCTTTGATATCCTGCTGCCATCTTCGTCTTGGTCGTTTCCCTGCCTAGTACTCCAGAAAACATGCCTTCCATTACCGTACTCTCCAAACCACTGTGACGTTTAACGTGGCCAAAATATTTCATCTTCCGGTACACGCTGTTATTCATGAGCCAATGCTCCTCGACATGCAGGTCTTGTAGGATGTCTTTGTTTCTTCTTTCTCTGTCCAGGATGTTCTGAGAACTATTTGAAATCACCTTTTTACAAAATCTTCACGGTTGTTCTTTAATGTTTATGTTATGGTCCACGATTCACATTCATATGTTGCTACAGGGAATATGCATGTTCTCAGAAGTCTTACTTTTGTTTCTTTGCTTGTGTCGTGCTATAGTTTCTTCATGCTGACCAGATTCTGGGGTGCATTGGCTCATCTTCTTCTTACTTCTTTGGTACAATCTCCATTTTTGTTGAGTATAGAGCCAAGATATTCAAAATATGAGACACTTTCCTCTATGTATACATATATCATCTATATACCATCTATATATCATCTATATACCATATATATATCATCTATATACCAGCTATATATCATCTATATACCATCTATATATCATATATATACCATCTATTTATCATCTATATACCATCTATATATCATCTATATATCATCTATATACCATCTATATAGCATCTATATACATCTATATATCATCTATATACCATCTATATATCATCTATATACCATCTATATATCATCTATATATCATCTATATACCATCTATATATCATATATATACCATCTATTTATCATCTATATACCATCTATATATCATCTATATATCATCTATATACCATCTATATAGCATCTATATACATCTATATATGGCCCTTTTCATCTTTACAGACGGTCAATAGGCAAGTGTTTTACTGTGACAACTTCTGAGTTTTCGCTTTTCTCTCTTGTTGTTCAGCTCGTACATAAGTCTCTTCTCAAAGACTCTGCGCCCTTCCGTAATTTGGCTTTCACACAACTCTGTCATCAGCTAGTCCCTCCCATGTGCTGGGATCTATAGAAAGTTTTTCATTGAGGTTTTGCAGACATCTTTATATCTGAGCAGTGGTCTGCCCTGGTGCCTCTTCCTCCGAAAGTTCACAGAACAACATTTGTTTTGGTATGCGATAAGTTTCCATTCTTCTCACATGTCCCAACCATCTTAGTCGTCTACTGCTGAGCATGCCCATGATGGAAGGCAGATTTGCACGTTGTAGTACTTCAGTATTGGTTATCTTGTCGTACCACCTGATGTTCATAATCTTGCGGAGACATCGAAGGTGAAAGATGTTAAGTCTCCTCTCGTGTCTTGAGTAGGCTGGTCCATGTTTCTGAGCCATATAGTAAAGAACTAATTACACAGGCTCGATATATTTGAGTCTTCGTCTGCAATGTCAATTTTTTTGTTGTCCCACGCTCGCTTTGATAGTTTGCCGAATGTAGTAGCGGCACTCCTTATACGAGCGTTGATTTCCTCGTCAAGAGAAAGGCTGGCAGTGACCGTGGATCCAAGATAGCATAATTTTTGCACTGGTGTTAGATGGTCGCCATTTAAAGTGATGTTTGATGTCTTACCTCCCTGACATAATACAACTGTTTTGGAGACACTTATTGTCAGAGAAAAGAGGTCGCATGCCTTTGACAAATTATTAATTAGACTTTGCAGTGTAGTCTCACAGTGGGCGACTAAGGCAGCATCGTCAGCGAAAAGGAGGTCCTTGAGAAGTATTTCCGTCGTTTTTGTCTTGGCTCTTAAGCGAGCCAAGTTAAACAGTGAACCATCAGATCTAGTGCGGATGAAAACATCACCATCAGCGTCCCCTAAGGCGTGGTTCAAAAGGACTGCGAAGAAGATACCAAAGAGAGTGGGGCAAGGACACAGCCCTGCTTGACTCCACTCTTAACCTCAAAACTATCAGATGTGCTGCCATCGAACTGTATGCTGGCTTTCATGCCCTCATGGAAGGAAACAATCAATTGGAGCAACTTTGGGGACAACCAATATACTTCAATATTTTATAAAGACTTGGCCTGCTGACTGTGTCGAATGCCTTAGTCAAATCCACGAAAGCAATACATAGAGGCTTGCTCTGCTCTCTGCACTTCTCTTGTAGCTGTCGAAGGGTAAATATCATGTCAGTTGTTGACCGTCTAGCTCTGAATCCACATTGTGACTCTGGAAGAACACGCTCCGCCAGTTTCTGTAGTCGTTTTGAAAGGACTAGTGCAAAAGCTTTGCCTGTTACGCTTAGAAGGGAGATGCCTCTGTAGTTGTTACAATCCCCTTATCCCCTTTATCTCTATATATCTCTTTACATCTATATATCATCTATATACCATCTATATATCATCTATATACCATCTATATATCATCTATATACCATCTATATATCATCTATATACCATCTATATATCATCTATATACCATCTATATATCATCTATATACCATCTATATATCATCTATATACCATCTATATATCATCTATATACCATCTATATATCATATATATACCATCTATATACCATCTATATATAATCTATATACCATCTATATATCATCTATATACCATCTATATATCATCTACATACCATCTATATATCATCTACATATCATCTATATACCATCTATATATCATCTACATATCATCTATATATCATCTATATACCATCTATATATCATCTATATACCATCTATATACCATCTATATATCATCTATATACCATCTATATATCATCTATATACCATATATATCATATATATATCATCTATATACCACTATATATCATCTATATATCATCTATATACCATCTATATATCATCTATATACCATCTATATATCATCTATATATCATCTATATACCATCTATATATCATCTATATATCATCTATATACCATCTATATATCATCTATATACCATCTATATATCATCTATATACCATCTATATATCATCTATATACCATCTATATCTCATCTATATATCATCTATATATAATCTATATACCATCTATATATCATCTATATATCATCTATATATCATCTATATATCATCTATATACCATCTATATATCATCTATGTATCATCTATATATAATCTATATACCATCTATATATCATCTATATATCATCTATATACCATCTATATATCATCTATATACCATCTATATATCATCTATATATCATCTATATATCATCTATATATCATCTATATACCATCTATATATCATCTATATATCATCTATATATCATCTATATACCATCTATATACCATCTATATATCACATACATATCATCTATATACCATCTACATATCATCTATATATCATCTATATATCATCTACATATCATCTATATATCATCTATATATCATCTATATACCATCTATATATCATCTATATACCATCTATATATCATCTATATATCATCTACATATCATCTATATATCATCTATATATCATCTACATATCATCTATATATCATCTATATACCATCTATATATTATCTACATATCATCTATATATCATATATATATCATCTATATGCCATCTATATATCATCTATGTATCATATATATATCATCTATATATCATCTACATATCATCTATATATCATCTATATATCATCTATATATCATCTATATACCATCTATATATCATCTATATATCATCGATATATCATCTACATATCATCTATATATCATCTACATATCATCTATATACCATCTATATATCATCTATATACATCTATATATCATCTATATATCATCTATATATCATCTATATACCATCTATATATCAGACTAGCAGATGTACCCGTTCTTCACACGGGAATTTAAATCTAGCTTACAGTTACATTTGTTATTCTTTTACGCAAATCTTCCAAGTAGTTCCTCTTTAGTTTCCTCACCAATCGCTTTTACACTTCTCCGACGCCTGTAGTCAAGCCTAATAACTAATCTTTCCTCCTCTGTCTCCATGTTTCTAGCCTTCACTTTTCCTATCTTATCATTCTCCAACCACATTTCTCTCTAACTTCATTAGTTTCGATAAATCTACGAAATTGCATAATTTCCGAAAATTTTAATTCATAAACAGCGCGAGTCTGAGCATATTAAAGAAACATGTACCGTCCACTCAAAATCAATTGCTAAAATAACAATTGGCAAATTGAATTTATTCATATTAAAATCTTATAGAATAGTGACCAGCTGTGTTTTAAAAAAAAACATTTGACCCGAGCATGAAGTGAACGCTTTGTCAACCATCAATTAAACCACACGCACGCACCTCTTAGCAAATGTGTTAAATTACATTATAATAATTTTCGTCATCGTCGCTTTAACATGTGACCGGGTACTTAAAACTAGGATTCCCCTTTTTCTGTTTTTTAACTATACAACGCCATTTCGTTAAGTTGGAATTTAGATATAGAGACGAAACAATAGATCGGGTTTATAATTTTTACATCTTTCATCGATGAAAGCTACCCTCATGCCAAATTTCAAGTCTGTAGGATGTACAGATATCTTGAAACAATGGGAACAAACAAATATACAATTGCATTCAACTCATTCTTATACTTATAAAGTTATATATATAACATTGCTCTGCTCTCCATGAGGTTACTACCTTGTAGTGATGTTGATCTCATTCATGATCCAGAAAGCTATGCTGATAGATATTTTTCTTTTGGTAGGGACACCTACTTCATACAAGGTTAAAGGTTAAAGGATAAAATTCAGAAACAAATGTGACTTCCTGGTTCACAAAGAAGTTGACAGGGGGTTGACAATCCATTATGTGTATTTTGTGGGTATTTTGCGATCCAGAAGCACTTGAGTTTTCACCTCTTCGTCTCGGTGCCATGTACATCACAACCCTTCGGTTCGGTACCACGAACACCGTAAATCTGGAGAACCTGTGGCTTTTCCTTCAGCCCGTGGAATTGAGACGCACTCACAGGGGGTTTGTCACCCGTAGTCTAACGAGCTACGAACACGTTTAGCAGGCGGGCATCCATTATGCAAATAATAGTGTGTTAAGGAATCGGAAGCAACAGATACCTGTGTTGCACCGGATGACGGAGTGAGGTAACTCAAGCAACTGTTTTCATGAAGGAGGGAGATCAACCCCGAAAAGAAATCTACATTCAGACTGCTACACTTCAATAATAATGTTAAAAAATCAAATTATGTCTATTTGTCTATGTCTATATTTCTCGGTGTATCTTTCTCTGTCTATTAATCTATTTCTATCTGACTATGTCTAGTTATCTCTGTCTTTTTTTCTATGTCTATTTGTATATGTCTAACTATCTCTGTCTGTCTTTCTCTGTCTATCTTTCTCTGTCTATCATTGTATGTTTTTCTTTCTTTCTGTGTATATCTGCCTGTCTGTATCTCTGTCTATTTTTTTTTCCGATCCAGAAGCACTTGAGCTGAAAGCTCTTCGGCTCGGTGTCATGGACATCGTAACCCTTCGGCTCGGTCCACGAACACCGTAAATCTGGGGAACCTGTAGCTTTTCTGCCAGTCCGCGAAGTTGAACCCGCACTTACAGAGGACTAGTCACGCGTAGTCCAACGTGCTACGAACACGCTGGGCACGCGGGCATATCTGTCTATATCTATCTATCTTTGTATATCTTTCTGTCTATCTATCTCTGTCTATTTTTCTTTGTATATATTTTTCTATATTTTTCCCTGTCTTTTTATAGTTTTCTCCCTTCTCATATTAGTTCTCCAAAATCCATGTACAACAACCCCAGACACTGTCACACCATGTAGACCTTTGTAGTGTAGTTAGCGCGTCTGTGTTCGAATGTGAAGACACAGTTCTATTCTAGTTTTGAAGCTCAAATAATTGATTATATGAACGCACCAACGAGCACACAAACAGGAGAACAAAAGTACAACAGTAAGAAGACATCAATGTTGTGTTTACAGTAAGCTTACCGCACGTGACTGTCACAGCCAAGAGCAAGACAAATCGTATCTGTGGAGTAAGATAAGTAGATGTTACCTATCTATCTATCATCTATCTATCTATCTATCTGTAGAAGAACGTAGCTGCCCTTCTTTACTGAGATGACCAACAGTCGACGACAGTATAAAGGTTAGATAATAAGACTGACAAATAGAAAACAAAGATGTCAAGATACGAATACAAAAATCAAGGGGAAACTTTATTACATTGAGTAAGATATGGAAGTCAAAGGAGATCAAAACAAACACAAAACTGAGAATCTTTCAATCAAATCTGAAGTCAGTGCTGTTCTATGGCTCGGAAACATGGAAGCGAACAACAGAACCCACCAGAAAACAACAGACCTAAATAAATGGATGTTTATGTAGAATAGAGGGACTAAGATGGTATGATAAGATTACAAACGAGGAACTCAGAGAAAGAACTAAGCAGATAGAGTGGAGAAAGAGCTCAGGAAGAGACGCTGGTGATGGATAGGGCACACATTGAGATGACCGACCGGAAGCATAGCAAGAGGGGCACTATTTTGGAACCAGCAAGAAAAGAGGAGTAAGGGAAAGCATATACATACGTAGAAAAGAGAGCTGGAGCCTATTATTACAAAAATATATAGACTTGGAAAGAATTCGATGGGATGGCAGGAGAGAGGAAGAGCTGGAAGAAGTTTGTTGACGACCTGTGCTCCGTTGGAAGTTGCAAGGTGAAGAAGAAGAAGATTTACAGTATTACATAAGTCAGAGAAGAATCTCAGTGAGATAGAGTCCACATGTGTCTTCCTGGCAATCGTCAAGGATACATGATAGTTGCATATACTGTACAAATGTTAACTAAACGGAGCAAAGTTGAAAACGTCCACTCTAATCTCCTAAAGTCAATGGTTGTACCAAATTCGTCAGCTCTATCCCAATTGATTGATTGATTGATATGACCAACCGTGTGTTGCCGGGGTCCTTAGGGGAAGCACAGGATAGTAACACTGCAACCGACAAAGCATGTCGTAAGAGTCAACTGAGGTAGGGGCTTAGGGAAGCTACCCTAGTAACTAAAAATCGACGAAAAATGTGGATGTGCTGGCCTACTTGTATGCGCAAAACTTATACAACGTAAAATCGCTCTTAGACTCAGATCACATACAAATCGCAAAGAGTGGTTAACAAGTGGTCGATATGGAGCATTTGATGAAGAAGAAGAAGATTGATATGACAACCATCATTGCACATCGGGGAGTAACCATATGTGCTCCTATCTTTTTTTTTACACAGGAAAATTGCAGCTGCAGAGCACGAACTCCGTAGCCCCCGGCGAGGGTCCCTGATGTAATTTGGAGGTGGTGAAGATATTTTGCTCTAGGCAAGTCTCTAGAAAGCCCAAGATATTCTGACTGTGTCGCGTCGACGCAAGGGAAGACTGCAGCTAACTCTGTAATTAGGCTAAGCGCAAGTAACGGGGGTTGACCAAGCGCAAAATTAAAAGTTGAGTTCAAGCTGAGCCAATTATAAACTTATGGGCCTTCGAACTCATGTAAGAATGATGGAAAATCAGACCACAACTACACCACGCGACCTCGCATTCCAGTATTGGTATATATAGACGAATTCATTTTAAAATCAACACAAGATGCTAAATCGAAGTTATATTATGCAACAAGTTAAGTTTAACAATAAGGAATATCAATATAATGAATATTGTTCACCAATAAATAACCGTAGACTTACAGAATTGAGTAAAATAGCAAAAACAGCCAAAAGTGCTCTATCAAACATATATACCTTCCAGCCCTCTTTCTGATCTAGGTCAGAGATTCCCCGGTCAGTTGTCTGATCTAGTTATCTAGAGTTGTCTGTGGTTCAGGAATCTAACAAAACTACCCTCCATGGAAGAACCAAGGCTGGTTATGTTGACTGTACGCAAAACCAAAAGTTGATGTCTGGAGTCTGGAAAGACTACCCCCCATGGAAGAACCAAGGATGATAATGTTGGCTGTAGGTAAAACCAAAAGTTGATGTCTGGATTCTGGAAAGACTATCCTCCCAGAGTAACTGGGGCGGATGATACTGGCGAGCACTAAAACAAATGTTGCATTCTAGCGCCTGATGAAACTGATTCCTGTGTTCACGACTGACAATGATTTGCTTGTTTCAACAACGAAAAATACCAAGTAGAAACTTTAAATTGCTTGGTGACGATAAAACGACACAAGTCCCATAGCGGTTGAGAAAGTTCCTAAACCGAGCACAACATAGTCAGAAAGTGGCAAAGATAAACACACTTCTTTGGCATAGATCCTACTTCATGAAGCAAAAAGATGCTTAGGATGGTCAATACAACACAGTGTTGTTCCAGAAAAGACTGGACATTATGGACTGTCATTATAGACAAACTTAACTAAACCGCGGTAACTTATAAAATGAAAAGCAGCCTGTCATGGAATTATATGTCACAAGAGCCAAAAACAGGCACCATGAGTGCTTTGAAACCATAGCAGGGGAACGAAGAAGAAAAGAAAACAGGGGGCTGTTTTGCTGATTACAATCATCATCAGTCTTCAATAAGGAAGGCAGTGCCGAAGAGAATATTTACCAACCATCGTCTTTTCAAGAGATCAAAATCCTTATCAAAAGAAAATATGCAGTAGACTGGAAGACAAACACTGGATATGATCATGGAAAAAAACTTCATCAAAGATCTCAACAGAACAGACTAAGTCATTATATTTTGCCTACGTACAGAACACTGCAGACTCAACAAACACTTTTATAGACTAGGAGTGAGTCAAACAGCTCTCTTTCAGTGTCGAAATGTTGAACATACACCGGAGCATGTCGTGTAAGACTGTCCTCTCCCGTGTGAGCTGAGAAGCAACATGTTTCCATACTCAATCGATCTAAAAACTAATAATTGAAGAAACCTGACAGACTTGAAGCTAACTGTCCAGTTTGTAGTTCAAAGTAAACTAAGAGCCTGAGCAGAGATCGTTGAAGCTGACTTCCCAGTTTGTGTTCCACAGTAAACTATGCACATGACCAGAGAATGCTGAAGCTGACTTTCCAGTTTGTGTTCCACAGTAAACTATGCACACGACCAGAGATTGCTGAAGCTGACTTTCCAGTTTGTGTTCCTCAGTAAACTATGCACATGACCAGAGATTGCTGAAGCTGACTTTCCAGTTTGTGTTCCACAGTAAACTATGCAAACCTGTTGTTTGCTGATGACTGTGCCCTCGCTACCAACTCTGAGGAAGAAATGCAGACTTACATGGACAAGTTCTCAATGGCCTGTGATAGGTTTGGCCTCACCATTAACACCAAAAACAGAGGTCATGTTCCAGCCTGCCCTAGAGAACAGTACTACGATCCAGTCATCAACATTAAACACCAGCGTCTCCAGTCAACGGACAACTTTGCTTATCTTGGCAGCCTCCTATCCAGATCGGCAAACATAGATTCTGAGGTCCACAATAGGATATCCAAAGCCAGTGCTGCGTTCGGAAGGTTACGTGTCACTGTGGGAACGGAAGGGGATAAGCATAGTCACAAAGCTGAAAGTTTACCAGGCCATAGTGCTAACAACGCTGCTGTACGCAAGCGAGACATGGACAGTGTATAGCAGACACGCAAGAAAATTAAACCATTTCCACACAAGCTGTCTACGCAGAATACTAAAAATAAACTGGCAGGACAAAATTCCAGACAGCGAAGTCCTCACAAGAGCAAAGATCCCAAGCGTCAACACCCTGTTGCAGAAGGCCCAACTGAGATGGGTCGGTCACGTTGCTCGAATGCCTGATAAACGCATCCCAAAACAGTTGATGTATGGCGAGCTTGAAGGGGCAGACGTTTAGCTGGTGGACAGAAAAACGCTTTAAAGACACTCTTAAAGTGTCTCTGAAATGCTTCGATATAGACAATACGTGCTGGGAATCCCTTGCGCAAGATCGCCAAATGTGGCGCTGTAACAACAAAAGAGGAACCCGAATAGCTGAGAATCATCGTATTGTTGAGTCACAGAGAAAACGAGCAGCGAGAAAAGACAGAGCACACAACACGCACATGTCTAACCTTGATCATGTATGCCCCACCTGTGGTCGGGGATTCTGTTCTAGGATTGGACTCTACAGTCACCTCCGCACACACCAGAGAGGTGCAACAGTACACGTCTGAGATTGTTGTCATCATCGCTTGCGATGGACGGCTATTATGCACATGACCAGAGATCGTTGAAGCTGACTTCCCAGTTTGTGTTCCTCAGTAAACTATGCACATGACCAGAGATTGCTGAAGCTGACTTTCCAGTTTGTGTTCCACAGTAAACTATGCACATGACCAGAGATTGCTGAAAAAGAAGCTATATTCTATCATCATCATCAAGTAGCTTGTCCCTTCCGGAACTTGACCCCCATGACAGATGTCCTGAAAAACTCTGTTCTGTGCAAGTTGACCGGCGTCAGCAGCAGTCATTCCCAGATCTTCAATAACATCTTGCACGCATCGTCTTCTAGGTCGTCCTCTCATTCTTCTTCCAGGCACCATTCACACCAAAATGATCTTTTCCAAGCACTCAATTTTTTTAATGTGTACAAAATATTTATTTTTTCTTGCAATATTCTAAACAGACATTTAACTATATAACATACCATTGTCTGGAAGTTTTTCAGTGAATCTTGTTAGGTAGAGAATTATTTGTCAAATCAGATCAGAATCAAACCTCGTTGAATGTGTCAATAGGGCCCGTGTATGTTCAGTTTGGGAGAATAACTGCCAGTTTTTATATACAATTTCTACAAATTTATGTGAATTATAATGTTATTCTTCATGTGGGATAACTACCACAAAGTTAGAAATTATGTATTGTTATATACGGTCCGGTAGATTCAGCATTCTGTTGTCTGTGTTTTATTGTTGATTTATTATGTTGGTGGTTGATAATAAAGTTAGAAAGCGTGGTTTATTACTTTGTTTTGTTTTCTGGTATACGTATTAAAGTGTGCGTTGGTTTAAATAATATCGTTCGTATTGCACAAATGCTATACAGCAAATTAAAACATAGGAAAATGGCACCAATTTTGAAAATGCAAGCATGCCCCCGTGAACACAAAAAGAACATTGTTTAACACATTATTTCTCCCAACATTATGATATCAGTGCCAAACTTGACACTGACATTCAAGTATAGAAGAAAACTAGTCATGACAGAGATGAAATGTTTACGCAGAATACTAGAAGTATCAAGAAGAGACCGGTTTAGAAAAGAAGACATCAGGAAAAATTGGATACAACATCAGTACTGAACTTCATCAAGAAACAACAAATTCAATGTTTGGGCCACATAAGCAGATCACCAACAGACAGTACACATCAACGATCAATGCTACTACAATATAGTGGTTACAAGGCGAAACGTCGTCCAAACAAAAGGTGAACATCAGAGCTAACAGATGCCACGAAAAACACTGTTTACGAAGCACACACAAAGGTTAGTTCTAGAAATCTCTTCTTATCCTGACGCAGTGAGGTAAAACAGTATTAGAGAAATGTAAGAAAGAAAAGAAGAAGATAAAAGGAAAAGTAGTGGATACATTAATACCGGATCCAGCATTACCACCACTTCTCCTTGCCCTCATGAAACAAACGGATGCAACTGTTTCTGGTTCCTAAACTATATTTTATGTCATCTGTCATATTTTATTTCATCTATCTCTATCACTCTTCAATCTCATCATTCATAAACTTGTACTATCCAGATCTTTCATAACGTAACGGTTATTCTAAAATTGTTTTCTGAAGGTATCAGTCTCAGCAGAGAATGGGTGCCATTAGTAAATAAATCATAAAAATTCAATTTTAAAGATTTAGATCCCACGTTTTTACACGTACTAAACAAACGATAAAGCAATCTAAAACAGTGATTGTCAATGTAGTTCAGCATAGACATGTAGGTAAGTGAGATTTTTGACAAGAAAAATTATTTTAGTCATGTGCAAAATATAGGTGTCACTTATTACACAATTTTAATGAAATGGTAAAGTCAAATTCATTCAAAATTAAACATCATATACACAGATTGTGTGATTTTGACAAGTACTAGGATAAATAGTATACACTGAATAGATTTTATTTTGTTGCCACCTGAAAATTGTCTTTTTAGGGTTAAAAATTGTCGTCTTTGAAAAATCATAAAAAAGATTATAATCAAGATATTGGAATTATCCTAGTATACGCTATAGGCAGTCCTAATGTAAACATGCATGCAAAATTACAGTCGTAAAATTGTGTAATAAGTGACACTTATATTTTGCACATGACTAAATTAATTGTTCTTGTCAAAAGTCTCACTTACCTACCTGTCTATACTGCACTCCATAGCCAATCACTGTTTTAGATAGCTTGATCATTTGTTTAGTACGTGTAAAAATGTGGGATCTATATCTTTAAAATTGAATTTTTAAAATATTTATTTACTAATGGCACCCATTCTCTGCTGATACTGATACCTAAATCCCGAAATGAATTCAGATGTAGAAATAGTGGCTAATACGGCATCTTTATCTGACTTTTGCGTGTATGCTTGCTTTGATATCACTAGTATTCTTCGCCATTCAGGCGAGCATTACTCCAACTTTAGAGGTACCTGCCGCCAGAGTGGTTACCGGGGCCCAAATTTGGGGTGTAGAGAATAGAACCACTGTTACCTGCCACACATGTCTTAAGAGGCGACTAAGGGGTTTGGCTGAAATCGGATGCACGTGTCCTAAATGTGTAGAAATCTATGTGTTTATATGCTTATTAAACCAATGTGCAACGTATACACGTTCTTGGCAAAGATCAAAAATATCACAAAGAGTGATTAAAATTGGTCGTAAAGAACGAACACAAAGAAGGAGGAGGAGAAGAGGTACCTGTAATTTAGATCCCTCTTGAGTTTCCTATTGTCCAGTGCTTCCCAACGAGTTGCCCGCGAGCGTCACGGCGTCCGTTTGATATACCACTGAAGCTGGATGCTTGAGGAGAAGAGAGAGAACTTTTAAAAGGGTATAACCTTCGACATATGTTTAGTGAAACAGTTGTCTGTAGTGTTGTGGCGTTAGTTCACTAACCAATAACCAATCTTTATTGTTTATTATTCATTCGAGGATCATCTTCACCGTACATTGGACATACATTGCTCCGATCTCATCCCAAGTATGCATTCGAGGATCATCTTCACCGTACATTGGACATGCATTGCTCCGATCTCATCCCAAGCATGCATTCGAGGATCATCTTCACCGTACATTGGACATGCATTGCTCCGATCTCATCCCAAGCATGCATTCGAGGATCATCTTCACCGTACATTGGACATGCATTGCTCCGATCTCATCCCAAGTATGCATTCGAGGATCATCTTCACTGTACATTGGACATACATTGCTCCGATCTCATCCCAAGTATGCATTCAGGATTATCTTCACCGTACATTGACTACATGTGCTGATCTCATCCCAAGCTGTTCGAGTCATCTTCACCGTACATTGGACATCATTGCTCCGATTCATCCAAGCATGCATTCGAGGATCATCTTCACCGTACATTGACATGCATTGCTCGATCTCATCCCAAGTATGATTCAGTCATCTTCACTGTACATTGGACATGCATTGCTCATCTCATCCAAGAGCATCTCAGTTTAGCTAACAACTCGGGTCGGTTGACTAAAGGTTCTCTTGTTTTCCGTTTTCCACTACCGGTATGCAAACTCAGAACCGATAGAATACCACTATCTTCTTCATTAAGTTAGAGTGTATGTTTTCTTTATTCATTGAATATTCGCACATCTTCACATTATTTAAACAAGGCCCTACTCATTTTTTGGTGGTGATTTGCCACAGACGATAATCGACACATATGTTACACTGGTATTTCATTTAATTAGTACTATTATTTTTTTATTTGCCCTATCTATTCTATACCATTTTATTATTGTCGCCCTATCATTCTCCATTTTATTTGTATTGCCGATATCAATAAATCAAATCTCGTTCCATTTATTTGTTCTGTTAATAAACTATGTGCAGTCATTTTGTATAAATTAATGTTGTTCAGATGTTTTATATTTCGGATGATTCACTAAATATGTTGTGTTTTTTAAAGTTAGTCAATCACGGGCTTTTGAGTTGGAAAGCAACAAAAGCTCTCAAAATAAAATTAGATAACTTTGAGAATAAATGTCTTAGAAGAATACTGAACCTCAAATGGTCAGATTTCAGACCTAATACACAAATAAGACAAGAGACCAGGCAAGAAAATGTATCAAATTTTATAAGAAAGCGCCGCTGGAACTACATCGGCCACACACTTAGAATGGATGAGAAAAGACTCCTTTACCAATCCCTCATATGGACACCAGAGGGGAAAAGAAAACGAGGAAGACCAAGAGAGACTCTGCGTAGAACCATCACCAGAGAAGGCTCAACGATGGGCCTAGTAAACATTAAAGACCTAAAACAGATAGCAACGAACCGCGAGACATGGAGAGCTATGACCTCTGCCCTATGCGCCCCACAGGCCCAAGAGGAAAGACTAACTAACTAATCACGGGCGGAACCTATAAGTAAAAAGTGTCTGTATTAGCTCTCTTATCATGGAAGGGTAAGAGAAGAAGAGTAAGATAGCAGAGAAGATGAATTCAGGATGTAAATGAATGTTTGAACATGACGGCTGCAGAGCGACATCTGACCTATGAGAGAGAAATTCTGGAGGACTGTTGGGGTGGCAAAGTTCTGTTATTTGATGATGGTTGACTATCCAACCAGTTCTTTCCTCTGAATTGACGATTCATTCGGTCAGACTATTGTCTGTTCTTTGTCTTGACGGTACACTCTGTCAGACTAGTGTCCGTCCTCTGTCTCGAGGTCACACTTTGTAGGAACATTGTCTATCCGCATACTGATGATCTGATCCCAGATGTATATATTTGGTTCTCCTGTCTTCTACTTTCTATTCCAAGATCGTTTTTAACAACATTGTTATATCTATTAACTCAATCCATACCAGGGACCGCTACTGTAGCGTTACATTAAGCGCAAGGCACCAGTATAACTTGACAAGACTTATTCCTCTCAGCTCCTTGTGGAGCATATGGACTCAACAGTTGTTCGTCACTGTTATCAGTCTGGTTATTTTCGTTATGGTCTCTCAAGATAGTCGATAACTCTTCAGCTGTGTTATCGGTCTTAGGCTGTTTTCGTTATGGTCTCTCAAGATAGTCGATAACTCTTCAGCTGTGTTATCGGTCTCAGGCTGTTTTCGTTATGGTTTCTCGGGATAGTCAATCACTCTTCAGCTGTGTTATCGGTCTCAGGCTGTTTTCGTTATGGTCTCTCAAGATAGTCGATAACTCTTCAGCTGTGTTATCGGTCTCAGGCTGTTTTCGTTATGGTCTCTCAAGATAGTCGATAACTCTTCAGCTGTGTTATCGGTCTCAGGCTGTTTTCGTTATGGTTTCTCGGGATAGTCAATCACTCTTCAGCTGTGTTATCGGTCTCAGGCTGTTTTCGTTATGGTCTCTCAAGATAGTCAATCACTCTTCAGCTGTGTTATCGGTCTCAGGCTGTTTTCGTTATGGTTTCTCAGGATAGTCAATCACTCTTCAGCTGTGTTATCGGTTTCTGGCTTTGTAAAGAATGAACGCAAAGAAGAAGAGGGCATTGACATTCTCATTGCCTGCAATGTCACAGTGAGATGGAATCCACTGCAAGTCAATCTGCATGCAATGTCACAGTGAGATGGAATCCACTGCAAGTCAATGTCTGCCTTTTCTGAAAGCTGAGAAAGTTCTCTTTTTAGGTTTTGTACTGTGCTGTCAACGTATTTAGCCTTCAGGGGTTGTATAGCTGACAGTGAGTCTGTAAGAAATACTATCTTGCCTGCAGGTGCTTGCGGCTTATTCATGTGCTATGTTGCCATCAGAAGAGATAAGAGTTATGCTTTGTAGTTGGAACATATTCTTCCAGTAGGGGCCGCTAAAGACACTGTAAATACTCAAAAAAACCACGATTTTAGCCGGGCCCCACCAAGAAAAATGACCACGAGCCGCCACTGGATATTATATTGGAAAGGACTGCTCATTATACTTTTTCTTTCTTCTTCTTGGAACGCTACATATAGACCAATTGTTAAACCACTTTGTGATTTGTATGTAACTTCCATGACGCTAAAATAAAGCTAACCAGTAGTCCATAGATGCTACGGATTTTGCACATCGGCGAATTCCTTTGATCTTTTATGACAATTGCAAATACGGGGCTCAAATTTTAGATTTACAGTAATCCCTAGAATTTGTCCATGTCAATTCTATTCATAGGTGTATCTCCATATTAACTTGATAGGTCAAGTAATTAAGTGTGTTGCCCTTTATGTGCAATCGTGAACTTGGATACAATATGCAACAGTTAGTCCTCCTCTTCGGTCACCATTAGACCCCAGGGTGTCTTAACTTCACCACAAATTGTATTATGGTAGACGCATTTGGATATGGAAATGTATACGTTGCTATTTCTCAGTCTGTAATCAAAATATGATTTGTATCATCCCGAATCTGACGATTCCATGAGGTTGATAATTGTTACTGGCTGGACAAATTTTAATCCATCTCGGTGCCAGTACTCGTCTTCCTCTCGGAGCACATGTTCAACACACTTCTTCCAGAACTGCATGTCTATCATTGAGAGGGACTCACGTGTCAGAACTTCAACATCACACATTTTAAACGTCCTGTTCTGTTCGGCAACTTGCCCTTTAACTTTAGCCCAGACAAGCTCTATCGGATTGAGGTGAGCATGATATGGAGGTAGTCGCAAAGACGTGTGGCCGTATTCCGCAATGATTTTGTCAATATGAAACACCTTTGTCTTATTTGTCATCCTCACCAGGTGCAACAACTCGGGTTTCAAATATGTATCATCGAAGCTGACATTTTCCTTAGCAAGCCAAGTCCTAATTTGATCTTTTGTATTTGATGCAGTTGGTACTTTGTCTTCCGCTGATACTGCGTTGTGATAGGATGCATTATCCATTACCAAGCATGATGGTCTGTTTAGAATTGAAAGTAGATCTTTCTCCATCCAGTGCCTGAAAATATGTCCATTCATTTCGTGTGGTAGTCCCTACCGTCGGTACTTTTGATTGGAAAATAAGTCCAGCGTCATGGACAAGACCTCTTCACTGCTTCATGCATGTGTTAGTATAATACGCTGGCCTTTGCTGCTTTGTATTTTTCTTTTCTGTTCACCGTCTACTGATTGCCATTCTTTAGCATTGGTGTGGTGAGCATTGACCCAGGATTCGTCCAAATATACAATATCATAGCCTTGCCTCCGCCGCTCACGGATCTGCTTCTGGTATTTACTTCGGGCAGCAATTAAATGTGGCTTTTCACAAATAATATTCCTGCCGCCTATAGTTTTTCTGAAGGTGAAGCGGCGGCTCTTACAATTTTCCATAGAGTACTTTTAGAAATGTCTATGCTGCAATCTGATTGCAGTTTTAATTTCAGTTTCCTGAGAGTAACAAGTTGATTTGTCGCAAACATTTTCAAGAGCTCCTGTCTTATGACATCTATGTCAAAGTCGTCAATTGTTCTTTCCTTCCTTGCTTGACATTAGTGCACTTTGTGTCCTGTTTAATCCATCGGGAAAAGGATTCTCTATTCAGACCAAGCGCCAGTTGCGCTCGTTTCTCAGGGTTATGAATATCGCAATATAGATGACCTCTCTTAGATTCCCTACGGAAATGTTGGTATAGTAAAACTGTAACCTTCTGCATTGTTATAAATGTGCACTTCAGACTCATTATGAATGTGATATCAATGTCAGTTTTGATAAGCCAACAAATATGATACAATAGCTTCATACAAATAGCGAGATACACCTATAACTATACAACGGTATCACAATTATAACGTCATATGCTTTCCGCTTTCAAAGTCGACTGGGTTAGGTGCACGGGAATTCGTGAAATTGTTGTTTACTCACGATATTTCAATGTTATCATAATGTATTTTTAGAACAACGCGTCTGTGTACCGTAGATCTGTTACTATTGTGTACAATCCGGTGAGGTTGATTTTAATATAACCTGAAGAAGAAATATTTCAAACTACATCAAATTTTCTTGGAAAAAAATATTACTCTAGCGTCATGGATATTCTAAGGCTGCTTGCAAAAATCACTGAGATCCAACAGGTAGTTTTCGAGAAAATCAATTTCAAACGTGCTCACGAATTAATGGACAGACTTTGTTTACCAGTCCCAACTTGCTGACAAGTAGAGTGTTAAACTCATGCAAAGGTTCTAACCGAGATATGCGAGGACTGCCGTAAAATCGAGGATTTCGAACCAGAGAAGGGACAGTTGAGAGCTTTTGGTTTGGACAGTAGAACAGTTACTCTTGAGAAGTGGAGAGGGATGGACGTAATTTTGATCCCAATGAGCGTAAGAGATAGAGAGAGTGTGAAGTCAGGTGGACAGAACTTAGAGAAATGGAGTGAAGAAACAGTGACATTCTTTATTAACTCTGTGTGAGTAGCGAACTGGATTTTGACATTCTTTATTAACTCTGTGTGAGTAGCGAACAGGATTTGGACATTCCTTATTAACTCTGTGTGAGTAGTGAACGGCGTTGTGATTTGTAGTGAACACCCACAATGTAGGATTTTGACATTCTTTATTAACTCTGAGTAGCCAACGGCGTTGTGATTTGTAGTGAACACCCACAACGTAGGATTTTGACATTCTTTATTAACTCTGTGTGAGTAGCGAACGCGTTGTGATTTGTAGTGAACACCCACAACGTAGGATAGAGCTTATCGTATCTGACTAATATAGGTGAGGGCAAGGCGCCATGTGGTAACTGGAAGTATTGTTATGTGCTATTATTATTTAGTAATAACAATAATAATAGTAATAGAGCAATATTAATACAACTTTAGACTTTGAACAGTCTAAAAAAAATATCTGAAACTGCAAGTTATATAGTCATCATCAAGGTGAGTATCCTTTATAGGACGCTGCTCTTTTTGCAGTACATCTGAAATTCACTCTGTCTCTAGCCAGTTCACCCACTTCGTCGATGGTCATGTTCATGGTTTCTTTAATATCTTGTAACCATCTTCTTCTTGGTCAGCCTCTGCGTCCTGGCACCCTGCCCTTTAATATTCTTTCCAGGCCATCCTGGCTTAAGGTGACCAAAGTATCTAATTTTTCTGTATAGTATGTTGTTTATCAGCCAATTGTATTTAACATTCAGTTCTTTCAGGACATCAGTGTTCTTCATTTGTTCTATCCATGGTATTTGTAGGATCTTTATGTAGCATTTCGTTTCGAAGGACTGGATTTTCATTCTTGTTGTAATGATATAGTATTAAAACTAATTTACATATTTTAAATTCAAACGTTCTGTCAGTTCTAACTTATGCCAGCGGGATTTGGAAATGACTAAAAATATAGAAAGCAAGTTGAATGTATTTGAAAATAGATGTCTGCGAAAATAATGAACAAAAATGGAACTAATTCAGGAAAAGTGATGAAATCAGAGAAATGTTTGGTCAACCACTAGTAACAACTGTTTTAAGAAAGAGAAGTTGGAGATATGTTGGACATACCTTGAGAGGAAATGTTTGGTCAACCAATAATAGCAACTGTAGTAAGAGTTAGAAATTGGAGATATGTTGGACATACCTTGAGAAGAAATGATCAAAGAATACCAAAGCAGGCATTAGAGCGGAATGCAAAGCTTTCAAGAAAAAGAGGACGACTTAGGAAGACCATGAAACGAACTTTTCTGAAAGAGACAATATATATCAGACTCAATTGCAATGGAGGAGAATGGGCGATTTGCCCAGGACAGAGAAGTATAAACCTGTCTTTGATTGGTTCTTTTATTCATGTTGATACAAGCAGATCTGTGATTGGTTCTTTCATTGATGTTGATACAAACAGGTCTGTGATTGGTTCTTTCATTGATGTTGATACAAGCAGGTCTGTGATTGGTTCTTTCATTGATGTTGATACAAACAGGTCTGTGATTGGTTCTTTCATTGATGTTGATACAAGCAGGTCTGTGATTGGTTCTTTCATTGATGTTGATACAAGCAGGTCTGTGATTGGTTATTTCATTGATGTTGATACAAGCAGGTCTGTGATTGGTTCTTTCATTGATGTTGATACAAACAGGTCTGTGATTGGTTCTTTCATTGATGTTGATACAAGCAGGTCTGTGATTGGTTCTTTCATTGATGTTGATACAAACAGGTCTGTGATTGGTTCTTTCATTGATGTTGATACAAACAGGTCTGTGATTGGTTCTTTCATTGATGTTGATACAAGCAGATATGTGATTGGTTCTTTCATTGATGTTGATACAAGCAGGTCTGTGATTGGTTCTATCATTGATGTTGATACAAACAGGTCTGTGATTGGTTCTTTCATTGATGTTGATACAAACAGGTCTGTGATTGGTTCTTTCATTGATGTTGATACAAGCAGATCTGTGATTGGTTCTTTCATTGATGTTGATACAAACAGGTCTGTGATTGGTTCTTTCATTGATGTTGATACAAGCAGGTCTGTGATTGGTTCTTTCATTGATGTTGATACAAGCAGGTCTGTGATTGGTTCTTTCATTGATGTTGATACAAGCAGATCTGTGATTGGTTCTTTCATTGATGTTGATACAAACAGGTCTGTGATTGGTTCTTTCATTGATGTTGATACAAACAGATCTGTGATTGGTTCTTTCATTGATGTTGATACAAACAGGTCTGTGATTGGTTCTTTCATTGATGTTGATACAAGCAGGTATGTGATTGGTTCTTTCATTGATGTTGATACAAGCAGATCTGTGATTGGTTCTTTCATTGATGTTGATACAAGCAGGTCTGTGATTGGTTCTTTCATTGATGTTGATACAAGCAGGTCTGTGATTGGTTCTTTCATTGATGTTGATACAAGCAGGTCTGTGATTGGTTCTATCATTGATGTTGATACAAACAGGTCTGTGATTGGTTCTTTCATTGATGTTGATACAAACAGATCTGTGATTGGTTCTTTCATTGATGTTGATACAAGCAGGTCTGTGATTGGTTCTTTCATTGATGTTGATACAAGCAGATCTGTGATTGGTTCTTTCATTGATGTTGATACAAACAGGTCTGTGATTGGTTCTTTCATTGATGTTGATACAAGCAGATCTGTGATTGGTTCTTTCGATTGAGGATGATACAAGCATAGTTGTTTCGTTTGCACTTGTCTCACAGAGAAAAAATAGAGCGAACACTTTATATTTCAGACAGACAGACAGACAGAAAAACAGGCAGGTAGATAGACAGATAGATAACATAGATTCATCTTACTCCACAGATACGATGTGTCCTGCTCTTGGCTGTGACAGTCACGTGCGGTAAGCTTACTGTAAAACACAACATTGATGTCTTCTTACTGTTGTAGTTTTGTGTCTCCTATTTATGTGTTCGTTCGTCTATTTATGTATATATAAACAATAATTTTAACTACCAGACTAGAAACGGACTATGCAGTCAGTCACGTCTGAACAGAGTCGAGTTCTGAAAATGCAGAAGTCAACATATTGTCATCACCTGTTGTGATTTACGATTGTTTCGTTCTTTCTTAAATAATAGTTTGAATCGTAACGTCAGGATAAGAAGAGTTTTCTAGAACATCGTTCTCTCTCTCGCGATCACCGCTAAGACTGATGTACCAGATCTACTCATAAATTCTGCTTTTGCTTTTTTTTTTTTTCTCAGAAGCACTTGAGCTGACAGCTTTCGGCCTCGGTGTCATGTACATCGTAACCCTTCGTGCGGTTCCACGAACATCGAAATCTGGGGAACCTGTAGCTTTTCTGCCAGTCGCGGAATTGAACCGCACTTACAGAGGACTAGTCATCCGTAGTCCAACGCGCTACGAACACGCTGGCACGCGGGCGCTTTTGTTTTTAAGGACTCCGTCCCTCCGTACAGCTTCTCATTTAATTCGATATTTTCCGGCTAGGTTTCGTTTCTCAGTCCTGCTAGCAGTGTTTCCAGACTATTTCTTTCCGAACCTTTCCGAAGGCAGTCTTTCCGAATAGCCATTTGTGTGAGATTCGTAAATAATGCTTTTCCCATCTGTTATCTCTGAGCTCCACATTTAACGTTTACGTACTTTCGCTTTATATTCACTGTGTCGGAGTTTCATTGCTTGTGAGGTGCACTGTAAGTTGGTAATCTGCTTACGTGGCAAAAACATGATTGATTGATTGAGTTATTGATAGAATCATCATCACTGTACATTGGTGACTAGCCATGTTACTCCGATCTCTTTTTTATGCATTACGACTTCAATAGTAGTGAACGAGCTATGTAGCACCGGCGAGGGTTCCCGATGTAATTCAAAAGACGATGAAAATATGTTGTAGGAATTTTATTTTCTAATATTTCTAGTCAAGTTAATTTTTTTCCCGGGCAGCGGCTTTCCAGCCTGCTCTTCTAGATTTTAAACTTCTATTTCTTTTACGTGATCAACTCGAGACCTACGTTTTATCGCCCGTCTCTGATAGATCTAGGAACTCGATCTCACCTACACTGAGATCAGTGATCTCTAAAAAGATATTCTGATCGTTACACGAAGGAACGAACCGAGTACCTTTGAAACCTGAGACGAGCATCTAACCTCTACCCTATTTTTTTCCGATCCAGAAGACTTGAGCTTTTCGTTCTTAGGCTCATGTCCATGGACATCGTAACCCTTCGGCTCGGTGCCATGGACATCGTAACCCTTCGGTTCGGTGCCACGAACACCGTAAATCTGGAGAATCTGTGGCTTTTTCTGCCATCCCGCGGAATTGAACCCGCACACACAGAGGGATAGTCAACCGTAGTCCAACGCGCTACGAACACGCTGGGCAGACGGGCAACCTCTACCCTATAGAGATCCCTAATTTGCTAAAGCTAAAACTAAGACAATGTGCTGACATAAACCGTACCAGGAAACATTTTTTCTTTTAATCGGTAGTTCAATGTCTCTTAATAACTGATTGCGTACGAAACGTCATTTGAATGCTCAAAACGGATTATCGCATGGACGAAACGTCACTTGAATGCACTTGAATGTCGTGTACTATTTCTTGTTTTTCCATTACTTTTCATTCTTGTTCGATTTTATATTAATCGGAAACTACTTAAATGTGAAGTGTAATCAATAACCAACGCATATCATCGTGACTTTGACTAGAAATAGAAGTGAACAAAAATACTACTGGGATACTCAACTTTCTTATCTCTCAATAAAATTAGATAACTAGCATTAACCACTTAGGTGGTTAAAAATGAAATTTATATATCGTTGCACTGATAAATTAGTGGGTTGCCATGGAACAGCAGCCATGTTGGATTGTAAACAACGTCGTATGGTCTAGAAAGAGACTGAAATAACTAACAATTGCAATTTTGCTTAACTGCACACACTAAATATACCAATATTTGCGTCCATGACAACATACATGCGTTATGTAATAAGCAACTGATCTCTGGGGATGTAGTGAATAAGTCCTACCCATTTCATGGCCAAAGATAGGATCCACTGTTATAAAAATATTCACATAAATTTATGTTCTTAGAAAAGTTCTGTTGTCTAGTACCCTCAATATTATTAGATATATGTCAGGGCCAAATCGCATATTGCTATCTTGAAGTATTCTTTCATTTTGTATAACGTTTATTACCCACATTAACGAAATTTACTACTGGGAGAAAACTGCGTTTTACAAATGTAATGTGAATTCTAAAATTTACATCCAAATTAACAATGAAGAACTCTAATGTGTAGAGAGTTACGAATACCTGGGCTCAATAATTAACAATAACGGCGACTGCTCCAAAGAGATCTCAAAAAGATTGGCAATAGCAATCAAGAAGTTAAACACTATGAAGAACATGTGGCAAAGCACCAGCAAAATATTAAAATTAAAAATATTGAGAACATGCATTTTTCCAGTGGCTACTTATGGTTGTGAATCATGAACCATTACACAAAAAACAAGAACGAAAATACAGTCCTTCGAAACTAAATGCTACAGAAAGATCCTACGTATACCATGGACAGAAAACACTGATGGCCCAGAAGAACTGAATGTTAAAGAGAATTCTCTGATAAACAACATACTATATAGACAAATTAGATACTTTGGAGACATCAAGCATGGAGAGAAGAATATTAGAGAGTAGGGACCCAGGACGCAAAGGCAGACCAAGACCAACATGGCTACAGGATATTAAAGAAACCATGAATATTACCATCGACGAAGTGGGTGAACTGGCTAGAGACAGAGTGAATTTCAGATTGCTGCAAAGAGAGCAACGTCCTGTCCTATAAAGGATACACACCGTGAAGATGATGATTGTGAATTCAGTATAAATTGTCAGGGAAATGGTCCGTTAGAGCATACAGTCATTGCTTAGCCTAATTTAATCTGAAATATTTGTTAGTACTCAGAACTAGCTTTGCAATGATACATAACTCGATTAGGTTTATTGATCTACATGCACTGTTTTTAGGGACCAAAAAACGACAATTGTAGACATTTTTTGTAAAGAATTTGTAGAGGATATCTCTTTCAAAAATAATTTTGAAGCATATTTCATGATCACAAATAAATAAAAACACTTTGCGTAATGCGATTGTAGAGATGCAATACCAATCATATTTCATGATCACAAATAAATAAAAACACTTTGCGTAATGCGATTGTAGAGATGCAATACCAATCATATTTCATGATCACAAATAAATAAAAACACTTTGCGTAATGCGATTGTAGAGATGCAATACCAATCATATTTCTGTCACATAACACTTTGGTAATGCGATTTAGAGACAATACCAATCATATTTCATGATCACAAATAAATAACCTTTGTAATGCGATTGTGAGATGCAATACCAATCTATTTCATGATCCAATAAATAAAACACTTTGCGTAATGCGATTGTGGATGCAATCAATCATATTTCATGATCACAAAAATCAAAAACACTTTGCTATGCGATGTAGGATGCAATACAACTAATATGATAAATTTGACTAATCTATATGGGAAGTTGAGGCGCGGTAGTTAGTTGTTTGTGAACTGCTCAGGCTGGTGGTCTCGGTCAGCTCGCAGTGGGGGATCTGACCTCGACGGCTCAGGAGACCCATCCTCAACTGGTACCAGACATGCTCTGGGAATAAAGGCGCGTGATGCTGACAATCACCCATCGTTGCCCACGGTCATGAAAATACAGGCTAAGCTGATTGACCACTACCACGAGGTTGGGTTCTTTACTTCTTTATTTATCAAGTATACTGACCCGATCGTCAGTAGCAGATGCCTAACATTTGTTCCAGAATACACTGGACCTAAAGGACCATGTTGACGATATCTGTAATTTGAGATATCTGTATGTTTGCTGGATGTTTGATGATATTTGATGATATTTCGTAATGTTGTTTTAATAATGTATTAATAATAATGTATTTTTGATGATATTTCAGCTTACGGAGGATGTCTGGACTGATGGCGTGAGTTTAAAGGATATTGTTACAGCTTCAATAAAGAAGGATCAACTTGGACAGCCGCTGCGGTAAGTGAATATTTTCTAATAAATTATTCAATCAAGTAGTAACCTGTTCCTTGCAGAACGTCACTTTCATCAAATCTCTACTGAAAATGTATGTCTCTAACAAGTTTTACCGCCTTCTAAAGGGTCATGTTCATGGTTTCTTTTATATCCTGTTGCCATCTTCGTATTGGTTGTCCCGTGTCTCGTATTCCAGGAAACATGCCTTCAAATTCCCGATCTCTCCAAACCACTGTGACGGTTAACGTGGTCAAAATATTACATTTTCCGGGTCATGATGTTACCAATGAGCCAAGGCTTATCGATATGTCAGGTCTTGTAGGCGCCCGAGTGGTTACCGGGGCCCAAATTTGAGGTGTAAAGAATAGAACCACTGTTACTGCCACGAATGTCGTAAGAGGCGACTAAGGAGGTTTGGCTGAAATCGGATGCACATGTCCTAAACGTGTAGAAGTCTATGCATTTAGGGCCTACCAAACCAATGTGCAACGTATACACGTTCTTGACAAAGATCAAGCATATCACAAAGAGTGATTAAAATTAGTCGTAAAGAACGAACGCGAAGAAGAAGAAGAGGTCTTGTAGGACGTCTCTTTTTCTCTTTTCTCTTCTCTGTCCAGCATGTTCATCTTCTCTGTCCAGCATGTTCATCTTCTCTGTCCAGCATGTTCTAAGAATGTGTATGTAACAGCTGGTTTCAAATAATTCAATTTTGTTCTTTAATGTTTGTGTTATGGTGCACAAAATAATACAAATATTAACCTGTATAAAATTAAACTCCAGTGTGTTGCCAGGGCTCTCAAGGGGAGCAAAGAATAGTAACACTACAACCTACAAGGCATGTCGTAAGAGGCGACTGAGGAGAGGGCCTAGAAAAGCTACCCTAGTAAATAAAAAACGTCGTAGGAATCGGATGTGCTGGCCTAATTGAAGCTAAAACTCTTTGTGAATTGTAGGTTTAATTCACAAATAGTGATTAACAAGTTGTCGATATGAAGTGCTCAAAGAAGAAGAAGTAGCCTGGTGAAGTGCTCAAAGTAGAAGAAGTAGCCTGGTGAAGTGCTCAAAGTAGAAGAAGAAGAAGTAGAAGCCTGGTTAGTTTCGTTAAGTTTAGTCATTGGATCATCATCACTGCACATAGAAGCAAATAGTGCTCAGATCTCCTCCTCCGTATGTCTCTCAGCGTGTGGAAACTAACGACACAAGGTATTTGTTGGCTTATTATTCTTCTTTGGCTACCAGTATAGTGATCTTGTTTACCTACACAAGATAAATACCTACACCACATTTGACTTAGTATTCGTGCAGTCTGGTATTTATTAATTTTACAGATTCACCAGTATTACTTGATTCATTTACATGCCCGCTTTCATTTAAGGAAATCATCATACCAGCATTGCCCACTGCTCGATCGCTCGATCTACAGCAGTTATACCAACAAGCCAGCATTGTCCACTGCTCGATCGCTCAATCTACAGAAGTTATACCAACAAGCCAGCATTGTCCACTGCTCGATCGCTCGATCTACAGCAGTTATACCAACAAGCCAGCATTGCCCACTGCTCGATCGCTCGATCTACAGCAGTTATACCAACAAGCCAGCATTGTCCACTGCTCGATCGCTCAATCTACAGCAGTTATACCAACAAGTCAGCATTGTCCACTGCTCGATCGCTCATTCTACAGCAGTTATACCAACAAGCCAGCAATGTCCACTGCTCGATCGCTCAATCTACAGCAGTTATACCAACAAGCCCATCGGCGCGTTCATTTTCTCTTACATCTGCATAATAATAATAATACAAATTTCCCCATTACCGTTATACGTTACATAGGACCTGCAAGAAATTTCTCCATACCGCTTTATCCTGGGCAACTCGCTCAATCTCCTCCATGGAACTGAGACCGAAACTTCTTCCCTCTCTCAGCAAAGTTCGTTTCAGGGTCTCCCTAGGTCGTCCTCTCTTTCTTGAACCCTTTGCATCCCACTTCAATGCCTGCTTTGATATTCGTTGATCATATCTCCTCAAGGTGTGCCCAACATATCTCCATCTCTTTCTTATAACAGTTGTCACTAGTGGTTGACCAGACATGTCTCTGATTTCATCACTTCTCTTCAATTCGTTCCATTTTACATTCATTATTTTTCGCAGACATCTATTTTCAAATGTATTCAACCTGCTTCCTATATCTTTAGTCATTTTCCAAATCTCGCTGGCATATGTTACGATTGATACAACATTTGAATTGAAAATTCGTAATTTAGTTTTAATACTATATAACTTGCAGTTCTATATTTTACACATGCATGCCATGGCATAAAAATAAAACATTAGTTTTGTTAGCCTTGATCTCTTCAGCGACTAGTCATTTTTTATGAGCCCAGTCTGTTTAAATTTTCTTTAGAACGCTCATTGCTTCACTTAGAAAACAATGGATGGAGGTCTCGTTGAGGAGGTCTAGGCTGATAGAGATCAGTTTCATGTTTTGTGCCAGGGCATGCAGGTGTAAGGGGAAATGAAGGCGCTGATAGTCTTGCAGGTATGGCTGCTGTAAAAGAGGGCAAGCAATGGACCAAGCTATTATAAATTTCCTAAGAGAGAAAGAACGTGCACATGATTCAAGTAATAGTAGTGAATCTACAACACTAACCAGAATGCAAGAATTCCAAATCAAATGTGATGTAGCTAGACAAGAACACTATACTGGTAGCCAAAGAAGAATAGTAAACCAACAGAAAACCGGTGTTGTTAGTTGCCACATGCTGAGAGACATACTGAGGATGAGATCGGAGCACGTACTTATGTAGCAATTGGTTCGATGTGCAGTGAAGATGATCCGACGACTAAACTAAACTGAGAGACATAGTGAGGAAAAGATCGGAGCACTTATGGACTAAATGATAGACTATGGACTAAACTTAGAAAATATGCAAGGATAAAAACGCCTGTGACTCAAGTAAGATCATCGATTTAAATATATCTTCGTTGTAATTTCTTAATGCATACCAGACATCACCAAAGTAGATTTCTTATACTTAATCCATTTTGTTTCTCCATAGGCTTACTGCAACTAGGTCGGTGCTCGTCTAGCGGAGATTGACACTTCCGAAAGAAACCAGTGGCTAGCTGCACAAGTTTCTCAAGTAAACTGTAAGTTACCTTTCCGTTATCTGATATTAACCCTTAAACATTGGGATAATGTGATTTCAATCATTTAGAATCGATGCAAAATGCCTATTTAAGTTGCCGTAATTGTGTATTCATTTTGCATTAAAGTTCGTAAAATGTATGTTAACTAATGCATACTTTCATGAGTAGGTCACTGATATCATATATTACATCACACTTATGTCAAAATGACATATGCTGATAGCCCATTCAATTAGCTTTCCAACCACATATACAATGCCTATTTTTAATACAGTGAATTGATAAGGTTGCCGGTAATGGAGCAGGTCATCAAAAATAACAAAAACACCTTAAAACGTGCCAATGATTAAGAGTTAAGCAAAAATATTTTCACCATCTTCAAAATTACATCAGCGACCCTCGCCTGTGTTACGGAGTTCGTGCACTACAGCTGATATCTGCATGTATAAGAAAGAGATTGGAGCACATGTGGTTACTCACCAAAGTGCAATGATGGTCATATCAATCAATCAATCAATCAATCAATCAAGCTTTAGACTCCCAAATGAAGAAGACAATTCAATGTAGAAACAAATAGGTAAACTAGTCACTTTTCTGCAGATTAGAAAATTGAAGAAAGAAATATTTTGAATATAAATGTTACAGACACGTCCTCCGTATATCATGGACAGAGAAGAGAACAAATGGATCTATCCAGAAAGAACTCAAAATCAAAGAAAACTGCCTGATGCTACAAATAAGAAAGAGAAAATTTAGATATTTTGGACATATAAAAAGACACAAGGGCTGGAGAAGACCATCATGGAAGGAGGCATACCGGCAAAGAGAAGAAGAGAAGACAACGGAGAAAATGGATTCAGGATGTATCTGAAGTTTTGAAAATGACGGCTGCAGAGGCAGGACTTCTGGCCTATGAGAGAGGAAATTCGGAGGACTGTTTGGGGTGACGAAGTTCTGCTCAGGACAAGCTATTTAATGATGACTAACACTATAACACACTACAACATTATAACACACTACAACATTATAACACACTACCAAAATTATAACACACTACCAACATTATAACACAAAGCTAACATTATCGTTCTCTTACATTCACAGTTGGTGAAACATTTGTTGGCCTCAACAAAAGAAATATGTATCAATGGATATGGGAACCAAGCAGAAGGACTGCAGCAAAGTTTACTAACTGGAATCGAGGAGAACCCAATGGAGGTAACATGTGAAACTTCAGCTCAGAAGTTCCAACACTGCATGTATTCTTCTTCTTCACACGTTCCAAATCGACCACTTGTTAACCACTCTGTGTGATCTGTATGTGATATGTGTCTAAGAACGACTGTACGTTGTGTCAGTTATGCGCCTACAAGTAGGATGCACATCCGATTTCTACGACGCATTTTATTTACTAGCGTAGCTTCACTAGTCTACATCAGTCTCTCCTACGGCATGACTTGGACGTGGTACTATTATTTCTTCCTTAGCGGGCCCCGGAACCACACTGGCGTAACACTGCATTTGAATTTCTTTTAGCAGCTTTTCATGTTTATAAAACACAATGGAATTTCTTATCGTCAGTGGTGGCTCGTGATCATTTTTGTTCGTGGGCCAGACACAAGTTTTCGGTAAAATCATGGTTTGAGGGTATGTTTAATTTATGAAATAATAAATACACTTACATTATTTTGTGGGCCACGGCCCAGTGGCCCATAATTACGAGCCGCCACTCCTTATTGTCATAGAAAATACAAAGACTTTCGCTGTATACTGTCAAATGCTTTATCAAAGTTAATAAATTGACATATAGTTCGCTTTGCCATTCTGTGCATTCATCTGGGGTTTTTTAAGAGCAAATAGGTGGCTTACACTGCTCGGTCATTTACGAAATCCAACGTTTTCCTTTCTCCGTGTGTTATCTTCTGCATGACGAACGGTGGATGTTGGACATATCTTGAGTTTTCCTTTCTCCGTGTGTTATCTTCTGCATGACGGACGGTGAATGTTGGACACATCTTGAGTTGTCCTTTCTCCGTGTGTTATCTTCTGCATGACGGACGGTGGATGTTAGACATATCTTGTAATGTTATTCTTTAGCATTCTGATCCATACAGAAAAGTTGATTGCACATAGCCAAGTCAATGAGCGCTCACGTTGTGCTGGTTATGCGCCTACAAGTAGTCCAGCACATCCGATCTCTACGACGCTTTTTATTTACTAGTGTAGCTTCACTAGGTCCTACATCAGTTACCACTTTCGGCATGCCTTGTAGAGTTACTATACTTTGCTCCCCTTGTAAGTCCCGACATCATACGGGAGACATGTTAAATAAAGTCATGTTCTTCTGTATTTTTCTTACATATTAAGTTGCTCCCATTCATTTCATTTTTAGGTGAAAAGGAAGAATGCCTAGTATTACAGAATAGTGGAGGCTGGAACGACCTTTCGTGTGGTTCACAGAAACCATACATCTGTGAGAAAAGGTAAGTAATCTACTTCTAAAACTTATATTGTTCATTTATAACAGAACGTTCTAGATCAGCATTTCTCAAACTGCGGTCCACGGACTTCCATGGGTCAGCCAGGTACTCACAGTAGGTCCTCGAGCACTTGAATAAATAGTACGATCTTTAACATTTCAAAAAGAAATACATTTTTTTTTAAATATAAAAACAGTGGTAAACTAGTTCCGTAGCGAAATCAAAGGAATCGGACCAGACCGAAGTCTAAATGTCTGAGAGGTCAAAATGAAAGATCATTTGAATTTTCCTGCAGTCTGAGAAATTTGAGCTTGCTGACTATATGGCTGTGTAGTAATAACTCCATCACTAGAAGAATGAAATTTAAGTAAGTAATTGGCTGAAATGATTTTGGGAAAAAGAGGTAAAGCAACATTTTCATTGCACTGATTTTGCTACAATATATTTTGCTATACTACATTTGCTACAATACATTTGGCTGAACTTCAGGATGGATCGCTGGCTGAAATTGAAACACAAATGTACTGATGATGCTAATGATGGTGCGTCTTGTTCAAGGCTAAAGAAACCTCTTCCTGTTTATTAAAATATTAAATTGCAGACATTGTTTACTATTGTAACACACAGATAATTGCAGACATTGTTTACTATTGTAACACACAGATAATTGCAGACATTGTTTACTATTGTAACACACAGATAATACAGACATTGTTTACTATTGTAACACACAGATAATTGCAGATATTGTTTACTATTGTAACACACAGATAATTGCAGACATTGTTTACTATTGTAACACACAGATAATTCATTCCTATCCATGTTTATATATATAGAAACGTTGGGGGCCTCGGCATCAAAATGTATTTAAAAGAGGGGCCACTGTAATTCCATGTTTCAGAACCGTTGTTCTAGACAATACTAGTGCCAAACTTGTACACTGCTATACACACACAAGAAGGGAAAATTACCACCTGTGAAATGCTTGAAGAAAGCAGTAAATAAAACAAGAAGAGACCATATAAGAAATGAAAAAATTAGAAGAACAGTCGGAACAACACCTGCTATTAGATTCATTGAAAGACAGAGACTCAGATGATTTGGCCACTTGGTCAGAATGAACCCGAATACACCAGCTGCAAGAGCATACAACCTGGAAATGAAATCATCAAGAGGAAGGGGCAGACCAAGAAAAAGAAATGTATAGGCGAAACTGGCAAAATGTTTAATGACTGTTTCGATCAACACTTGCGTGATATACGGAAATGCTTTGTGACTCCTATAGCTACTCATTTCAATGGAACTGAACATTTGGGAGCTCGCAATATCCAGATCACAGCCTTCCAAGCATGTTCCTCTCATGATCGAAGTCGATTTGCTCTAGACGCTAGAGAATCGTTTTATTTATTTATTTTTTTTTTCCGATCCAGAAGCACTTGAGCTTTTCAGCTCTTCGGCTCGGTGCCATGGACATCGTAACCCTTCGGTTCGGTGCCACGAACACCGTAAATCTGGGGAATCTGTGGCCTTTTTCTGCCATCCCGCGGAATTGAACCCGCACACACAGAGGGATAGTCACCTGTAGTCCAACGCGCTACGAACACGCTGGGCAGACGGGCTTTTATATTTTTAAATGCTACCTTGCGACCTCATGGGCTCAACACACTACATTGCTATGCTCCTTAGTACTTTCTCTTCTCATACTCCATATTATATATGTGTATATGTTCAATGTAAATATATCTATTTGATTTTGATTTTTTATCTTCTTTTTCTAGTTCTAGTTTTTTTCATTTATTTCGTTATTTGTTTTTAGTCACAAATTTTCATTTTTGGTCATTAGAAATATCTTGTCTGATTCCATATGCTCTATGCCTGGCTTTCTTGCAATGAGAGCTGGCAATTATGGTTGACCATTGATTTAGGAGGAGAGTATACGCTTACACGCGACTCGTACGTTGTTACTTCTTACATTTGCTTTGCATTTATGCAACTTTTTCATTAGACATCGGCTGAAGATGCGTGCATTCACTAGTATTTAGTACCCAACAGGCGTGTCTGCGTTTGCTTTATTACCTATACCAGAGTAGCTCTCTCTCGATCCTTACCCATTTCGCCAGACATGATCTTTTGTCTATTTCCGGGTCACCACGAGGAGGTGGAGTAGGGTCTTGATCTGTTCCAGCTCACTTACCCTGACGTAACGTTGTCCCGTTTGTTATTTGCGCATGCGGTGACAAATCATTATAGTAAAGGGGAATAACTTCGCGGAATAGACAAATAATAGTAAATACTAAAATATAAACCGAGCCTAAAACCATGATTTTCTGAAATTTTGTCTGGCCCACCACCAAAAATGACCACGAGCCGCCACTGCCAAGTAGGATCCTTTCCTGTAACCCACAGGGACAACGAAAAAAGGGGAGACCGAAAAATAGATGTTGATTTGGAGGCAGAGATCAACAATATGAAGCAGACCTGGAGGGAGCTACAGCAGATAGCTAGAGATAGGAAGACTTAGCATGAGTTAGTTCATGGCCTATGCCCAAAGTTCAAGTGGTAGACCGGGTTAAAATATACACAGAGAGAGAGAGAGAGAGAGAGAGAGTTTGTGTGAGAGAGAGAGAGAGAGAGATTGCAACAGACATTTAAAGCTTTACAATCTGAACAAGCTTTTGAATCAGAAATAATAACGCAATTTCTTTAACGCAATTTGTGTTTAAAATCTTTTCTAGGAGTCAGTAAGTTGCTGGTGAGCGATCAACTGCATCAGGAAATGACAAGTACTCTCTAGTAACTTCAACACAGTCTACATATTTACTGTATTATACAGTGGAATTTATTGTGTATGTCGAGTCTTAGACAAATAAATATCTAGAGAGAAATAGAAGAATTGTTATGGTGTGTTCTTGTTTTATTTATTTTTAATTTGTATGTTGTCTGTACTACATCATAAATATCATCTTCATTGTTGAATACACATATACAATTTAATATGTCTAGACGTCTGACGGGGGTTACATCGGGAGGATGTCTGATGGGGTTTACATCAGGGGGACAATATGTCTAGACGTCTGACTGGGTTACTTCAGAGGGATAAAATGTCTACACGTCTGACGGGGCTACAGCAGGGGATAATATGTCTAAACGTCTGACGGGGTTACATCGGGGAATAATATGTTTACAGTTCACGGGGTTACATCAGGGGATAATATCTCTACACGTCTGACGGGGACGTAGGGGGTACGTCAGATGACAATATGTACACAAGGCTGGGGGTTAGACCAGTGGGACAATATATTTCAACAAGGCTCAGTGGTATGTCATGGAGACATTATGTACACAAGGCGGGGAAGGGGGACGTCGTCAGGGGACAGTATATCAATACTGTGGTGGTAGACCACTTGGGCAATATGTCTACATGACTTGGTTGATAGACCAGTGGGACAATATGTTTACATGACTTGGTTGATAGAGCAGTGGGACAATATGTTTACATGACTTGGTTGATAGACCAGTGGGACAATATGTTTACAAGACTGGGTTAATAGAGCACTGGGACAATATGTTTACATTGCTGGGGTAGAAGACCACTGGGACAATATGTTTACATTGCTGGGAAAGAAGACCACTGGGACAATATGTTTACATTGCTGGGGTAGAAGACCACTGGGACAATATGTTTACATTGCTGGGGTAGAAGACCACTGGGACAATATGTTTACATTGCTGGGAAAGAAGACCACTGGGACAATATGTTTACATTGCTGGGGTAGAAGACCACTGGGACAATATGTTTACATTGCTGGGAAAGAAGACCACTGGGACAATATGTTTACATTGCTGGGAAAGAAGACCACTGGGACAATATGGTTACATTGCTGGGAAAGAAGACCACTGGGACAATATGTTTACATTGCTGGGGTAGAAGACCACTGGGACAATATGTTTACATTGCTGGGAAAGAAGACCACTGGGACAATATGTTTACATTGCTGGGAAAGAAGACCACTGGGACAATATGTTTACATTGCTGGGGTAGAAGACCACTGGGACAATATGTTTACATTGCTGGGGTAGAAGACCACTGGGACAATATGTTTACATTGCTGGGAAAGAAGACCACTGGGACAATATGGTTACATTGCTGGGGTAGAAGACCACTGGGACAATATGTTTACATTGCTGGGGTAGAAGACCACTGGGACAATATGTTTACATTGCTGGGGTAGAAGACCACTGGGACAATATGTTTACATTGCTGGGAAAGAAGACCACTGGGACAATATGTTTACATTGCTGGGGTAGAAGACCACTGGGACAATATGTTTACATTGCTGGGAAAGAAGACCACTGGGACAATATGTTTACATTGCTGGGAAAGAAGACCACTGGGACAATATGTTTACATTGCTGGGGTAGAAGACCACTGGGACAATATGTTTACATTGCTGGGGTAGAAGACCACTGGGACAATATGTTTACATTGCTGGGAAAGAAGACCACTGGACAATATGTTTACATTGCTGGGAAAGACCACTGGGACAATATGTTTACATTGCTGGGTAGAAGACCACTGGGACAATATGTTTACATTGCTGGAAAAAGACCACTGGGACAATATGTTTACATTGTGGGAAAGACCACTGGGACAATATGTTTACATTGCTGGGGTAGAAGACCACTGGGACAATATGTTTACATTGCTGGAAGAGACCACTGGGACAATATGTTTACATTGCTGGGTAGAGACCACTGGGACAATATGTTTACTTGCTGGGAAAAGACCACTGGGACAATATGTTTACATTGCTGGAAAGAAGACCACTGGGACAATATGTTTACATTGCTGGGGTAGAAGACCACTGGGACAATATGTTTACATTGCTGGGGTAGAAGACCACTGGGACAATATGTTTACATTGCTGGGAAAGAAGACCACTGGGACAATATGTTTACATTGCTGGGAAAGAAGACCACTGGAACAATATGGTTACATTGCTGGAAAAAGACCACTGGGACAATATTATTACAAGATTAGGATGTAAACTACTGGGACAATATGTCTACAAGAACAAACAGACCTCTCCATCCCCACCTAGACCGATGGACCAAATTTTCTCATGAATTCTGCTGTTGTTTTTAGGGACTCCATCCCTCCATACAGCTTCTCGCGAAACTCTGTATTATCGGGTCAGGTTTCGTTTCTCAGGCCTGCTAACAACTGGCAGTCTTGCAGTATGTGCTCTGCCGTCATGTCCACCTTTTCACAATAGCACAGGCTAGTTGTGCCAATTTTAAATTTGTTGTACATGTGGGCCCGAAGTCTGTTATGGCCGGTGCGGAGACACCTATAACAACTTGTTCCCTACGGGATAGACTATGGTACCGATCTCTGACGATGTGTTCAGGGTTGTCTTTCGATCACTTTTCTCTATACTTCCAACCGATGATTGTTCTGGCCTCCTCGTAGCTGATCTCGTGATTGGTCTGCGGCAGTTGCCCTCCTGCCTTTGCTAGCCTGTCTTCTTCTTTGTTTCCGCTTATATTGCAGAGTGATGGAATCTACTGAATGACTGCGCATTTAATTGAGTTTGCTAGTACACCGAGGGTCGCTTTTAGCTCATTGAGCTCTGTTCTGGCTGCATTATTTTAGTGTCGTGATGACCGAGAGAGCATCGGTGAATATCACGACTTTGTTGCATGCGGCGCTGCTTTTGTCTAGTATCATTTCAGTGGCTGTTCTTAGAGCCTCTGCCTGGTAGTTGTTTGAATATTTATCTGTGGCAATCCCGTTCGTGATCTTCACTTTCTTTGAGAGTTTAAGCACTATTCCTCCTCCACCATCGCTAATCGCGTTTTTTTTTTTTGGGGGCGATTCATCGTGTACACGTGTGACCACGCACTCTAAGTGTACTCTGTCTCTATGTAATTTTCTGTAAACGCTCTTTTTCGAATTTTTTTGCGGTTCCTATTTTTGTATTCATGTGATTGATTCTCTTAATTCTGGCATTGTGGTCTAAAATGGCGGGCTCTTATCGGTTGCCGGTATACATTTGGGTTTGCACTTTGCTAGGACTGCGTGATTTTGGATCAGTGCTTCGGCACTTTTTGCAAAACTGGTTCTCCTTAGCCTGCCCCTTCCTAATTCGTTTCTTCTGACACACATGGGGTAGGAGTTAAGTCGCTTTAGTTTCTCCGCCCGTTGAATAACCTTTTTGTCTCTGCGGTCTGATATTGGTTGGAGGTCTGTGGTTGTTTCCAGCGCCTTGATGGGCGTGAACTCATGGCTCCTGTGATAATGCGTGCTGCTCTGTTTTGACTGTTGCTCATTTTGGCGATTGCTTATTACTCCATGCTGCAACGCCGTACTCCAGGACTATTCGTGCTCTTCCAGAGTAGAGCGTTTTGAGGATTTTATTGTTTGCTCCCCACGTGGAGCCTGTCAGTTTTCTCATTATACTGAGCCTCTGTCTTGCCTTTGACCTCACCGCTCAGAAAGCAATGACAAATTACGGAATAAATTATTGGTGCCTAGAAAATCAACGACTTGTTTACTGTTGTTGATAGCGACTTCTTCTAAAGGTTATGCCACGATTTTAATTTTCATTTCAACAGTAAGCGCCCGTGAAGAGTGTGTTTATCATGAGTGATGACGCAGCCAAAAGTAATTCTAAATAAAGTCATAAATAACAGAGTGTATGTGGTAACTTATGTCAATATATGTATGTGCATTTATTAAACCGATCATTAGTATTATCAGTTTTGTTATCCCCGCTAAACCTGGACAATCCTGTTTCTTCTTCTTCTTCTTCTCTTCCACCTTTTACTTCTTTATAGACACCAGCTTCAAGAGCATACAATCTGGAAATGGAATCATCAAGAGGAAGGGGCAGTTGGAGGGGCGTAGTGATCTTGTGTATGCTTGTTTTAAGGCACTTGTCGGTGCTTGTTGTAAGCTGATATTCATGTTCGTAAGGCTGTTCTTGATGCAGTCACTGCATCTTTTCCGTGGTTTTCCTCTTGTTTGGTACTCGTTATACTTTTTCTGAGTGGTTCTCTGTGGTAGGCGATACCAGGGCATTCTGGTCAGGTGTCTAAACCATTTAATCTGTTGTTCTTTTATGAATTGCATGACTGGTTTCACATCCAGTCTCCTTCTGATTTCTTCATTTCTAATTTTGTCTCTTATTGTCACACCTGCAGCTCTTCTAAGACACCTCCGTTCCGTTGTTATGATTTTCCACTCAGCTGCTGCTATTGGCTATGTTTGACATTGATAACATGATGATGGCCAGAAAATCGTTCTTATGAGATTTGCTTTAGTTGTTAGCGGTATCGCTTTGTGTGACAACAGTGTTGTTAACTGTCCAAGTACCTGGTTAGCTTTTGTGCAACGATTGCTGATTTCGCTATCGATACTCCCATCTGCTGTGAAAGTTGCTCCTAAGTATTTGACCTCAATTGTTTGTTTTATTTCTATGTTCTGGAGTTTTATTGTAAGGCTTTCTGGTTGTCTTCGTATTGCCATTGTCTCTGTCTTTATTATATTTATTTTCATGTTGTACTCCTCACCCTTGATGTTAACTAAGATCAAATGTTTCTGGAGAGATTCTTCATTTTCTTCAATCATTACTTGGTCATCTGCAAATAAAAATTATTTTTTTCCTCTATTCCTGCTTCTCTACTTATGTTGTCCCTGTATGTTATATGCTTCTCTACTTATGTTGTCCATGTATGTTATATGTTTCTCTACTTATGTTGTCCATGTATGTTATAGTTATATGCTTCTCTACTTATGTTGTCCATGTATGTTATATGCTTCTCTACTTATGTTGTCCATGTATGTTATATGCTTCTCTATTTATGTTGTCCCTGTATGTTATATGTTTCTCTACTTATGTTGTCCCTGTATGTTATATGTTTCTCTACTTATGTTGTCCATGTATGTTATATGCTTCTCTACTTATGTTGTCCATGTATGTTATATGTTTCTCTACTTATGTTGTCCATGTATGTTATATGTTTCTCTACTTATGTTGTCCATGTATGTTATATGCTTCTCTACTTATGTTGTCCATGTATGTTATATGTTTCTCTACTTATGTTGTCCATGTATGTTATATGTTTCTCTACTTATGTTGTCCCTGTATGTTATATGCTTCTCTACTTATGGTGTCCATGTATGTTATATGCTTCTCTACTTATGTTGTCCATGTATGTTATATTCTTCTCTACTTATGTTGTCCATGTATGTTATATGCTTCTCTACTTATGTTGTCCATGTATGTTATATGCTTCTCTACTTATGTTGTCCATGTATGTTATATGCTCTCTACTTATGTTGTCCATGTATGTTATATGCTTCTCTACTTATGTTGTCCATGTATGTTATATGCTTCTCTACTTATGTTGTCCATGTATGTTATATGCTTCTCTACTTATGTTGTCCATGTATGTTATATTCTTCTCTACTTATGGTGTCCATGTATGTTATATGTTTCTCTACTTATGTTGTCCCTGTATGTTATATGCTTCTCTACTTATGTTATCCATGTATGTTATATGTTTCTCTACTTATGTTGTCCATGTATGTTATATGTTTCTCTACTTATGTTGTCCATGTATGTTATATGTTTCTCTACTTATGTTGTCCATGTATGTTATATGTTATGTTGTCCATGTATGTTATATGTTTCTCTACTTATGTTGTCCATGTATGTTATATGTTTCTCTACTTATGTTGTCCATGTATGTTATATGCTCTCTACTTATGTTGTCCATGTATGTTATATGCTTCTCTACTTATGTTGTCCATGTATGTTATATGCTTCTCTACTTATGTTGTCCATGTATGTTATATGCTTCTCTACTTATGTTGTCCATGTATGTTATATTCTTCTCTACTTATGGTGTCCATGTATGTTATATGTTTCTCTACTTATGTTGTCCCTGTATGTTATATGCTTCTCTACTTATGTTATCCATGTATGTTATATGTTTCTCTACTTATGTTGTCCATGTATGTTATATGCTTCTCTACTTATGTTGTCCATGTATGTTATATGCTTCTCTACTTATGTTGTCCATGTATGTTATATTCTTCTCTACTTATGTTGTCCATGTATGTTATATGTTTCTACTTATTTGTCCATGTATGTTATATGTTTTCTACTTATGTTGTCCATGTATGTTATATGTTTCTCTACTATAGTTGTCCATGATATTTATATTCTTCTCTACTTATGTTGTCCATGTATGTTATAGTTATATGTTTCTCTACTTATGTTGTCCATGTATGATATAGTTATATGTTTCTCTACTTATGTTGTCCATGTATGTTATAGTTATATGTTTCTCTACTTATGTTGTCCATGTATGTTATATTCTTCTCTACTTATGTTGTCCATGTATGTTATAGTTATATGTTTCTCTACTTATGTTGTCCATGTATGATATAGTTATATGTTTCTCTACTTATGTTGTCCATGTATGTTATATGTTTCTCTACTTATGTTGTCCATGTATGTTATATGCTTCTCTAATTATGTTGTCCATGTATGTTATATGCTCCCTACTTATGTTGTCCATGTATGTTATATGTTTCTCTACTTATGTTGTCCATGTATGTTATATGCTTTCTACTTATTTGTCCATGTATGTTATATGCTTCTCTACTTATGTTGTCCATGTATGTTATACGTTTCTCTACTTATGTTGTCCATGTATGTTATATGCTTCTCTACTTATGTTGTCCCTGTATGTTATATGCTTCTCTACTTATGTTGTCCATGTATGTTATATGCTTCTCTATTTATGTTGTCCATGTATGTTACATGTTTCTCTACTTATGTTGTCCATGTATGTTATATGTTTCTCTCCTTATGTTGTCCATGTATGTTATAGTTATATGCTTCTCTACTTATGTTGTCCATGTATGTTATATGCTTCTCTACTTATGTTGTCCATGTATGTTATATTCTTCTCTACTTATGGTGTCCATGTATGTTATATGTTTCTCTACTTATGTTGTCCCTGTATGTTATATGCTTCTCTACTTATGTTATCCATGTATGTTATATGTTTCTCTACTTATGTTGTCCATGTATGTTATATGCTTATCTACTTATGTTGTCCATGTATGTTATATTCTTTTTACTTATGTTGTCCATGTATGTTATATGTTTCTCTACTTATGTTGTCCATGTATGTTATATGTTTCTCTACTTATTTTGTCCATGTATGTTATATGTTTCTCTACTATGTTGTCCATGATGTTATTTCTTCTCTACTTATTTGTCCATGTATGTTATAGTTATATGTTCTCTACTATGTTGTCCATGTATGATATAGTTATATGTTTCTCTACTTATGTTGTCCATGTATGTTATAGTTATATGTTTCTCTACTTATGTTGTCCATGTATGTTATATTCTTCTCTACTTATGTTGTCCATGTATGTTATAGTTATATGTTTCTCTACTTATTTGTCCATGTATGATATAGTTATATGTTTCTCTACTTATGTTGTCCATGTATGTTATATGTTTCTCTACTTATGTTGTCCATGTATGTTATATGCTTCTCTACTTATGTTGTCCATGTATGTTATACGTTTCTCTACTTATGTTGTCCATGTATGTTATATGCTTCTCTACTTATGTTGTCCCTGTATGTTATATGCTTCTCTACTTATGTTGTCCATGTATGTTATATGCTTCTCTACTTATGTTGTCCATGTATGTTACATGTTTCTCTACTTATGTTGTCCATGTATGTTATATGTTTCTCTCCTTATGTTGTCCATGTATGTTATAGTTATATGCTTCTCTACTTATGTTGTCCATGTATGTTATAGTTATATGCTTCTCTACTTATGTTGTCCATGTATGTTATAGTTATATGCTTCTCTACTTATGTTGTCCATGTATGTTATATGCTTCTCTACTTATGTTGTCCATGTATGTTATAGTTATATGTTTCTCTACTTATGTTGTCCATGTATGTTATATGCTTCTCTACTTATGTTGTCCATGTATGTTATATGTTTCTCTACTTATGTTGTCCATGTATGTTATATGCTTCTCTACTTATGTTGTCCATGTATGTTATATGTTTCTCTACTTATGTTGTCCATGTATGTTATATGCTTCTCTACTTATGTTGTCCATGTATGTTATAGTTATATGTTTCTCTACTTATGTTGTCCCTGTATGTTATATGTTTCTCTACTTATGTTGTCCATGTATGTTATAGTTATATGCTTCTCTACTTATGTTGTCCATGTATGTTATATGCTTCTTTACTTATGTTGTCCATGTATGTTATAGTTATATGCTTCTCTACTTATGTTGTCCATGTATGTTATATGTTTCTCTATATGTTGTCCATGTATGTTATATGTTTCTCTACTTATGTTGTCCATGTATGTTATATGTTTCTCTACTTATGTTGTCCATGTATGTTATAGTTATATGCTTCTCTACTTATGTTGTCCATGTATGTTATATGTTTCTCTACTTATGTTGTCCATATGTTATAGTTATATGTTTCTTTACTTATGTTGTCCATGTATGTTACATGTTCTCTATTTATGTTGTCCATGTATGTTATATGCTTCTCAACTTATGTTGTCCCTGTATGTTCTAGTTATATGCTTCTCTACTTATGTTGTCCATGTATGTTATATGTTTCTCTACTTATGTTGTCCCTGAATGTTATAGTTATATGTTTCTCTACTTATGTTGTCCATGTATGTTACATGTTTCTTTACTTATGTTGTCCATGTATGTTATATGTTTCTCTACTTATGTTGTCCATGTATGTTATATGCTTCTCTACTTATGTTGTCCATGTATGTTAATGTTTCTCTACTATGTTGTCCCTGTATGTTATATGCTTCTCTCCTTATGTTGTCCCTGTATGTTATAGTTATATGTTTCTCTACTTATGTTGTCCATGTATGTTACATGTTTCTTTACTTATGTTGTCCATGTATGTTATATGTTTCTCTACTTATTTTGTCCATGTATGTTATATGTTTCTCTACTTATGTTGTCCATGTATGTTATAAACAGCAGTGGGAAGAGCACATCAAGTTTATATGTAACTTATGGCCCGTCTGCCCAGCGTTGGACTACGGGTGACAAGCTCCCTGTGAGTGCGGGTTCAATTCCGCGGGCTGGCAGAAAAGCTACAGGTTCACCAGATTCACTGTGTTCGTGGAACCGAACTGAAGGGTTACGATGTCCATGGCACCGAGCAGAAGAGCTGAAAGCTCAAGTGCTTCTGGATCATTTATAAAAAATATGTAACTTATTGAAAGTAGCTTTGACACAAGATGTGAGTACCTAACCTCTACGATATAGAGTACTCTAGAATATATCATATATTGAATGATGAAGCTAAAGTCAAGATTTCTAGAGATAAATTATAATTTACCCACGAGCGACATCTGCATCATAGTATCAACTGAGAGCATAAAGTACTGATGATAATGGCGATAATTATTCTTTTATATTCCTTCTTTGGTCTTTTATGTGAGATTTTCTTTAAACCAACTCTCAATTTAACAAGCATCATCATCATCAAGTAGCTTGTCCCTTCCGGAATTTGGCTCCCATGACAGCATTCCTCAAAAACTCTCTGTTCTGTGCAAGTTGGCCGGGGTCAGCAGCAGTCATTCTCAGATCGTCAATGACATCTTGCACCTATCGTCCTGTAAGTCTTCCTTCCATTATTCTTCCAGGCACCATTCCCTCAAAAATATTTTTCTCCAGGCACTCATGTCGTTTAATGTGTGCAAAAATATTTAATTGTCCTTGTTTTTATGCTCTTTAATAGCCACTTCTCTTTAATATCAAACTGTTGCAGAACAGAAGCGTTTGTTCTTTTCTCTGTCCAGATATTCTAAGTACTCTTCTGTAACATTTGCATTCAAAGACATTAATGATCTTCTCTGCCGCTTTGTCAATGTTCCATGTCTCACAACAAAATGTTGCCAAGAGAAAACGCAGGTTCTTAACACGTGATTTTTGTTCTTATGTCAGTTCCTTCCAGAGGTTAGCTAGTTCTTTTAGTTATTGCAAAGTATTGCTCATCATTCTTTTAATTTCTTTTATAGCATTCCCTTCATTTGTCAGCAATGTCCCAAGTTATTCAAAGTTGTCGACTCTTTCTATTTTGTGACCGTTGACACATATTTACAAACATACATTAACATACTTAACTCGAAAATAAAACATTGAAATAAATGACACGGTTACAAATTTACTATATCCCTTAATATTCACTAGGTAAAACATGAAACAATGAACACAAAAGTTGAAATGTTTGATCAAAGGGGTCGACAATATCTGATTGACAAATTTATGTAAATTCTTCAATATTAGATATAATATTACGATGCACATAAACGTATAGAAATTATGTATAAAAACTGACAGTTACTCTGACAAACTGAACATACACGGTGACACATCACACGATCAACGTGTTTGATTCTGATCTGATCTGACAAGTTCTCTCTATCTGGCAAGCTTCAGTAAAAAACTTACAGAAAATGGTATGTTATTTATTTAAATGTCTGTTTGTGGTATGTCTTATTTTTATCATTCTATTTCTCGGTATAATTTTCATATCTTCTTCTTCTTCGAACGCTTCCTATCGTCAACTTGTTAACCACTTTGTGGCATTTCTTTCTGATCTCAACCTACGAGTGATTGTACATTGTGCCAGTTATGCGCCAAGTAGGCCAGCACATGTTTGCGATGCTATGTTATTTACTAGGTAGCTTCCTAGGCCACTACATCAGTCGCCACTTAGAACATGCCATGTAGGTAGCAGTGGTACTATTATTTGCTTCCCCTGTTGGACCGGTACCACACGAGTGACATTTTCAGATGACAAAATGTGAGACGTGATCAGACAAGACAGATTTACATCTTCCCAGATCTTGTCCCATATCGATAACAGATACTCATGCATTTTTTATGTCTGTATATTTTTACCTTTCATCTCTCAACGGAGCCCAGGTCTTCAACAAACTTCTTCCAGCTCTTCTTCTCTCTTCCCATCCCTTCCAGTTCCGTCCACGTCTTGTCTATCCTTTTAATATCACTCTCCAGCTATCTTCTTCAGGTATTTCTAGGCCTTCCACATCTCTTCTTTCCTTGCATATTCCAAAGCAGTGCGGTTTTGCAATGCTTCCAGTCGGCCTTCTTAATGTATGTCCTATCCATCACATTTTTGATGTCTGTATCTTGCAACTCTTACAACGCCCGTGTATTGCCGGGGCTCGCAAGGGGAGCAAAGAATAGTAACACCTCACCTACAAGGCATGTAGTAAGAGGTGACTGAGGTTGGGGCCTAGGGAAGCTACCGTAGTAAATGAAAAGCGTCTCAGATATCGGATGTGCTGGCATATTTGTAGACACATCACAGGCACACCGTAATATCGCTCTTAAGTTCAGATCACATACATATCACACAGAGTGGTTAACAAGTGGTCGATATGGAGCGTTCGAGGAAAGAAGAAGATACATAACATATACTTACCATATTCCACAGATACGATTTGTCCTGCTCCTGTCTGTGACAATCACGTGCGGTAAGCTTACTGTAAACACAACATTACTATGTTATTACTGTGTACTTTTGTTATCGTGTTTGCGTGTTTGTATGTGTGTTCATTAAATCAATTATTTAAGCTTCAAGACTAGAATAGGACTGTGTATTCACGTTTGAACACAGTCGTTGTTACCTGCACTAAACACGTCTACATGTCGTAACAGTCTCTTGTGTTGAGCATGATAGACAGCGATAGATATACAGAGAATGACAGATCGAGAAAGATAGACAGAGATTTGAAGACAGAAAAAGATAGATATAGAAAGATATAAAGAGAAAGATAGATAGAGATATAAAGACAGAGATAGACAGATGACAGAGATAGACAGATGACAGAGATAGACAGATGACAGAGATAGACAGATGACAGAGATAGACAGATGACAGAGATAGACAGATGACAGAGATAGACAGATGACAGAGATACAGATGACAGAGATAGACAGATGACAGAGATAGATGACAGAGATAGACAGATGACAGAGATAGACAGATGACAGAGATAGACAGATGACAGAGATGAAAGATAGACAGAGATATATTTTTGTGAGGCCACAGATCTCTCTGTGGCACAGAGGTTTGGTGCTCGTTTCTGGTGCCAAAGGTAGCAGGTTCGTTCCCTCGTGGAGCCATATGGATATTTTTCCAGAGATCTCAATGTAGATGATGTAGTGAAAATGCACACAGCTTTTCATATGACACAGCAGGGTATGCCACAGCAGGGTATGACACAGCAGGGTGTGACACTACCAGTAAGATCCGGCGCAATAAAATTAGATCTTTTCGCAATATACAGAGGTATCTGATACGGCCTCCATGGTGGAATGAAATGGTCGCTGAAGCCTGGCTGATCATGAGACGAGCTGTCAAATTATGGCAGAAGGCCAGAAGGGCCACTAACACACAACCTACATATACCAAGGAAATAAAAAAGGACATGGAAGATAAAACTGTGTCCTTTAAAGCATGTGCAAATCTGGAGTGTCGCATGGAACGAATTCTGCAGTAGGCTGTGCGCTGAAAAATCCCTGTCGTCGTTCTGGAGGTTTCACCAGCGCATGAATGGTACTGCGAGATGTAAATGCATCTGGGATTTCCAAAGCACTGACTCAGTCTAGCAGGCAGAAGACAGATGAAAATAAGGGCGCAGCTGTCTTCAAACGCTATTTGCAGCAGACAGACCACAATGACGAGGCAGAAATACACATGACACAGGGGACCATAGCAAAGTTGTGCAGCGATGTGGTGTTGGATGAAAAACTATGTGTCACTGCTGAGATTATAAGGACAACACTGAACACCTCTGGAAGCACTGCGCCAGGTCCTGATGGCATTCGCTATAAAGATATTGCCAATTTATCGAATGACGACATGGAGGACCTGGTAAAAGAATTCAATGTCAGTATCAAGGACGGTGCGATCAGGGAAGAGTGGCTTCACAGCTACCTATTACCATTGCCTAAGCCTAACATGGATCACTCTCAGATAGCCGGCTACAGAATTATTTTTATTGCAAAACACGACAGGCAAGATTCTTGAGAAATACATAGCACGTCGACTGGCATGGGATCTCGAGAATCGTCATGTCTTTCCACCCACTCTCGGTGGTTACAGATCTGGGAAAGAAACATAGTGCAACGCTGCGTTCTTCGCCTATGATGTATTCAAGGGTTTCCATGCAGGTATTGAAACATGTGCGGCAATGGTGAACTTGGAAGATGCATACAACAGAATCTTCATCTTCTCTTCCACCATTTACTTCTTTATGGAAGTGTTGGGGGTGAAACGTAGTGATCTTGTGTGTGCTTGTTTTAAGGCACTTTGTAAGCTGATATTCATGTTCGTAAGGCTGTTTTGATGCCGTCGCTCCATCTTTGCGTGGTCTTCCTCTTGCCTTGTACTCATTATACTTTTTTGTGTGGCTCTCTGTGGTAGGCGATACCAGGGCATTCTGGTCAGGTGTCCAAACCATTTAATCTGTTGTTCTTTTATGAATTGCATAACTGGTTTCACATCCAGTCTCCCGATTTCTTCATTTCTAATTTTGTCTCTTATTGTCACACCTGCAGCTCTTCTAAGACACCTCATCTATGATTATCTCACGCACCAGCTTATCGAACTCCAGGTACATCCTCTATACATAAGATGGATAGCTGTTGCGCTATTCAAAAGGAAGGTTGTACTGCGATGTGGGGGTTGGTTTTCTGAACCGGTGACTATATATTCCGAATTGCCACAGGGCTCACCTCTTTCACCTGTCTTATTTAACATGTACACGGTGTCAATCACAGAACAACAACTCGATGGCATAGGTAGAACTTTATCACTTGCTGATGACATTCTATAAATAAATCCTCCTGTTGTGTAATTTGCTTGATAAAGGCCTTTTTGTCGAAACATTGCTGTTTATCGTCACTGTTTCTGTATTTTGTAAAACTATAGTACTTTGTTTGTACGTGTTTCGCTATTTTACCAAGTTTTACTGCAGTCTTCCCCTTTAGCTAATATCACGCAACGGTTGTATGTCATCCTGTATCAGACGCTGGTTCTTTCCACCATTGAATACGCAATGGTCATCCTCACTGTTAGTAAAACGCAAAATGAAAGACGAGAGAATACAGAATGAAGCTATGCGTATCATCCTCGGTTGTACACGAGATACACCCTGCGTGGCGATGAGGTTTCTCCTGGATTTCCTGACCATGGAGTATAGACTCAAGATAGATAGAGCACGTGCTTACCTCAAAATAAGTGCTAAAAGGATCACCCATTGCACGAGCTGCTCAACACCAGTGGAGGAAATCGATTAAAGCGGGCCAAGTCGTGGGTTGGCCGTGCTGCAGACACTGTTCAGCTGGTATGCAGGCTCACAAATATCGATTATGGGAAAGAATGGATACCGATGCCTTCGATATATGGGAACACTTTTTCCACTATCATTAAATTTAACCAAAGCTGCAAAGAGAGGAATCCCGGGGCGCTGGATGCAGACGTTAAGGCTATCATTAATGAAAACTGCAATGAAGCTGACATTGTGATTTACACGGATGGATCGGTAGTTCGTCACGAAAAGTGCGCATGGGCCTTCTCTGCAAGCTCATGTGGCAGAATGGTCTGTGAGACCAGTGGTGCATTTCGTATGACAACAAGCAGCATGACCATGGAGGTACTGGCGGTGACTAATGCTTTACGTTGCCTCTAGTCACAAAACTACACTCATGCGTGCATTCTGAGTGATTCATTGAGTATGATCCACGAGGTGAAGGCTACAAGTGTCGCTATTTGCAGAATCACACTTATCTTCGTTCCGGGGTGCATGGATGTTGTTGTTAATGAGAGAGCAGACAGGCTAGCTGGCTCTGTCAACCATATCAGACGGCCAGCCAATGGGTAGAGCTGTTACTTTGAATGCCCTAATAGAGTGTGGTGGCAAAGAAGATTTTCATTTAAACAAACCCACGTCAATTACTAGATTGCAGGAGTTGGGTTTGAAGATTGAAGTAACAAGAAGAGAACAGCATAACAGGTATATGAGTAGGCTAATCAATCAAAATAGAACTGGTACGGTCAGTCACTGGACGCTGAACTAAAGATATCATTGACCATCTGAGAATGACTGCTGCTTACGCCGCCCACCTTGCCCAGAACAAAGAGTTTTTCAGGACTGCTGTCAGGGAAAGAGGAGTTAGGGAAGGCCAAGACAGACCTTGCGAAGAGAACTGAATAAAAGGATAGATAGAACATGGAAAGATATAGAAGGGATGACAGGAAGAGCTGGAAGACATTTGTTGAAGATATGTGCTCAGATGGAAGAGAACTGAATAAAAGGATAGGTAGAACATGGAAAGATATGGAAGGGATGACAGGAAGAGCTGGAAGAAATTTGTTGAAGATATGTGCTCCGATGGGAGAGAACTGAATAAAAGGATAGGTAGAACATGGAAAGATATGGAAGGGATGACAGGAAGAGCTGGAAGAAATTTGTTGAAGATATGTGCTCCGATGGGAGTTGAAAGCTGAAGAAGAAGATAAAGTACTACTTGTATGGTATTAGGTTTTTTATTCTTTGCTGATAATATTGATGAAGAAAGATGTTTGATGATGTTTCAGCTTTTGGAGCATGTCCAGTCGGGTGGCGTGAGTTTAAAGGTTATTGTTACAGCTTCAACAAGGAACCATTACCGTGGCCATCAGCATATGTAAGCGGATATTAGCGACAGAAAATGTTATACATTTTAAACCCCTATACATCCATCTATTGGCAAACTTTTTGCAGTCTATCGTCTTCTCTTTACCACCACTCTTTATAGAAGTGTTTGAGGGAGGTGGAGAGGTGGAGTGATCTTGTGTGCTTGTTCAAAGGCACATTGTAAGCTGTTACTCATTTTATAAAATTTTGACATAGTCTGAAGAAACCATACTGCTCAAGTAGTTCAAATATGTTAGTATATGCTAGCTGGTATCCTCTATTTGTATGTGTCCTACTGTCTTCAGGTTTATCCCCAAACAGATGTCTTCCATCACAGTCTTTCGTAAAATAAAACTGTTCCTCTAGAGTAGAGCTGTCCAGCGCTGCCAACGTGGGTGAGATGGCGCTCGAGTCATACATTTATGGCGCTCTATTCTACTCTGCTATCTTTAACATTGATCATATTTCTCAACAAAACACAATTTTTCTGTTGTTTTTTTTTGAGCACTTTCGCGAATACGATATTTTCGCTTTAGCAACTTTCTTCAGCACTCAGAATACAATCTTTCTTTGTATCCTCTTTATTGTAGCTATCCATGCCATCATCAACTTTTTGTTTCTAAACGTCGACATCTTTATATGTAGCTATCCCACTGCTCCATCATCCAACTGTTTGTAGTTTCACTGAAGAAAGCGTCGAAATCTCAATTATATTAACACTACCATTGTTACAGCACCAGCATAATATTAAAATTAAAAATATCGAGAACATGCATTTTTCCAGTCGCTACTTATGATTGTGAATTACACAAAACCAAGAAGGAAAATCCAGTCCTTCGAAACTAAATACTACATAAAGATCCTACGAATACCATGGACAGAAAAATAAAGAACACTGATGTCCTGAAAGAACTGAATGTTAAGGTAGATCTCCCCTTAAGAAGAAGAATATTGTTAATATAGTTCCCAACTTAATTTAAACCATACAGTTATACTTAATTGGGTTTAAAAAATGATCTGATTCAATTTTTGTTTAAATATGCAAATTAGATTTAAACATGGCCGCCATTATTAAAAATAAGTACTTTTTTCAAACAAGATTTCTCAGCAACCAATGCGCTTTGTAAGTCTTCATATTCAATATACATGTTGGCGATAGCCTGTTGGAGAAACTGTAGTAAAATATTTGAATTTCATTGAGAACTTTTAAACACAATGAATTTAAATAATATACCACTCCTTAAAGTTGTAAAATTCCCACTTATCAAACTTCCTTGAATTGAAGAAAACATAGCTATTTTTATTGTATTGAGATTATATTACTACAGTGGATGCACTGTATATCTAAGAATATGTGTGCCAAATTTAAAGTCAATTAAACAAAAAATGTTTGAGATATCATGTCTGACAGTTTGACAACACACAAAAATAAAATTGACGGAAACTTGAAAAAAACGAAAACTGTCCACTATTTTACTTGTCAGAGTACTGCTAATGACCACCTGTTGTGTACATGTCTCCTTCTCTGCCTTCTGTGGCATCTAGGAAGCCTTTTCTGATGCTCTCAGTGTTTTTCTCCTTTCTGTGTTGCTTTTGCTGCCTTCGCACCAAACTTTTTGAGTTCCTTCTACTTCTACATAGAAAGTAATTGCAAGAGGAAGACCACGGAAAGATGGTTAGATGGCGTAGCAGAATCCTGTGAAAGAGCAAAGATAACAATCACACAAGCCACCAGAACAGCGCAAGACAAAACCACGACACTGGGCAACAACCCGGTAGCAGTGTGACGACAAAGAAGAAGAAGACAGACACCAAACAATTTATTCGATTGGTGTCCTGACATTCAAAATTTGCAAACATCAGTTCGTCAACTTTCGGGAACTCTCACATTATTAGAGTAGTGTCCCTTAGTCAAATATGTCCTCGTACTTGTTAGAATGCCAATTTCATAATTAAGTTTCACTTTTTGTGAGAGAGGTGGAGTTTAATTGTGTAGTAAACAAGTGTAAACAATGGTTGCTAAGAAACATTGTGAGGAGGATGATCACATGAACATGCATGTGATGAAAACACAAAGGCTTTTAGACGTTCAAAAACAATTTCAAGTTATGGCCTAATGCATGTAGTTTCTAAAAATGCAGTTAACTAAAAATGGCAGTTGTCATTATTTTACGTCATTTGGCGAGGGGAGAACAATAGTAGAGGGCAGTGTCCCAGGACACAGAGGCAGAGGCAGACTAAGAAGAAGATGGCTACAAGATATTAAAGAAACCATGAATATGACCATCGACGAAGTGGGTGAACTGGCTAGAGACAGAGTGAACTTCTGTTGCGCTGCAAAGAGAGCAACATCCTATATAGGACACGCACATTGATGATGACCATTGTTACTATTATTATTTTAATCATCATATGGCGTCCGCGCCTCGTCAGCTATCAGTAAGCTGCGCCCCAATATATAAAAACGTTTGAAAGCACTACTCAGGAGATTCATTGTCTGCAACGAAAAGTCCACATGTGCATTCTCTGTGACAGAATGGTCAAGGAAGCCAATGGTGCATTTAGTATGACAACAAGCATTATGACAATGGAGTACTAGCGGTGACTAAGCACTACTTTGGCAGAAGTTACAGAACTACACTCATGGTGCATTCTGTGTGATTAATTGAGTATGATCCGAAAGGTGAAAGCTGATTCGGTTGCGCAGGCAGTGGATTGAATCACTACAAGCATCAACAATTTGCAGAATTACACTTATCTGTGCTCTGCGGCACATGGGTGTCGTTGACAATGAAATACAGCTTCGCTGGCTCTGCCACTATATCAGAGGGCCAGCCAATGGATAGAGCTAATATTTTGAACGCCCTCATAGAGTGTGACCACAAAGAAGATTTTCATTTAAACGAATCCACGTCAACGACTAGATTGCAAGAGCTTGGATTGAAGATTGGAGTGGCCAGAAAAGAATAGTACACCAAATATATGAGTAGGCTCATCAATCAACATCGAACTGGTATGGTCAGTCGCTGGACGCTGTTGGAGATATTGCGAAGGAGATCGGAGCACCTATAGACATGTCTGGAGTGCAATGAAGATATTGCAAACTGAAACTGAAACTTTGGAGAGACAATTCCAGAAAATCGTCCTTCCTACATCACGTGACTCTTGTCTTCTACTATTTTTAGATTTTCGCCAGTTCAGTTTAAAAGTAACAACATCATTGGACAAACAACACAACATTCGACCCAAAAACAAACACTATCACAAACAACACATTGACAAAAACGACAAACAACACTTGCAAACAACACAACATTCGACAAACAACACAACATTCGACAAACAACACAACATTCGACAAACAACGGAACATTCGACAAACAACGGAACATTCGACAAACAACACAACATTTTATCATTTGATGTCAGCGTTCAGGTTTTTGTACAGATAGCATAATTTGGAAAATGATTGTGTTGTGCAATGCTCTTTTTCTGTTCATGATGGTATGTTTGCATGTCAAAATTGATGCCATTTGTCCTATGATTTGATTTGACAGAGAAATCAAATCAAATGCAAAGCAAAATCGTCAAATTGTCTTGTGGGGACATACGTCCCAGATCGGTTGAGAATGTTTCTAATCTGAAACAACCTCACCGAAATTAAAAAAAACTGTGGCCAGGAATGGAAAAGATTGTCAGCTTAGTAAGCTCAAACAATTAAAAATGTCCACACCTTTTGAATGTGCCTGTTCTACGTGCGTAAGATTAACGTCCACAATCATGTGAGAGCTTCCTGGCCCAGAACAATTAAAGGTCACAATAAATATGCACATACGCATAAACAGACGCTCGAGTGATCCCAAACCACCTGTCTGTCGGAACAGGTGCTTGCTAAGTACATCCTCTGTCGTAAATCGCACAAAGTCCATAGCCAATGGTTGATGAATGGCTGTTCTAGATCATTCGTGGATCTAGTTCTTCGGACTATAAGCGCATGCAGATAGCTAATTATGGTCAATGCGTGGATTTTCTAGAATGCCTATTGCGAAAGAATTTAGGGGGTACAGCAGCATTATCAACAGCCTTTACCTGTGTAGTAGTTTCTGCAACTCTAGGCATAGTACTACACTCCTGGAGCTTGTCGAAATCTTCCTGGCATGCACAAATCTGGATACTCTCCCCTGTTCTTATAAAGGTTAAAGAGTGAAAACTCATAATACCTTGGAGTTTGAATAAGTTTGAATAATATTTTGTTATATTTTCCTTATCTAAACCAAACATCACCAACATTGATTGACATGAAATGAATTTTTTTATCTCAACAGGCATTCTGCAACTCGATCGGTGCTCGTCTAGCTGAGATTGACACTGCAGAAAGAGACAAGTGGCTAATAGCACAACTTGATCAATTAAATTGTAAGTTACATGTCCATTATGTGGTAATACCTGTTGCAGAAGGCAAAAGTGAGATGGGCCGGTCACGTTGCTAGTATGCCTGATAAACGTATCCAAAAACAGTCAAGCTTGAATGGGATAGACGTTCAGTTGGCGGACAGAAAAAAACAACCTTTCAAAACACTCTTAAAGTGTCCCTGAAATGCTTTGATATAGACACCACGTGCTGGGAATCCCTGGCGCAAAGATCACCAAATGTTGCGCTGTAACAACACAAGAGGAACTCGCATAGCTGAGAATCGCCGTGCCGTTAAGGCACAAAGAAAACGAGCTGCTAGCAAAAACAGAACACACAACACCCACATGATTAACCTTGATCATGTATGCCCCACCTGTGGTAAAGGACTATGTACTAGGATTAGACTCTACAATCACCTCCGAAAACACTAGAGAGGGGCAGTAGCACACGTGTATGAGGCACATGGTTGTTAATGGCAATGAGAGATCGGACATGCATTGTCTGCATATCGGAGGGTCAGAAAATACACATAGTTGACATTCTGAACATTCTTATAAACGACTTTCAACTAAACCAGTCCATGTCATCAGCAAGATTACAGGATCTTGGATTAAAGACTGACATGATTAGAAAATAGTTATACAACATGCGTATGGGTAACCTCATCAGTCAACATCTAACTTGTACAGCTAATCGCTAGATACTGATGGAGATATTGCGAAGGAGATCAACAACAGGCGTATGGGTAACCTCATCAACCAACATCTAACTTCTACTAATCGCTAGATACTGATGGAGATATTGCGAAGTAGATCAGATCATCTATAGACATGTCCACAGAGCAATGAAACTATTCAAAACTGAAATTGAAATCGGTTTTCTTTCATACTGTCGAAGTATTATATTTGATTGGAAAATAAAGATCAGAATACTAAGAGCATGCATATTTTCAGCTGCAACGTATGGGTGTGAAACATGGACATTTAACAAGACAGTAGAAAAACGTATATGTGCTTTTGAATATAAGTGTTACAGAAGAGTCCTTCGTATATCATGCACAGAGAAGAGAACAAAAAGATCTATCCAGAAAGAACTCAAAATCAAAGAAAACTGGCTAATGCTACAAATAAGTATGAGAACATTGAAGTATTTTGTATATATAAAAAGACACAAAGAGATTTAGAAGATCACCATTGAAGGAGGCATCACGGTAAAGAGGAAAAGAGGAAGATCACGGAGAAGATGGATTAAGGATTTAACTGATGGTTTTAGCATGACGACTTTAGAGGCGGGGTATCTGACCTTTCAGAGAGATAAATTCTGTAGGATAGTTAGGGTGGCAAAGTTCTGCACAGGACAAGCTACATGATAATGATTGTTTATGAAATGGTTGAACTTTGTACTCCAAGGCAAAAATTTATAAAAAAATATTTTAACAATTCTTTTTTAGACTCAAAAACATTGCTAACATCCGTTTGTCTTCTATTTCCAGTTTCTCGAACATTTGTTGGACTAACCAGACGGATCCGTCTTGTAGAATGGTTGTGGGAACCAAGTCTACGGAATACAGCAAAGTATAGCAATTGGAATCCAGGGGAACCTAATAATTACGGTTAGGTTCTTAGAGTTACAGTTCTTTAGTTCTTTAGACTAGCAGACAAACAGACCAGCAGACTAGCAAACAAGCACATAGAGAGACGGATAGACAGATAGGTAGATAAACGTGCAGACAGATAAATAGTTTCATGAACAGAAATATAGACAGAAAATTCGCTGAAAAGAGTGATGCATAAATGGTACACACATGCACAGATAAATGGATATTATATATACTAGCTTATTAGCCCGGCTCACTCGTGATTCGAAAACGTATGTAATAGGAATTTAAAAAATTGTTTAGATGGCAATATTCCTTGTTTTCCCGTCGTTTTCAAGCACATATACATTTTTTCCACTTTCAACTCTAGACATGCCACGTATAACTGACCATGGCTAAAGCAGTCCGATCTCAACTCAAATTAATCCCAGAAATTCGTTTACTACAGGCGCGTTTTAAGTCCATTCGTGTTGACCGACCAGAGCTATATCGACGCGGATTGCAATTTTCATGTCGTGCGTGGGCAACACTGATCTACTACTGCGTTAAAACGTATAACATAGCTATTGCACGTATGTAGCATACGTTGAATAGCTAATATTCAATATTGATTAAGGGACGTAATCCATTCCGATGTGGTAATTTTAGTGATTATATCCCTGTGACCCTTTGACTAAGATAACCTTTCTTCACCGTGTGCTAAAACAAAGTTGGATTAGACATACAAATTCGATTTTATTTATTGTTTTTAATGAATATTTGTCTAATTTTCAAACTCTTTCTTTAATTGACCTAAATGTAGCCTGAAAAATAGTTGTGCGAATTCTGGTGAATTTTGGATTTAAATTGAGGTCGTGTATAAGAGGGCACACATATACACACAAATTATGTGAAATATAGATGAGATATATATATATATATCATCATCAAATAGCTTATCCTGAGCAGAAATTTGCCACCTTAAACAGCCATTTGGAATCTCTCTCTCTCTCTCAAAGGACATATGTCCTCCCAAGGCAGCCGTCATGCTCAAACCATCAGTTACTTCCCGAATCCATCTTCTCCGTGTTCTTCTTTTCCTTCTCTTTTCCTATATTCCGTAATGGTCTACTCTAACCCTGTGTGCCTTTTTATATGCTCACAATATTTCAATTTTCTCATTCTTATTTGTAGCATCATTAAGGTTTCTGCAATTTCGAGTTATTTCTGGATAGATCTATTTGTTCTCTTCTCTGTCCATGATATACGGATGACTCTCCGGTAACACTTATATTCAAAGAAATATATATTTTTTTTCCACTACCTTATTAAATGTGGATACTTCACACCCATACGTTGTCACTGGGAATATAACTTGAACCACGACTCTTATTTCTATCTGCCTCCATCGCGAGACATCAAAACCAGCTAGTTCTCCTATAAACCTGGCACTGTTCGATTCTGATCTGATTTTCCATGATATGTAGCCGATGCTGTTGGAAAGGTATATTTTTCTTCTATAGGGACCCTAATCGAAAGTGCCACAACTAGTGGATACAGTACGATTAAATGTGTACACTTTCCATAAACGTCCTTATTCTCTCGAATAAGAGATGCTCTGAGTTTGTTTCAGTTGATTTAATTGTGCCATTTTGCGTTTATTGAAGACTCTCCCCATTCGCCAGAATGGATACCGGGGCCAAATTTTGGGGTGTAAAGAATAGAACCACTGTTACCTGCCACGCATGTCGTAAGAGGCGATAAGGAGGTTTGGCTGAAATCGGATGCACATGTCCTAAATGTATAGAAGTCTATGCGCTAAGGGGTCTACCAAACCAATGTGCAACGTATACACGTTCTTGGCAAAGATCAGACATATCACAAAGATTTATTAAAATTGGTTGTAAAGAACGAACGCAAAGAAGAAGAAGAAGTAGAAGTAGTCTCGATCAAGGGGACACAACTCTATGATCTTAGCCAAAATCCTGAAAAGTGAGACTGTTGAATAGATACGAGAAATCGAGACTCGATTCTGGAGAGCTACCTGATCGTGGTCTTTAAAACGCTCGTCTCCATGGCCATGCGATGGGTGACGAGAGATAATAAAGGTTGTGGTTCAATTTCAGTGTTTTGCTAACTTTTTGATTGAATTACTGATTGACAGGACCATCATCATTGCACTTCGGTGTGTAACCATGTCGTTCCGATCTGTTTCTTACACATGTAGATCTCATCGGTAGATTTCAATGAAGTCCGTAGCACAGGCGAGAGCCTCCGATGTGATTTTGAAGATAATGAAAATATTTTGTACTCATTTTATTTTTTTAAGTTCTAAGGAATTTTACCCAGGTAGTCGCTTTCCAGCCTGCTCTTTTCGATTCTTTGAAGAACTGTCAAGGCTTCTTTTACGTTCTCAAATTGAAAACAGAACCTACGTTTTATCATCCGTCTCCGATATGACTAGGAACTTGACCACTCTCACCTACACTGAGATCAGAGATCTCTGGAATAATATATCAATGACTGTACAAGGAAGCGAACTGAGTTCCTATGGAATGAAAGGCGAACACACAAAGTCTACGCCACAAAGACACCCATATATGTTTGATATCTATTTAGTTAGTTATATCTATTGGTATGTTACTTTATGCTACCGAGCTATAAAACAGCACTGACTTCACATGACACTGTCTTATTTACATGACAATATTAAGTATTGTTACATTAATTGTCTGTATGTACTTCTATTAATTGTCTGTATGTTTTTCTATTAATTGTCTGTATGTACTTCTATTAATTGTCTGAATGTACTTCTATTAATTGTCTGTATGTACTTCTATTAATTGTCTGTATGTACTTCTATTAATTGTCTGTATGTACTTCTATTAATTGTCTGTATGTACTTCTATTACTTGTCTGTATGTACTTCTATTAATTGTCTGTATGTACTTCTATTAATTGTCTGTATGTACTTCTATTAATTGTCTGTATGTACTTCTATTAATTGTCTGTATGTACTTCTATTAATTGTCTGTATGTACTTCTATTAATTGTCTGTATGTACTTCTATTAATTGTCTGTATTTACTTCTATTAATTGTCTGTATGTACTTCTATTAATTGTCTGTATGTACTTCTATTAATTGTCTGTATATACTTCTATTAATTGTCTGTATGTACTTCTATTAATTGTCTGTATGTACTTCTATTAATTGTCTGTATGTACTTCTATTAATTGTCGGTATGTACTTCTATTAATTGTCTGTATGTACTTCTATTAATTGTCTGTATGTACTTCTATTAATTGTCTGTATGTACTTCTATTAATTGTCTGTATGTACTTCTATTAATTGTCTGTATGTACTTCTATTAATTGTCTGTATGTACTTCTATTAATTGTCTGTATGTACTTCTATTAATTGTCTGTATGTACTTCTATTAATTGTCTGTATGTACTTCTATTAATTGTCTGTATGTACTTCTATTAATTGTCTGTATATACTTCTATTAATTGTCTGTATGTACTTCTATTAATTGTCTGTATGTACTTCTATTAATTGTCTGTATGTACTTCTATTAATTGTCTGTATTTACTTCTATTAATTGTCTGTATGTACTTCTATTAATTGTCTGTATGTACTTCTATTAATTGTCTGTATGTACTTCTATTAATTGTCTGTATGTACTTCTATTAATTGTCTGTATGTACTTCTATTAATTGTCTGTATGTACTTCTATTAATTGTCTGTATGTACTTCTATTAATTGTCTGTATATACTTCTATTAATTGTCTGTATGTACTTCTATTAATTGTCTGTATGTACTTCTATTAATTGTCTGTATGTACTTCTATTAATTGTCTGTATGTACTTCTATTAATTGTCTGTATGTACTTCTATTAATTGTCTGTATGTACTTCTATTAATTGTCTGTATGTACTTCTATTAATTGTCTGTATTTACTTCTATTAATTGTCTGTATGTACTTCTATTAATTGTCTGTATGTACTTCTATTAATTGTCTGTATGTACTTCTATTAATTGTCTGTATGTACTTCTATTAATTGTCTGTATGTACTTCTATTAATTGTCTGTATGTACTTCTATTAATTGTCTGTATGTACTTCTATTAATTGTCTGTATGTACTTCTATTAATTGTCTGTATATACTTCTATTAATTTCTAGTTATGTACTTCTATTAATTGCCTGTATGTACTTCTATTAATTGTCTGTATGTACTTCTATTAATTGTCTGTATGTACTTCTATTAATTGTCTGTATGTACTTCTATTAATTGTCTGTATGTACTTCTATTAATTGTCTGTATATACTTCTATTAATTGTCTGTATATACTTCTATTAATTGTCTGTATGTACTTCTATTAATTGTTTCTGTTTTCTCGTTCTCATTCTTTTTTCTATTTTCTTTCTTCAATCCTGTTTTACCTCACAGCTTCAGGCTAAGAAGATATCTTTAGAACGAACCCTTGTGTGCGCTTCATAACTGGTTGCTTTCGTCGCCTCTGTTATCTCTGAGGTCTATCTTTTGGGTGGTCAAACTTTTCCTTTGTATCCATTGTATCGGAGCAACATCGTTCTTTGAGGTGCACTGTCTGTTGGTAATCTGCTTATGTGACCGAACCATTGAGTATGTTGTATCTTCATGAAGTTTGTACTGATGTTATACCCACTTTATTCCTGATGTTTTCATTTTTTCTTTTTTACCACCCCCACCCCTTCCTCCAGCATTCTGCGTAGACACTTCATCTCTGTCGTGACTAGTTTTCTTCTATCATTTGATGTCAGCGTCCAGGTATTTGACTGCTAGTATAATGTTAGGAGAAAGATTGTGTTGAACATTGCTCCTTTTGTGTTCATGGTGAAATGTTTGCATTTTAAAATTGGCACCATTTGTCCTATTATTCTATTTGCTTCATTGTATCTGTGTTGGATTTCATTAGTTATTCTTCTGATTGCTGAAAAATGCTCCCAGGAGGTCAAAGTCTTTGACTTGTTTTATTGGTAGATTGTCGGTGGAGATATTGGTAGCGTTTTCCTCTATAGCGAATGTCATTACTTCGGTCTTGTCGATGTTTATTCTCATATTGTATTTATTACATGCTAACTGGGATCTGTTAATGTGTTGCTGTAGCTGTTCTTCTGTTGTTGATATGATTGCCTGATCGTCTGCAAAAATAAATTTGTTTAAGAGTTCCCCAAGATTGTTTCCTTCGCTGGTGTTAGCTGGTTTTACAGATTTGATCTATATATGTGATGAACAACAGCAGAGGTAGTATGCAACCTTGTCTTAAGCCTGACCGTACGTAAAATTTTTCTGATAGTCCTGTGTTTATTCTAATCATGCACTGGCTGTTTATATGAAGGCTGTTTCTTCGTTTCAGTCAAAATGGAATGTCTAGAGATAAAATACACCGCAAGGAATGGATGGAATGACATTTCTTGTGGAGAATCAAGACCATATATCTGTGAGAAAGTAAGTAATCAAGACCATATATCTGTGAGAAAAAGTAAGTACAATCAAGACCATATATCTGTGAGAAAAAGTAAGTACAATCAAGACCATATATCTGTGAGAAAAGGTAAGTAGAATCATTCAAGCGATGGAATGAAGTCTAAAGGTTTTGTATCAGTTCGGTGTCTTTCTATAAGACCTGGTACAAGGGCTCATATGTGGCATCTACCATCAGCATGACTATAAATTGATGATCATCATCGAGGTGATGGCGGTGACAAAATCTCTGGAGTGGTTACAGACGCAAACATTCACTCACGCATGCATGCTCAGTGACTCTTTGAACATGATAAAAGAGATCAAGACCCGTTATATACAAAGACAGATGATGCAATTAATACAAAATTCGACAATCCAGACACTTACCTTTATTTTTGTCCCAGGTCATTCTGGTGTGACGGGCAATGAGAGAACGGATACACTAGCAAGCAATGCTACGATCGAGAATGGGTTTTCTATGGACAAAAGTGACATCATCAAACTATGTAAAACTATGTAGCAATGGCGAAACACGTAAAAACAAGGTACTGTAGTTTTACAAAGTACAAAAACAAGAACGATACACAGCAACGTTTCGACAAAAAGGCCTTTATCAAGCAAACGATAAAATATCAAAAAGATAAGGTCATCAGAAAACTATACATGGGACACTATTTAAATGAAAGTTAATGTTAGGATATCATTATCATTAATATCTTGTCTTGAGCAGAACTTTGCCACCCTAACAGTCCTGTTCCGCTTCTACAGCCGTCATGTTCAAACCATCAGTTACATCCTGAATCCATCTTCTCCGTGGTCTTCCTCTTCTTCTTCTCTTTGCTGGTCTCCTTCCTTCCGTGATGGTCTTCCCCAACCCTTTGTGCCTCTTTATATGTCTAAAATACTTCAATTTTCTCTTTCTTATTTCTAGCATCAGCCAGTTTTCTTTGATTTTCAGTTCTTTCTGGATAGATCTATTTGTTTTCTTCTCTGTCCATGATATACGGAGGACTCTTCTATAACTCTTATATTCAAAGGCACATATATATTTTTTCCCCTGTCTTGTTAAATGTCCATGCTTCACACCCATATGTTGCTAATAGGAATATGCATGCTCTTAGTATTCTGATATTTATTCTCTTATTAGTTTATACTTTCTTTCTTTTTTTACTTTTCACCAATACTGTTTTTGCCTCAGGATAACAATGCGTTAGGATAAGAAGTGATTTATAGAACGGGCTTTTGTGTACGCTTCGTAAACAGTGTCTTTCGTTGCCTCTGTTATATCTTAGATCCATCTTTTGCGTGGCCAGCCTTTTCCTTTGTATCCATTGTATCAGAGCATCATTGCTCTTTAAGGTGCACTGTCTGTCGGTAATCTGCTTATGAAGCCGACACATTTAATGTGTTGTTTCTTGATGAAGTTCCGTACTGATGTTGTACATACTTTTTTTCTGATGTCTTTATTTCTAAACCGCTCTCTTCTTGATACTCCTTTCATTCTGCATAGACACTTCATCTCTGTCATGACTATTTTTCTTCTATCATTCGATGTCAACGTCCATGTTTGGCACTGATAGCATAATGTGGGGAGGAATAGTACACTCTAATATGGTACTAATATAAAGCTCAAATTGAACATAACTTCTGTTAGAACATTTCTCCTCTATGGATGAGTGAACTTCTATTAGGACATTTCTCCTCTATGGATGAGTGAACTTCTGTTAGGACATTTCTCCTCTATGGATGAGTGAACTTCTGTTAGGACATTTCTCCTCGATGGATGAGTGAACTTCTGTTAGGACATTTCTCCTCGATGGATGAGTGAACTTCTGTTAGGACATTTCTCCTCTATGGATGAGTGAACTTCTATTAGGACATTTCTCCTCGATGGATGAGTGAACTTCTGTTAGGACATTTCTCCTCGATGGATGAGTGAACTTCTGTTAGGACATTTCTTCTTGATGCATGAGTGAACTTCTATTAGGACATTTCTCCTCTATGGATGAGTGAACTTCTGTTAGAACATTTCTCCTCGATGGATGAGTGAACTTATGTTAGGACATTTCTCCTTGATGCATGAGTGAACTTCTATTAGGACATTTCTCCTCTATGGATGAGTGAACTTCTGTTAGGACATTTCTCCTTGATGGATGAGTGAACTTCTGTTAGGACATTTCTCCTCGATGGATGAGTGAACTTCTGTTAGGACATTTCTCCTCGATGGATGAGTGAACTTCTATTAGGACATTTCTCCTCGATGCATGAGTGAACTTCTGTTAGGACATTTCTCCTCTATGGATGAGTGAACTTCTGTTAGGACATTTCTCCTCGATGGATGAGTGAACTTCTATTAGGACATTTCTCCTCGATGCATGAGTGAACTTCTGTTAGGACATTTCTCCTCGATGGATGAGTGAACTTCTGTTAGGACATTTCTCCTCTATGGATGAGTGAACTTCTGTTAGGACATTTCTCCTCTATGCATGAGTGAACTTCTGTTAGGACATTTCTCCTCGATGGATGAGTGAACTTCTGTTAGGACATTTCTCCTCTATGCATGAGTGAACTTCTGTTAGGACATTTCTCCTCGATGGATGAGTGAACTTCTATTAGGACATTTCTCCTCGATGGATGAGTGAACTTCTGTTAGGACATTTCTCCTCTATGGATGAGTGAACTTATGTTAGGACATTTCTCCTCTATGGATGAGTGAACTTATGTTAGGACATTTCTCCTCTATGGATGAGTGAACTTATGTTAGGACATTTCTTCTCTATGGATGAGTGAACTTCTGTTAGGACATTTCTCCTCGATGCATGAGTGAACTTCTGTTAGGACATTTCTCCTTGATGGATGAGTGACTTGGAGAAACATAAAATAGGAAGTATATTAAGAACATTCGAGAAAAGGTCATACTCAGTGGCGGCTCATCATTAAGGGCCAGTGGGGCCGGCTCCACCAAAAATAATGTATAACGTGTATTTATTATTTTATAAATTAAAATATAGCAACCAAAAAACCATGATTTATCCGGAAAAAATGTCTGGCCCCACCAACAAAATGATCACGAGCCGACACTGGCCATACTTATTCTATTAGCGCGGGTTTTAAACTTGTTGTTTCTTTTATTGAGTATAAAGTTGTTTTTCTTGATTTAGATGGGTTAGTCTCTTGTCCTTCTTCTTTGAAAACTCCCTATCGATCACTTGTTAAACTTTGTGATTTGTTTATGATCTGAGCCAAAGAGCGATTATACATTGTGCCAATTATGCACCTACAAGTAGGCCAGCACATCTGATTTCTGGGACGCTTTTTAGTTACTAGGTAGCTTCCTAGGCGCCTGCCTCAGTCGACTCTTTGGAAATGTCTTGTAGGTCACAGTATTAATAATCGTTGTTTTCCTTGTATGTCCTTGGCAACACGCGCGGACGGATGTGCTAGTGCAGTGCATAATGTCCTTGGTCACACACGCGTGGACGGATGGGCTAGTGCAGTGCATAATGTCCTTGGTCACACACGCGTGGACGGATGTGCTAGTGCAGTGCATAATGTCTTCGTTTTCCAAACACAAAAAGGTTGTTGTTTCAATTTGCGCAACCTACAATCCTCAATGCCTTCACTAAGTTAACAAATATCTGGCAATTTTCAAATCTTAGTATATGTACAAAAGTTAAACTGGTTAGGTCATGTGTGATTCCTGTACTGACTTACGGTTGTGAAAGTTGGAAATCAACAAACAAAATTGAAAATAAACTGGACAGCTTTGAGAATAAATGTCTCCGAAAATTACTAAAAGTAAAATGGAGTGATTTCGTTTCTAACAACACAGTGAGAGATAGAACACACCAACAACCCGTATCAAATATTATAAGGAAACGAAGGTGGAAATATTTAGGTCATGTTCTTAGATCAGTTATTGGTTATTGGTTATTGGTTACTAAACTGACGTCATTGCACTCCGGGCAAACCCATAGGTGCTCAGTCTCCCCAACAGATATCGAAGAGTATGCATAATGATGGTTCCTGTGGCTCGCTGATTAAACACACCTCTCACTCTGCCTCTCAGGCATCCAGTTCGACTTGAACAAAGGGTAATTCCAAACTGCTTAAATCGCTTGATCGATTCAACATCGATTTTAGTGTCATCCAACAGAGAGTCTCGAAGAGACCGAAGAATATCCCCTTATCCATCTTCAACTCCCCAACAATCGATGCTGTTGATGCAAGCCTGTCCGCTCTCTCATTACCGTAATAGATCATTTCTTAGATCAGACGAAAAGAGAATAAATCGACAAGTCCTTATGTGGTCACCAGTTGGGAAAAGAAAACGTGGAAGACCTAAGAGCACTCTACGAAGAACCATCCTACAAGAAAGTAAACTATTGGGATGTAAAACCATACAAGATATCCAACTGCTAGCAAAGAACCGCATCACATGGAGATATAAAACCTCTGCCCTATGTGCCGCCTTTTTCACGAAAGGCGCAAACTAACTAACTATCCTCAAGTGAGGAAACGACATGTGGAACAAGAGATAAAGGACAGACGTTTGCGATGGATAGGACACACACTGAGGAAACCTCCTGACAGCATCACAAGACAGTTCCTCTGATGGAACTCGCATGGTAATAGAGGTACGGGAAGACCCAGAAATGTCTCGAGGAGGGAGTTGGAGACAGAATGTCTCGAGGAGGGAGTTGGAGATAGAATGTCTCGAGGAGGGAGTTGGAGATAGAATGTCTCGAGGAGGGAGTCAAAATCCATGAGGGAGACAAAATGCAAGAAACTAAGAAGAGAGTGGAGAGATCTGGAAAAGATAATCTTGAATATCAGGACGTAGAAAACTTTAGTTGAGGACTTATGCCTCCCGAGGAGTGAAGGAGAAGAAAAGGAAGAGGAAAGGGAGTGGATCGCTGAACTCCTGCATACTTGTGGCTAGTAATTTTGCGTGTAAGAAAATTCCCATAATACGGTCATCAAAAGCTGCATTTTCATTTTTGCTTGATATAAAAAATTCCTTTCTGTTTCGGAAACAAAAACAAATTATTAAAATGATTTATGTTTAATATCTTCTCTAGGATGAAATAAATTAATGATGAGCAACCAACTACAGCAGAAAATGATAAATAAATAAATTATGAGCGACCAACTACAGCAGAAAAGGACAAATAAATTAATGATGAGCGACCAACTACAGCAGAAAAGGAGAAATAAATAAATGAGAGACTAACTACATCAGAAAATTACAAATTCCCTCAAGGAAATTGTACACAGTTGATATATTCAATGTATTATTATGCAGTAGAAATTATTATGTTGTTACAGACAATTAAACATTTAGAGAGAAATATCAGAATTATTATGTTGTTTCTTTTGTTGTATGTAATGCGCATGGTAGGGTTGTTGCAGAATGAAGTGGGGCGTACAGGACAACTACTTCTAGTATGAGGAGGGGACCCTCGCTACGAAGTTTGTGCACTGCAGCTGAGATCTTCCTGTGTAAGAAAGAGATTGGAGCACACATGGTTACTCTCCAAAGTGCAATGATGATGGTCCTATCAATCAATCAATTAATCTCTACCACAAGGCCTGGGATGTCTAAACTCTTTATTATCGCAATCGTTTCAGTGTCTGAGACTCACCGATATTCCATAACTGCGTGAGTACTGCATTAATGATATCAGCTCTGTATTTACATCTCAAGAAAATGACTTGGCTGTACCCACCTGGACATGCTGGAGTGCAGGGTAACGAGCTTGCTGACTTGCAAACAACGACTCAAGCTGACAGAAGCATAGACAGAGCCGATATCATCAATGCGGTAGGATCTCAATAATGTGACACGGACAAGTCTCAGACACTGGAGCGAGTTCGAGAATTAGGCATTAAGTTTGGACACGCCAGAAAGTGTCGTCTACGTGGTAGAGAGAGAAGATATACTAATCAACTTCTCGTGGGTACAGTGAGCAAACGGTCTTTGGAATGGCTGCTGCAGCGGAGGAATGCCCATTGTGCCATGACGTCGATCGTATAACATAACATAACATAACATAACATAGCTCTGTCCATACTTCTGCCAGCTTAAATAGGTGCATTAATTGTATGCCAATCAGCAAACTTGTCACGACAGAGATGAAGTGTTTACGTAGAATGCTGGAAGTATCAAGAAGAGACCGGTTTAGAAATAAAAACATAGGGTCAAAGTTGGTACAACTTCAGTACTGTACTTCATCAAGACACAACGAATTAAATGCTTCGTCAACATAAGCAGATTACTAACTGACAGTACACCTCAAAGAGAAATGTTACTCCGATATCACTGAAACAAAGCAACAGGCCGTCCACGCAAAATATGGACGACAGAGATAATAGAGTCGACGAGAAAAACTGTCTATGAAGCGCACACAAAAGCCCGTTCTAGAAATCTCTTTTTATCCTGACGATGTCAGACAAAACAGGAATAGATAAAAGAAGAAAATGTGATTATATTAAAAGTACAACAAAGTTACGAAAAAGCATAAACATCTAATCTCAAAATAGGATAGAGCCATCAATAACATGCTTCAATTCCCCAAAATAATACATTTATTTGTTATTTGTTTCAAATATGCGAAATGTTTTGACTTTTCAATAAATTTATCCAACCAAATCTAGTCCACTATTATTTAATGACCTCATTATCATAAATTTGCATACATTGTTTACCTGGAGAGAAAAAACCCCATCTCCAGTTGTTCGTGCAGGGTGTAATACGCCGTAGTCAAAAGTAATAATACATAATATGTGATACGTAATTACAAAAGTAATAATACATCAAGTAAGATGTAATCTGAAATGTTCTTTATTTTCGGGTTTTTGTTTAATTTGTAAGTTGCACCATTTTTAATACTGATAAAATAGAATTGGTGGCTAATATGTACAAACTCGAAAGAGTCGACAACTTTGAATACCTTGGCTGGGGAGGGGGCATTGCTAACAAATGACGGGAATGCTATACAAGAAATTAAAAGAAGCTGAGCATTGCTTTGCAAAAACTAACAGAACTAACTAACCTAAGAAAGAGAACTGACATAACAACTAACTAACCTAAGGAAGGGAACTGACATAAGAACACAAATCACGTTTCTAAGAGCCTGCGTTTTTTCCTTGGCAACATATGGTTGTGAGACATGGCAAAACACGTAATCACAAAGTACTGTAGTTTTACAAATTACAAAAACAATGACAAAATACAGCAACGTTTCCACCAACAAGGTCTTTATCAAGCAAACGAACAACATGAGTGACAAATTTTAAAAAACAAATGGACGACTAAATACAAACGTTTCTAATGAAAATATGAGAATAAAAACGAATAACGAAATAAATGTAACACAAAAACGCTCATAAAAACTAGAAATAGAACAGAAGAGAAAAAATGAAAATCTAGTAAATATATAACTTGAATACATGCAACATATACCCATATAGATTACAAGGCATGGGAAGAGAAAGTACTAAGTAGCATAGGATTGTAATATGTTGAGCCCACGTGGTCGCAAGGTACCATACAACGCAATCAACCGATTCTCCAGAGCAAATCGACTACGATCATCCGAGGAACATGATCGTATGGCTGTGACCTGGACATCGTGAGCTCCTAAATGGAAAGTATCATTGAAATGGGGGCTACAGGGCCACAGAGCATTGGCGTATGTCGCGCAAGTGTTGGGCGAATCGGCCTGTCTCGCCGATGTAAGCCTTGTTACACCGCTTCTGTCTATCTTTAAGTCAGATCCTGAGACCCGTTCTGTCTTCCTCAACTATTCTTTGGTGGCTTACAGACGGGACAGAAGTCTTAAGGATATGTTGGTACACAGTCGCCTTAAGTCCAATATCCAGACTCATTTTGGCACTGTCCAGTGTGGCAGTCGGCGTTGCAACACGTGTGCTTATGTGATACAGACGCGTACTGTATCTTTTCCTTTAGCCACGTTTCTTATTGACGATGGTTTCACATGCGAGTCCTGTAATCTTATCTATGCCATTATCTGTAAGTGGTGTAACAAGGCTTATATCGGCGAGACATGCAAGAGGCTCAGTGACCGATTCGCTCAACACTTGCTCGACATACGCCAATGCTCTGTGACCCTGTAGCCACCCATTTCAATGATACTGGCCATTTAGACGCGCACGATGTCCAAATCACAGCCATCCGATCATGTTCCTCGGATGATCGCAGTCGATTTGCGAGTAACTTGCGCAGGTAACTTGCGACCAAATGGGCTCAACGTATTACATTTCTATGCTACTGAGTACTTTCTCTTCCCATGCCGTGTAATCTATATGGGTACACCAACCAAATAAATTAGGCGTCGCACGTCAAGCCCAAGACAGCATGAAATCTATCTTGATAATAATGTTGTTCTTATTTAATGTTTTGATTCGTAAAGTAACTTGCAGAAAAATGAATACTGCCAGAATGGATTGTCAAGTGACTTGTCGTATTCTTGGAGTTAATACAATATAAGCATATATGTGAAAGAGTCACGAAATAAAGTATTTATTTCCATAGAGGGGACTGAACGAGTTTTTGATTTTTTATTCAAGACAATTAATTATGAGTTATTGCTAACATCTGTTGTTTTACATTGACAGTTTCTTGGACATACGTTGGACTGAACAGAAGAAATATGTATCAGTGGTTGTAGGAGCCAAGCAGGAGAAATACTGATAGATACAGCAACTGGAATCCAAAAGAACCAAATGGAGGTTAGATTTGAGAACAGAAGTTCCGTAACATGGCGGACATATATATATATATATATATTAATAGATAGATGGATAGATATATTGGGCGCTAGCATCTAATGATAGAAGAAAACTGGCTACGACAGAGATCAAGTGTCTATGCAGAATGCTGGGAGTAACAAGAAGAGACCGGTTTAGAAATGAAGACATCAGGAAAAATATGGGTACAACATCAGTACTAAACTTCATCAAGAAACAACAAATTAAATGGTTCGGCCACATAAACAGATTACGAATAGACAGTACGCCTCAAAGAGCAATATTACTCCGATATTGTGGATAAAAGGCAAAAGGTCGGCCTCACAAAAGGTGGATCTCAGAGATAACAGAGGCGACCAAAGCCACTGTTTATGAAGCTCACACAAAAGACCGTTCTAGAAATCTCTTCTTATCCTGACAATGGGATGTAAACAAGATAGAAGAAAAGAAAAAGATGGAAAGATGGATAGATATTTAGATAGTTAGATCTGCTGTGTTCTTTCTCTGACATTAAGCAGATGAATAACACAATAAGAAAATCGTGTCATATCCAACTCTCGCTGGCATATGTAAGGATTGATACAGAACAACTCTCAGGGCCTCGCTGGCATATGTAAGGATTGATACAACAACTCTCGCTGGCATATGTAAGGATTGATACAACAACTCTCGCTGGCATAAGTAAGGATTGATACAACAACTCTCGCTGGCATATAAGTTGACACAATTTCGCTGCAATGTAAGTTGATACAACAACTCGCTGCATGTAAGGATTGATACAACAACTCTCGCTGGCATATGTAAGGATTGATACAACAACTCTCGCTGGCATATGTAAGGATTGATACAACATTTGAATTGAAAATTCGTAATTTAGTTTTAAAACTTATATTGCTCGGAGGCATATATTTTATTTAGACTTTTAAAAGCTGACGTTGCTTTGACAATTTGTAAAATAATTTCTTTTTTTTTTAACATTTCCAATGCAATCAAAATTGCTGCCTAAATAGGTTAACTGCTCTGTTATTTTTATTATATTGTACTACAGAGTGATATCTGCATTACTTGTCATATGTGTCTTCATTATATCTGTCTGTTCATAGCCTATCTGCAGTCCAACTTTTGATGCTATAGATGCCAAATTATTTGTTTTTCTTTGCATATCTTGGTTGTTTTTACTTAATAAATCAATATCATCTGCAAAATCCACATCTTCTAGATAACTATTTTCTACCCAAAACATGCCAGTTTCGGCCCTGCAATAATTTTGTATGTATTTTACCGTGATTTTAATTATTTTATTAATAGGAACCAAGGAAGAATACTGGTAATCAAATCTGACTCAAGAAAGGGATGGAATGATTATCCATGTGGAACAGCCAGACCATACATTTGTGAAAAAAGTCAGTAAAATCAGATCCGTGCCGTGCTATGATACAGATAGGCGGCCGCATCAGGCGGTATCGTAAAGGGGTGACATAAGCAGCGAAATAGCACACGCTATTTTAAAGAAAGAAAACATAACAGGGGCCACATTTCGAAGACTTGCATCATACTGAGAAAATATACCGCACGGATCTGAGTAATATTTCGAAGACTTGCATCATACTGAGAAAATATACCGCATGGCCCTGAGTAAAATCATTCTAAAACTAGAATGTTTTTCATTTCTAAAAGGACGTAAACAACCATGGCCTTATACGGATCTCTGTGGCATAGAGGTTACGTGCTCATCTCTCGTTCCAAAGGTACGAACTAACATTCGTCAAGTGAGGACAAGAATTGGACAACCTATGTCCTGCATACTTTGTCTACTGTAATGTGACAAACATTTTATACTTGGCATTCTGTAATGGATACGTGAAATGTTGATATGTCGATTTCATGCCAAATTGATCAAAGAATAAGAAAGCATACATTGCAGTTGGAGACAAAGTGTTCAAGAAAGATAAGATCAAAGAATAAGAAAGCATACATTGCAGTTGGAGACAAAGTGTTCAAGAAAGATAAGATCAAAGAATAAGAAAGCATACATTGCAGTTGGAGACAAAGTGTTCAAGAAAGATATAAGATCAAAGAATAAGAAAGCATACATTGCAGTTGGAGACAAAGTGTTCAAGAAAGATATAAGATCAAAGAATAAGAAAGCATACATTGCAGTTGGAGACAAAGTGTTCAAGAAGATGATCAAGAATAAGCAATGAGTTGGAACAGTTAAGAAGATAAGATCAAAGAATAAGCTACATTGCAGTTGGAGACAAAGTGTTCAAGAAAGAAAAGATCAAAGAATAAGAAAGCATACATTGCAGTTGGAGACAAAGTGTTCAAGAAAGATAAGATGACCTTGGGAAAACAAGAAACGAACTTTGCTGAGAGAGTCAAGAAATATCGGACTAGCTTCTATGTAAGAGATTGAGCGAGTTGCCCAGGACAGAGCGGTATGGAGAAATTGCTTGCAGGCCTAATGTAACGTATAACAATACGAGAGGCATATATATCTATATTATATCATCATTGATTTCATTTTCTTTGAAAGAAACAATAAACTATTTAACACAATTCTTGTTGTATATCTTCCCTAGGCTGTAGTAATTTGATGGTGTCCGACCAAGTGAACCAGGACTCGAACAGTTCTCTTTTTGGGGCTGCAGTAGAGACAACCCATATTTAATGTTATATACACAAGAAATAATTGAGTACGTCGAGGACTCAAGTAGAGACCACAATATTTACTGTATTATACAGTAGAATTTATTGTGTATGTCGAGTCTTAGAGAAATAAATATCTAGAGAGAGATAGAAGAATTGTTCTGTTGTGTTCTTGTTTTATTTATTTTTAATTTGTATGTTGACTGTACTACATCATAAATATCATCTTCAATGTTGAATAAACATACGCCCGAGTGGTTACTGGGGCCTAAATTTGGGGTGTAAAGAATAGAACCACTGTTACCTGCATGCAAGAGGCGACTAAGGAGGTTAGGTTGAAATCGGATGCACATGTCCTAAACGTGTACAAGTCTACCAAACCAACGTATACACGTTCTTGGCAAAGATCAAACATATCACAAAGAGTGATTAAATTTGGTGGTAAAGAACGAACGCAAAGAAGAAGAAGAATAAACATATACAGTTTAATATGTCTAGACGTCTGACGGGGGTTACATCAAGGGGATAATATGTCTAGACGTCTGACGGGGTTTACATCAAGGGGATAATATGTCTAGACGTCTGACGGGGTTACATCAAGAGGATAATATGTCTAGACGTCTGACGGGGGTTACATCAAGGGGATAATATGTCTAGACGTCTGACGGGGTTACATCAAGGGATAATATGTCTAGACGTCTGACGGGGTTACATCAAGGGATAATATGTCTAGACGTCTGACGGGGGTTACATCAAGGGGATAATATGTCTAGACGTCTGACGGGGTTTACATCAAGGGGATAATATGTCTAGACGTCTGACGGGGTTACATCAAGGGATAATATGTCTAGACGTCTGACGGGGTTACATCAAGGGGATAATATGTCTAGACGTCTGACGAGGGTTACATCAAGGGGATAATATGTCTAGACGTCTGACGAGGGTTACATCAAGGGGATAATATGTCTAGACGTCTGACGGGGTTACATCAAGGGATAATATGTCTAGACGTCTGACGGGGGTTACATCAGGGAACAATATGTCTACAAGGCTGGGAGGGTGGTGTTAGATCCACAAGACAATATTATCTACAAAAGCTGAGGGTTATGTCACGGAGATTTTATAGTATTATGTCTCATGGTCAGTATGTCTAAAGGTCTGGATGTACGTCAGGGGACATTATGTCTACAAGACTAGAGGTAAGTCACGGTGGCAATATGTCTACAAGACTCGGCAGTCACTGGACAATATGTCTACAAGACTGGGAGTTAGGTCACAGAGACAATATGTCTACAAGACTGGGGGTAAGTCACTGGCAATATGTCTACAAGACTGGGATTTAGGTCACTGGGACAATATGTCTACAAGACTGGGAGTTAGGTCACTGGGACAATATGTCTACAAGACTGGAATTAGGTCACAGAGACAATATGTCTACAAGACTGGAGTTAGGTCACTGGGACAATATGTTTACAAGTCTGGGAGTTAGTTCACTGGGACAATATGTATACAAGACATGAACTAGGTCACTGGGACAAAATGTCTACAAGACTGGAATTAGGTCACAGAGACAATATGTCTACAAGGCTGGAGTTAGGTCACTGGGACAATATGTCTACAAGACTGGGAGTTAGGTCACTGGGACAATATGTCTACAAGACTGGGAGTTAGGTCACAGAGACAATATGTCTACAAGACTGGGAATTAGGTCACTGGGACAATATGTCTACAAGACTGGGAGTTAGGTCACTGGGACAATATGTCTACAAGACTGGGAGTTAGGTCACTGGGACAATATGTCTACAAGACTGGGAGTTAGGTCACTGGGACAATATGTCTACAAGACTGGGAGTTAGGTCACTGGGACAATATGTCTACAAGACTGGGAGTTAGGTCACTGGGACAATATGTCTACAAGACTGGGAGTTAGGTCACTGGGACAATATGTCTACAAGACTGGGAGTTAGGTCACTGGGACAATATGTCTACAAGACTGGGAGTTAGGTCACTTGAGATAACATATATACCTAGAAGAAGTAGATTAATTGTACAAGGTATCTACAATTCAGGTTATAAGTCACTGGGACAACATGTCTACGGGACGATGGATATGTTACTGGGACAATATACCTGAAATACATTTGGTAGACCACTGGTCAGCTCTGGTAATTCCTATCAATTGCTGACAATGTGCTGGTAGGAGTCATCCTCAATCCCTTAATCAATCATGTGGAGCAGGATCTACTCAATAAAATTCAATGTGGCAACATAGTAGACCTCGCAACAGCATGAGGGTTATTTGCATCCCGTCAGCTACATGAGTAATATCCTTAGCAATCTAATATTCACGTGACCAATACCCATCTGACGAAGAACTATGACAGGGTTACCAGGGAAGACATTTGATAACAACGACATGGTTCAGCAGTGAAGACATTTGGTAACTATGATAGTGTCTGCAGGGAAGACATTTGATAACAACGACATTCTTCACCAGGGGAAAACATTTGGTAACTATGATAGTGTCTGCAGTGAAGTGGTAACTACGACAGGGAAGACAATGGGGAAGATGCAGGAAATACTTCACTTTTTTTAGTCATAGTTATGAAGATTTTTCTAAAGTTTCACGAAGACATGATTGCTCGTATACTAATAGTGGATAGTTAAAATGTAGCAGTTTGTCCACTAGCTAAATCAATGATTCTCAAACTTGTTGAAGAGGGGGTACACTTGAAGACCCAAAAAATATCGTAGGCGAACTATACATAAACACTTAATAAATAAGATGCAATAAACAAAGAAATACAGAAATAATAGGAAAATGCTATGCAGCTTTATTCATAATTTAATTTCAGCATATGAGAAGCAAGGGCCTGATGTGTCTTGGCGAAGTTTTTACTCTGGTGCCCCATGGTTCCACATTACCGATCCCTTTTCTTGGATTTTCTAGGGTACACCTAGGAATGTCATCCGTCACACTTGTGCGTCTGGGCACACCCTTTGAGAACTATGAGACTTACCAGACTGATTCAGTGTGATAACGACACACAATATTAACAGTATTTCAATGGTACGTAACTCTGACTGAATGAGGACAATAAAGATAACAGTTGTTGTTTCCCTTGTATTGCAACAAATCACAGACAAAGATGCAGACAAGTTTTGTCAGTTAAACCAATAATAAAGACGGAGACACGTATCTTACAATTTTACATTCATCATCATCAAGTAGCTTGTCCCTTCCGGAACTTAGCTCCCATGACAGCAGGTCCTGAAGAGCTCTCTGTTCTGTGCAAGTTGGCCGGCGTCAGCAGCAGTCGTTCTCAGAACGAAAATGACATCCTGCACCCATCGTTTTCTTATTTGTGTTCTTCTTCCAGGCATTATTCCCTCCAAAATTATTTTCTCTAGCACTCATGTCGTTTGATGTGTCTGAAATTTTAATTTTCCTTGTTGGTATACTATTTAGTAGCCAATTCTCTTTAATATCAAGCTGTTGCAGAACAGAAGAGTTGTTTTTTTCTCTGTCCATGATATTCTAAATACTTTTCTGTAACATTTGCATTTAAATGCCTTAATGATCTTCTCTGCCTCTTCATCAATGTTTCATATCTCTCAACGATATGTTGCCAAGGGAAAAACGCAGGCTCTTAAACAATTGATTTTACATTAGCAAAAATAAAATGCAAAAACACTTCAAACAAATCATCACGTATTCTTCGTCTCTTGTCGTCACACTGTTACCGGAAAATATTCTGTAAAATCCTTGTAAAAAAGACTATGCTATTCCATCGAGCCACAACTTAACGACTCAAAAATGGGATTCTGAATGAATAGAAGCTGTACCGATGCAACATTCGCTCTCAGGCAGTTAGTGGAAAGGACTGTTGAAAAACAGTGAAGGGAGAAATCTTGGGGAACTCCCGACGACCATGCCATCGTATCAACACCATAGGGACAGCTTCAGCAACACATTAACAGATTACAGTTTAACATTAACAGATTAACAGTTTAACATTAACAGATTACAGTTTAACATTAACAGATTAACAGTTTAACATTAACAGATTGACAGTTTAACATTAACAGATTACAGTTTAACATTAACAGATTACAGTTTAACATTAACAGATTGACAGTTTAACATTAACAGATTACAGTTTAACATTAACAGATTACAGTTTAACATTAACAGATTACAGTTTAACATTAACAGATTACAGTTTAACATTAACAGATTAACAGTTTAACATTAACAGATTACAGTTTAACATTAACAGATTGACAGTTTAACATTAACAGATTACAGTTTAACATTAACAGATTACAGTTTAACATTAACAGATTACAGTTTAACATTAACAGATTACAGTTTAACATTAACAGATTACAGTTTAACATTAACAGATTGACAGTTTAACATTAACAGATTACAGTTTAACATTAACAGATTACAGTTTAACATTAACAGATTGACAGTTTAACATTAACAGATTACAGTTTAACATTAACAGATTACAGTTTAACATTAACAGATTACAGTTTAACATTAACAGATTACAGTTTAACATTAACAGATTACAGTTTAACATTAACAGATTACAGTTTAACATTAACAGATTGACAGTTTAACATTAACAGATTACAGTTTAACATTAACAGATTACAGTTTAACATGTAGTGAATATAATATGAGAATAAACATCGACAAAACCAAAGTAATGACATTCGCTAGAAGGAAAACACTAATAGTATTTTCATCGACAATCGCTCGTTAAAGAAAGTGAAAGACTTTATATACCTAGAGAGCATTGCTTCAGGAAATGGATGAAAAACTAACGAAATCTAACATAGATGCATTAAAGGAATTAAATAAAACAACAAATGGCGTTAATTTTAAAATTCAAACCTGCCATCATAAACACAAAAAGAATATTGTTCAACACAATCTTTCTTCCAACATTATGCTACCAGTGCCAAACCTAGACACTGACATCAAATTATAGAAGAGAACTTACGACGACAGAGATGAAGTGTCTACGCAGAGTGCTTATAATAACAAGAAGAGACCGGTTTAGAAATCAAGACAATCAAGAAACCTATCAAGACAAACTTGACAATCGTACTGTAAAATTTCGACAAGTATCGCGATAAATTTAGTAATAACATATAATACAATTCTTACAGCACTAAAGGTGTGGGTGGGCAAAAAATACTTTTGGAACGTCGTCACTGTTACCTATATAAAAATGCAAAATCAAGAATTTCTGTCAAGTGGATGATTTTATATCGGTCGGTAAAGCTGATCACGAATTTTGGAACGAACTATAGTTTCTGATTCCTTGCTCTTCTTATGTTAGTGAAATCTACTCCACGATGAAGAGGAGGAGACGAGAGGGGGTAAAATATATTTTAAAGAAAATTAATTAGTTTTAAAATCAATAATTACATTACACACACCAAAAGTTGATCATTATCATAAACAATGTCTTTGGCAACATATGGCCAACTTGTATGACAATTTGTTAGTGATTTTGTCTGTTAATTATGTAAAAAGACAACCCTTGTTCTTGTTGAGTCTCCAGCCTTAATTAAGTGTAAGATTGATAAATTGTTGCAAAGTGTATTACACGTTGTATTATACTAATAGAGATTTGACCTTTTTAGAAATTGTGTATAAAACTGGCAGTTACTCTCACAAACTGAACATACACGACGACACACATCACACGATCAACGATTCTGATCTGATCTGACAAGTTCTCTCTGTTTGGCAAGTTTCAGTAAAAGACTTACAGAAAAATGGTATGTTATTTATTTAAATGTCTGTTTGTGAGATATCTTCATTTTATCATTTGATTTCTGTTGATAAATGTTCAACTTTTACAGGATGAAATTTCAGCCATGATCAAACAAAGTATATCTACATTAGTGGTGTCCTACTTTTTTATATAGTGGTGCGCATTTTTATCATCGTCCAACGCTCCATATCGACCACTTGTTAAACCACTCTTTGTAATTTATATGTGATCCGAGCATAAGAGTGATTGTACGTTTTGACGGTAATGCACCTACAAGTAGACCAGCACATCAGATATATGGGAGGCTTTTTATTTACTAGAGTAGCTTTTTTAGACCCTTAACTCAGTCGCCTCTTACGACATGCCTTGTAGATCGCATTGTTACTATTCCTTGCTTCCATTGCTAGCCCTGGCATCACACGGGTTGGGAGGGGCTTCTGAGTAATAACTGTTGAGACAAGGGCGTCATTTGGTAATTGTAAGAGTAATACTAATAATAATAATAAAGTAATAGTAACATTCAGTGGCGGCTGGTGGTCATTTTTCTTGGTGGGGCCGGCAAAATTTGGGAAAAATCGTGGTTTTGGAGTATTTCCTATTATTTGTCTATTCCGGAAAATTATTACCCCTTTCTGCAACAGTTTGATACTAAAGAGAGTTGGCTATTAAATAATAAAAAATCAAAGACAATAGAATATTTTGGACACATCAAACGACAGGAGCAACCTGAACATGCGTCACCCACTTGACGACATAAAACAAACAACGCGAACTTGTCAACGAGTCTATAGCGTTCAATATAATTTAAAGTTATTTTGAAATAAATAATCTCTACGGCAGATGGCTACGTCCTATAAAGGATAAAAAGGGGTTTAAAGCCAAATGATTGACTTCATTGCACCGGGTCTTACCCCATATGGCTCGGTCCCTCTCCGCAGAAATGGCACTTCACCTGCCGAGAGTATTACACAAAGCACGAACTCCGTAGCTCCTGCAACAATCCTAGGGGTCACTGGAAAAAATTAACTCGTGAACAGAAGGCCACGGTCCGGATTCGCAAGGCAAAGGGCTTAACCACTCAGCCACAGAGACCCTCTCTTTTACACTACACTAGCGAGAGTTGGAAAATGACTAAAGATATAGAAAGCAAGTTGAATGTATTTGAAAATAGATGTCTGCGAAAAATAATGAATATAAAATGGAATGAATTCTGGAGAAATGATGAAATCAGAGATATGTCTGGTCAACCACTAGTGACAACTGTTATAAGAAAGAGAAGATGGAGATATGTTGGACACACCTTGAGGAGAGATGATCAACAAATATCAAAGCAGGCATTGAAGTGGGATGCAAAGGGTTCAAGAAAGAGAGGTCGACCTAAGGAGACCCTGAAACGAACATTGCTGAGAGAGGCAGGAAATATCGATCCCAGTTCCATGGAGAAGATTGAGCGAGTTGCCCAGGATAGAGCGGTATGGCGAAATTACTTGCATTCCCTATGTAACGTATAACGGTACGAGAGGAATTATTATTATTTATTATTATGTAGTGTACTGTAAAGAAGTGAAATTCTCACTGCTGTTGTATTCTTTTCTTGATAAAACCAATTTGGTCCAAACGTTTCTGTGTATTGTTTTTGTATTTTGTAAATCTCTAGTACTTTATTATTGTTAAAAAAAATTTACGTCTTTCGCTCAACTTAGTTGATAACTAACTCAAATTAGTCAAATCAAATAAATGTACGAAAGAAAATTGCTGTAGGCAAGGTGTATTAAATCAAGTGACAATTCCTTAAAACTAATCTTATTCTATGATGGCTTGCTATTTATTACTATTATTTTGTATAATTTTACACTATTTTTATATAAAATTGGGGATTCAATCGATAATTAAACAGACTATAGGCGGCAAATCCATACCGGAGTTTAGATAAGCAGACGATACAGTATTATTATCCACCAGCAAATACGGTCTGGAAAACCTATTCATGACGACCAAGAAACATAGTGAAGACCAACATTTATATTTGAATACACAAAAACAAAAATCATGTCAACTAACAAAGCAAAAGGCTCACCTAACATCCAAATAAACAATGAAGAACTCCAATGTGCAAAGAGTTACGAATATCTTGGCTCAATAATTAACAATAATGGTGACTGCTCCAAAGAGATCTCAAGAAGATTGGCAATAGCAATCAAGAAGTTAAACACAATGAAGAACATGTGGCAAAGCACCAGAAAAATACTAAAATTAAAAATATTGAGAGCATGCATTTTTCCAGTGGCTACTTATGGTTGTGAATCATGGATTATTACACAAAAAACAAGAACGAAAATCCAGTGCTTCGAAACTAAATGCTACAGAAAGATCCTACGAATACCATGGACAGAAAAATAAAGAACACGTGTGCCCTGAAAAACTAAATGTTAAAGAGAATTAGCTGATAAACAACATACTATACAGAAAATTTAAATACTTTGGTCACATCAAGCGTCAGGATGGCCAGAAAAGAACAATACTAGAGGGCAGGGTCCCAGGACGCAGAGGCAGACCAAGAAGAAGATGGTTACAAGATATTAAAGAAACCATGAACATGACCATCGACGAAGTGGGTGAACTAGCTAGAGACAGAGTGAATTTCAGATGTGCTGCAAAGAGAGCAACGTCCTATAAAGGATACGCACATTGATGATGATTTAATCTAGTCCTCGTTTATCTGGGAAATAGTAAGGCCGCGTAAGAACGAATATATCTTCCGGCTAAATGAAAACGACATAATTATTTTGGGAATTATCATTGCAATAGCGATCAAAGGTCAGAGGTCGCAATGTTACATCTTAGATAGGACAATTTTAAACGAGCCCCAGAAATAGTGCACGGCACAATGATTGAGATATTAGAGGCAAAATGATGAATTTTAGTATATATATACTATTTTTAAATAAGGAGATGTTATATATTAATATGATTGTTATATTATTCTGATATAATATTTGTATTTCAATGTTTTATATTCAACTTTCAAAGATGTTAAAAGTAATAATTACGAAAAAAATAATTTCTAAAAAATAAATACATGTTAATTATATTTGGTTTTGTGGGACCGATTGTTACTGGCCCCTAATGACCATGGGCGTATACTAATTAGGGAGGAAAGATGCTGAATTTCAGATTTCAGAGTGTGTGTGATATTTTAGCGTTATATATCAGCTTTCAAAGCTAATCAGTATCCCGTTGAAAGTAAAAATTATGAACAAATAATGTCTAAAATAATATGTACACTTTACTCAATATTTTTGGTTGGGCCCCCACTGGCCCTTAATGGCGGGCCGCCCCTGGTAACATTAATACAAATAATTATGCTTAATGTTTAAAAAATAATGTTTAATAGAGCAAATGGCTCCAATTTTAAAATGTTAACATGTCACCATGAACACACAAAGAGCAACGGTCAACACAGTCTTTCTCCCCACATTATGCTATTAGTGTCAAACCTAGACGCTGATCAAACGAGAAAAGAAGACTAGTCAAGACAGAGAGAAGAAAACTAGTCACGACAGAGATGAAGTGTCTACGCAGAATGCTGGGGGAGTTGGGTGACAAGAAGAGAACAGTTGAGAAATGAAGACATCAAGAAACCAGTGGGTACAACATCAGTACTAAACTTCATCAAGAAACAACGAATTAAATAGTTCGGATATATAAGCAGATTACTAACAGACAGTGCAAATCAAAGAGCAATATTGCTCCAATACAATGAATACAAAGGAAATGGTTGACCACGCAAAAGGTGGATGTCAGAAGTCAGTTCTTCAGCCTAAATGTCTGTGATTGGTTCTTTTATTGAGGCTGTCACAGACATGGCTGCTCCGTCTGCAAAGTTTGCATTTGTCTGACAGGGAAAAGATAAATGAACACTTTATATTACATACAGACAGAGAGACAGACAGAAAGACAGACAGACAGGCAGGTAGATTAACAGATAGATAACATAGATTCATCTTACTCCACAGATACGATTTCTCCTGCTCCTGGCTGTGACAGTCATGTGCGGTAAGCTTACTGTAAAACACAACATTGATGTCTTCTTACTGTTGTACTTTTGTTCTCCTGTTTGTGTGTTCGTTGGTGTGTGTATATATAAATAATAATTTGAACTTCCAAACTAGAATAGGACTGGGTGGTCAGTCATGTCTGAACAGAGTCGAGTTCTTATAATACAGAAATCAACATATTCTATCTTTTATTCTAGAATCCTGTTTTGTCTCACGGCGTCAGGTTTCTACTGTCTTTTGTCTCTAATCCTGTTTTGTCTCACGGCGTCAGGTTTCTACTGTCTTTTGTCTCTAATCCTGTTTTGTCTCACGGCGTCAGGTTTCTACTGTCTTTTGTCTCTAATCCTGTTTTGTCTCACGGCGTCAGGTTTCTACTGTCTTTTGTCTCTAATCCTGTTTTGTCTCACGGCGTCAGGTTTCTACTGTCTTTTGTCTCTAATCCTGTTTTGTCTCAAAGCGTCAGGTTTCTACTGTTGTCTTTTCTTTAATCCTGTATTGCCTCACAGTGTCAGGTTTCTTCTGTCGTCTTTTCTTTAATCCTGCATTGCCTCACAGTGTCAGGTTTCTTCTGTCGTCTTTTCTTTAATCCTGCATTGCCTCACAGTGTCAGGTTTCTTCTGTCGTCTTTTCTTTAATCCTGCATTGCCTCACAGTGTTAGAATAAGAAATTTCTAGAACAGACTTTTATGTGTGCTTTGTAATTAGTGCTTTTCGCCGCCTCTGTTATCTCTGAGGTCCACCTTTTACGTGGACGGCCTTTTGCTTTGTATCCACTGTATCAGAGTAGCATTGCTCTTTGATGTGTACTGTCAGTTGGTAATCTGCTTATGTGGCCGAATAATTTGAATGAATGATTGATAGGACAATTATCATTGCACTTCGGTGACTAACCATGTTACTCTGATCTCTTTCTTACACAGGGTGATCTGAGTAGTAGTGCACGAACCTTATAGCACCGGCGAGGGTCCCCTATGTAATGTTGAAGATGGTGAAAATATTTTTAGGATTTTATTTTTTAATACTTCTAGTTAATTTTGCCCGGGCAGCGACTTTCCAGCCTACTCTTCTCGATTTTAAACTGCTACTATTTCTGTTACGTGATCAACTCGAGACCTACGTTCGTGCGTATGTGCGTGCGTTCGTATACGTACCAAGGTGCGTATCCTTTATAGGACGTATTTCTCTTTGCAGCGCATCTGAAATTCACTCTGTCTCTAGGCAGTTCACCCACTTCGCCGATGGTCATATTCATAGTTTCTTTATTGTCTTGTAGCCATCGTCTTGTTGGTCGTCTGCCTCGGCGTCCTGGGACCCTGTCCTACAATATTGTTCTCTCTAGGCCATCAAGACGCTTGATGTGACCAAAGTATCTAATTTTTCTGTATAGTATATTGTTTATCAGCCAATTGTCTTTAACACTCAGTTATTTCAGATTTAAAATTGGCACAACTAGCCTGTGCCACTGCGAGAAGGCGGACATGACGGCAGAGCACCTACTTCAAGACTGCCCACTGCTAGCAGGCCTGAGAAACGAAACCTGTCCGGAAAATACCGAGCTAAATGAGAAGTTGTACGGATGGACAGAGTCAATAAAAACAACAGTAGAATTTATGGGGAAATCTGGTACATCAGTCTAAGCGGTGTTCGCGAGAAAGAGAGATAACTCTTTCAGGACATCAGTGTTCTTCCTTTTTTCTGTCCATGGTATTCGTAGGATCTTTCTGTTGTATTTCGTTTCGAATGACTGGATTTGTCGTTCTTGTTGTTTGTGTAATGGTGCACTAAGATCAGTGATTTCTACACAAATATCTAGATCTTTAAACGAAGGAAACGAACCAAGTACCTTTGTAACGCGAGGTGAGCACCTAACCTCTACGTCACAAGGATCCCTAAATTGGCGATGCTTAACCTAAGACAATGTGCTGACATAAACCGTGCCAGGAGAAAAATAAATCGATAGTTCAATGTCTCTTAATAACTGATTGCGTACGAAACGTCATTGGAATGCTCATAACGGCTTATCGCATGGACGAAACGTCACTTGAATGCACTTGAATGACGTGTACTATTTCGTTGTTTTTCCATTACTTTTCGTTCTTGTTCGACTTTTATATTAATCGGAAACTACTTAAACGTGAAGTGTAATCAATAACCAACGTATATCATCTTGACTTTTACTAGAAATAGAAGTGAAACAAAGTTTAACATTCGTTCTAGGATACACTGTGACCGAAAAAAAACTATGTTGAGATGATGTTTGCTGATGTTTACTGATGTTTGATGATATTTTATTGTTGTTTAAATAATGTATTTTGTATAAGACCTACCCAAATTAAGGGTTGTCTTTTTCTAAAAATTAAAACAGAAAAATAAACTAACAAAGATATTGTCATACAATTTGGCCACATATTGCAAAAGGTATGGTTGTTGTTGATAAACAACGCTTAGTGTATGCACTGTAATTATTTATTTCAAACATAATTTATTTTCTTGAAAATAATTATTAAACCAGCCTCCCCTTCTCCTTCATCGTGCAGTGGATTTGATGAGTTTAAGAAATGCAAACAATTTCAAACTAGCATATAATGTACTTTTTCTTCTTTCTTTCTCGAATCCTGTATGCCTCACAGCGTCAGGTCAGGAAGAGATTTCTAAAACGGGCCCTAGTATGCGCTTCGTAGATAGTCTCTTTCGTCGCCTCTGTTATCTCTGAGGTCCATCTTTTGCTGGCCGGCCTTTTGCTTTGTACCCATTGTATCGGAGCAGCATTGCTCTTTGGGGTGCAATGTCTGATGGTAATCTGCTTACGTGACCGAACCATTTAATTTGTTGCTTCTTGATGAAGTCTAGTACTGATGTTGTACCCACTTTTTCCTGATGTCTTCATTTCTCAACCGGTCTCTTCTTGTTACACCCAGCATTCTGCGTAGACACTTCATCTCTGTTGTGACTAGTTTTCTTCTATCGTTTGTTGTCAGCGTCCAGGTTTGGCACTGGTAACATAATGTGGGAAGAAAGATTGTGTTGAACATTGCTCTTTTTGTGTTCATGGTGACGTGTTTGCATCTTAAAATTGGCGCCATTTGCCCTATCATTTGATTTGCTTTTTGTCTAAACTTTATATAAGCAGAGATATTGCTGTTTTAATTAATTAATTTTTAATTTGGATGGGTTATATTGAAAGAGCCATATCTACAAAACCAATTGGGTTAGATATTTTGTGGAGGTTTATGCTATAATTATAGGTGATATGTACATTATATGCTAGTTTGGCATTCTTTACACTGCGTATGTTATTGAAATACACTGCAGGATGAAGAGGGGAGAGGTTAAATATATATTTTCCTGAAAATTAATTATTATTTAAATAAATAATTACAATGCATACACTAAATGTTGTTTATCATCATAATCAATGTCTTGTCCAACAAGTGGCCAAATTGTATGACATATTTTTTTGTTAATTTCTTTTCTGTGAATCTTTAAAACAGGCAACCCTTGTTCTGGGTGGCAGGACCCCCCTACTGATTCTGTTTCCGCTTCCGGATCATGTCAGACGGGTTGGCGTGAGTTTAAAGGACAATGTTATAGTTTCAATAGAGAACCATCAACTTGGACAGCTGCTGCAGTAAGTAAAGGTTTTCTAATAAATTATTCAATCAAGTAGAAGCATGTCTCTTACGGAACGTCGCTTTTCAAGAAACATGAGAACTGGCCGAGTTTTCTTGTCAAGAACTGGCAAATGTTGTGCCACCATTGTTTTTAGGGGACATTAACAAATTCCTCCTGACGACTCGTACCTTGTCAATTCTTACGAATCGTTTTTATGTCTTCAGCTTTTCGCCTCGGCCGGGAGAGACGTGCAGAAATAATCACTCTGGGATTCTGTTCGTCTGTGTTGCGGGCAAATCTCACAAAACATAACTTCGTCTGTGGCGGCTCGTCATTAAGGACTCCTGGGGCCGGGCCCCACCAAAAATAATGTATAACGTGTATTTGTTATTTTATAAATAAAAACATAACAACCCCCAAATCATTATTTTTCCGAAAATTTGTGTCTGGCCCCACCAACAAAAATGATCACGAGCCGCCACTGGTTGGAGGTATTCCTGAGGAGATCTAGGCTGATAGAAATCAGTTTATTTCTGTACCAGGGCATGCGAGTGTAAGGGGAAATGAACGTGCCAATAGGCGCGCAGGTATGGCTGCTGTAAAAAAGCCTGCGAGCAATGGACCAGGCCCGATATTATAAATTTCCTAATGGAGAGTAGCCGTGTAAAGGATTCAAGTAATAGTGGTGAATCTACAACACTAACCAGAATGCAAGAACTTCAAGTCAAGTGTGGTGTAGCTAGACATGAACCTTATGCTGGTAGAAAAGAAGAGTAGAAACCAACAGACAAACCGGTGTCGTTAGTAACACCAGACAAGGACGATGAGAGACATGCTAAGGAGAGATCAGACCAGAGTCGTTAGTCACCACACGATGAGAGACATGCTAAGGAGGAGATCAGACCAGAGTCGTTAGTCACCACACGATGAGAGACATGCTAAGGAGGAGATCAGACCAGAGTCGTTAGTCACCGCACGATGAGAAACATGCTAAGGAGGAGATCAGACCAGAGTCGTTAGTCACCACACGATGAGAAGCATGCTAAGGAGGAGATCGGAGCACTTATGGACTAACTGGTTTGATGTGTAGTGATGATGATCTGACGACTAAACTATACTAAGAGACATATTGAGGAGACGATCGGGGCACTTATGGACTAAGTGAGGGACTAAACTTAGAAAATATGCATGTATAAAATTGTTTGTGATTCCAGTAAAAACATCGATTTAAATATATCTTGGTTGTAATTGCTTAATGCATACCAGACATCACCAAAGTAGATTTCTTGTATTTAATCCATTTTGTTTCTCCATAGTCTTACTGCAACTCGGTCGGTGCTCGTCTAGTGGAGATTGACAATGCTGAAGAAAACCAGTGGCTATCTTCACAAATTGCTCCATTAAATTGTAAGTTACCTTGCAAATATCTGACATTAAGCTAAAATATCTTTACCATCTTTAATTACATCGGGGACCCTTGCCGGTGCTACCGTGTTCGTGTACTGCAGCTGAGATCTTCCCGTGTAAGAAAGAGATCGGAGCACATATGGTTACTCGCCGAAGTGCAATAATGATGGACCTATCAATCAATCAATCAATCAATCAAGCGTAAGCCATCGCATTGAAGAAGATAATGCGATGTAGCATCATCATTTACCTGTTTGTCTCAGGAGACAATAGGTCTTGCGTCACGTAGTATGTTCTGCGCTGAATCACAACGTTTCTTCTGGCTGTAATGACCTATTCTGGAGTGGCAATCCTTGCCACAGTTGCTGCAGGTAAAACTGGAGACTGGAGCTGATACATAGGGTGTTCTCTCTGCGCTCTGCGCTCTCTTTGCTTCCACATGTGATGGTGTTTTTCTTCTTTCCTTTTGGAGCCGCCTCTAGATGCCATCGCCATGCTTGCTTGTCTGTGGTTATAACATTATATAACACACTACTAACATTATAACACATAGCTAACATTATAACACACTACTTACATTATAACACACTACTAACATTATAACACACTCTAACATTATAACACATGAGCGAGATAATAACACACTATAACATTATAACACACTTAAACATTATACCACACTAGCAACAGTAGCAACATTATATAACACATTCAACATTATACAACTATAGCTATTATATAACAATCTATATCATTAGTACATATACACTCATAGCTAACATTATATAACACATAGCTAACATTATATAACACATTAGCTAACATTATATAACACATATAACATTATATAACACATTAGTTAACATTATATAACTAAAATTAACATTATATAACACATTAGTTAACATTATATAACACATAGCTAACATTATGTAACACATTAGTTAACATTATATAACACAGCTAACTAACATTATAATTATATACATCTACATTAGTCATAACATTATATAACACATAGCTAACATATTATAGTAACAATTAGAACAACTCTAACATTATTCATAACACATTACTAACATTATATAAACATTAGCTAACATTATATAATCAACATATAACAGTAACATTATTGTTCACTTTTATTCAAGTTGTGAACATATATTGCTCAACAGAAGAAATATGCATGAATGGATATGGGAACCACGCGGAAATACTCCAAAGTATACCAATTGGAATGGAGGAGAACCCAATGGAGGTGAAATGTCGGAGATATAGACCTCCAAGCATACAGATAGATTGAAAGATAAATATATATATATATATCTTCTTATAATCATTTTTCTCCGCTCCTCGTAGAGCATAGGGCGTCAACAGTTGTTCGTCACTTTTCCTGGTCTCTGGCTGTTATCTGTACAGCCTTCCAGGATAGGCCAGTATACATCAGTTCCTCAATAAGACTGTCTACTGGTCTGTTTAGGACGTTTTCGTTTTCTTCTGAGGTTGCACTCAAGTGCTTGTCTAGTGAGACTAGGTTGTGTCCTATACTATAGTTCGTTTCAAAATACGTGAGCACACTAAGGTTTAAATTATACGAAATCTACCGGACAGATAACAGTAATTTGTTTGCAAGCAGTCTTATATACCCCATTACTTTACGAATGCATTTTTAACTAATTGGTAGATAACTTGGTTGATGCAAAAAACGTCTTTTGTTATATAATTTTGCGCACAACAAAATGATAATCAAAGTTTAGAACTTACAGTAATACACAAAATGGTGGCGAATGTTGTAAGGCGTCACACTATTACATATTATAACAAGTAACGTGACATAGTTAGTTTTTTCTTCATGAGTGTTTTTTATGTTGATATTATCTTTGACGATCAAACTGACGTACATTTGGTTGTTGTTGCCAGTCCCTGGTATTGTGAGGCAATTGGTGAAGGTGAAAGCAAATGGGATGTTAGCTATTAGATTCAGTCTCAAGAGTCGAAGAGATTGACAACTGCTGCAGGTTAGAGAAAATACAAATTATCTCGTTGCCAATATGCCTCTTCTTCTCGGAGCTCGTGCTCTTCAGATCTGTTCCAATACTCTATAACTATTTTTGTGAAGGCATCACGTGTTAGAACTTTTACATCACAAAGTTTGAAAATCTTGTTTACTTCTGCAACTTGACCTTTAACTGCAGCCCACATAAGTTCAATGTGATTGTGATGTGAATGGTAAGGTGGTAATCGAAGAGAAGTGTGGCCGTGCTCAGCAATGACTTTATCGATTATAAAAATCTTTGACGTCTTAGTCTCACCAGTTGCAACAATTCAATTTTGAAATTGTTGCAGCAAAATGATATATTTTCTTTTGCAAGCAGTGCCATGATGTCTTGTTTTGTGCTTGATGAGGTGTGAATTGTGTCTGCATGCTCCACTACATTATGATAGGAGGCATTTCCATTAGAATACACGACAACCTATCCAGAGCAGGCAGAAGTGTGTTCCCTAGCCAATCCCTGAAAATTAGTCCGTTCATTTCGGTGTGGTTAGTCCCTACCATCTGTAGATAGTGCTTGGAAAAGTAGTTCTGCGCCACTGACAAGACCATTTGCTTTGCTGCCTACATGACCTATCACGATACGTTGCCTCTTGCTGCTTGGGTTTTCCCTTTTCATAGTTCCTTCTAGCGATTGCCACTCTTTATCAAAAGTATGGCGAGTATTTACCCACAATTCGTCCAGATATTAAATGTCGTAACCTTTCGTCCTACGCCCCCGTAGTCTCCGCAGATATTTGCATCATGCAGCTTTCAGGTGGCGTCTGTGGCTTAGGGGATTGTGACTCTGTCTATTAGCCCCGACGTTCTGAGTTCGAATCACGCTGCGGACAGTTTGGTTGCAAATTGTTTCGCGGGACGATGGCACCACCCGTTCAGAAAGCAATGACAAACTACTGAACGTAATAATGCCTAGAAAATCACAAACATCGTTAAAAAGCTGGGGTTGATTCGCATAGTCATGTAAAGGATATGCAATTAACTTTAGCTATCAGGTGCGTTTTCTCATATTTACCCACGATTCGTCCAGATATACAATATAGTAGCCTTCAGTCCTACGCTGCAGTAGCTCCCGCAGATATTTGCATAGTGCAGCTATCAGGTGCGTTTTCTCACAAACTATTTCCCGACCTGTACTAGATTTCCGAAAAGTGAAACCGCTGCATCTAACAACTCTCCATAAGGCGGATTTAGATATATCAATATCACATTGAATTCGCAGACGTATTTTCACGTCTGGCTTCTCTGCAGAAGTAACTATACAGTTGGGGAGTCACCGTCTGCATAGTAGTGAATTTACACTTCAAACTAATTTCTAATCATCATCATCAAGTGCTTGTCCCTTCCGGAACTTGGCTCCATGACGATCTTGAAAAACTTCTGTTCTGTGCAAGTTTCCGGCATCACAGCAGTCATTCTCAGATCGTCAATGACGTCTTGCACCCATCGTCTTCTAGGTCTTCCTCTCGTTCTTCTTCAGACATCATTCCTTCGAAATTGATTCTCTAGCACTCATATCGTTTGATGTGTCCGAAACATTTAATTTCCTTGTTTCTGTTTGTAATAGCAACTCTTTTAATATCAATCTGTTGTAGAACAAAGCATTTGTTCTTTTCTCTGTCCATGATATTTAAGTTCTTCTGTCACTTCATTCAAAGACATTAGATTTCTGTCCTTGAATGTTTCATGTCTCCAACCATATGTTAAAGATTAAACTGCAGTCTCTTAAACCATGTTTTAGTTCTTATGTCAGTTCCTTCCATAGATTAGTTAGTTTTATGTCAGTTCCCTTCCATAGGTTAGTTAGTTCTTATATCAGTTCCCTTCCATAGGTTAGTTAGTCAGTCTTCCCTCCATAGGTTAGTTAGTTCTTATGTCAGTTCCTCCATAGGTTAGTTAGTTCTTATGTCAGTTCCTTCCATAGGTTAGTTAGTTCTTATGTCAGTTCCCTTCCATAGGTTAGTTACTTCTTATGTCAGTTCCTTCCATGGTTAGTTAGTTCTTATGTCAGTTCCCTTCCATAGGTTAGTTAGTTCTTATGTCAGTTCCCTTCCATAGGTTAGTTAGTTTCTTATTCAGTTCCTTCCATAGGTTAGTTAGCTCTTATATCAGTTCCCTTCCATAGGTTAGTTAGCTCTTATATCAGTTCCCTTCCATAGGTTAGTTAGCTCTTATATCAGTTCCCTTCCATAGGTTAGTTAGCTCTTATATCAGTTCCCTTCCATAGGTTAGTTAGCTCTTATGTCAGTTCCCTCCATAGGTTAGTTAGTTCTTATGTCAGTTCCCTTCCATAGGTTAGTTAGTTCTTATGTCAGTTCCTTCCATAGGTTAGTTAGTTCTTATGTCAGTTCCTTCCATAGGTTAGTTAGTTCTTATATCAGTTCCTTCCATAGGTTAGTTAGTTCTTATGTCAGTTCCCTTCCATAGGTTAGTTAGCTCTTATGTCAGTTCCCTTCCATAGGTTAGTTAGTTCTTATGTCAGTTCCTTCCATAGGTTAGTTAGTTCTTATGTCAGTTCCTTCCATAGGTTAGTTAGTTCTTATATCAGTTCCTTCCATAGGTTAGTTAGTTCTTATATCAGTTCCCTTCCATAGTTAGTTAGCTCTTATATCAGTTCCCTTCCATAGGTTAGTTAGTTCTTCTAGTTTTTGCAAAGCAATGCTTAGTCCTCTTTTAATTTCTTTTTAGCCTTCCGTCATTTGTCAGCAGTGCTGCAAGGTATTCAAAGTTGACGACTCTTTCTATTTTGTAGTCGTTGACACATATATTAGTCATCAATTCTGTTTTATCAGTTGTAAATATCTTCGTTTCTGTTGTATTGAGATAAAGGTTTTGATCTTCGCTGGGTTTTTGAAGTGACCGTATCAAGTTCTTTATACCATTTTGTGATGTAGATAATAGCACTGTATTGTCAGCATATCTTAATTCTGGTAACTCGTGATCTCCGATCACCAGAGCATCGTAGTTTTCCCTCTCTGTAGATTCTCTGACATTCCTCATGATGTTGTCAGCATATATGTTGAATAGGTACGGTGACAAAATGCAATCCTGTCTAACTCCTTGGCCTATGCCAAGCCACTCTGATGTTCCATCTTCTATTCTCACAGCTGCATGTTGGTCTTTATATAGCATTTTTTACAATATGCACTTTATGAGGTGAGAATCAGATCTCCGCACTATATGAGGTGAGAATCCTATCTCTGACATTATGTTCCATAACTTGTGGGGTATTACACAATTAAAGGACTTTGAATAGTCTACAAAGCAAGCAAATAGGTTTACGTTATAATCTCTACATTTTTCCATGATGATTCTCATATTTAATATATGCTCCCTAGTTCCTCTTCCTATTCTAAAACCAGCCTGCACAATGTTGATCTCTCTCGTCTTCTAAAACCAGCCTGCACAATGTTGATCTCTCTTCTCTTCTAAACCAGCCTGCACAATGTTGATCCTCTTCCTCTTCTAAACCAGCCTGCACAATGTTGATCTCCTCTTCCTCTTCTAAAACCAGCCTGCACAATGTTGATCTCCTCTTCCTCTTCTAAAACCAGCCTGCACAATGTTGATCTCCTCTTCCTCTTCTAAAACCAGCCTGCACAATGTTGATCTCTCTTCCTTCTAAACCAGCCTGCACAATGTTGATCCTCTTCCTCTTCTAAAACCAGCCTGCACAATGTTGATCTCCTCTTCCTCTTCTAAAACCAGCCTGCACAATGTTGATCTCCTCTTCCTCTTCTAAAACCAGCCTGCACAATGTTGATCTCTCTTCTCTTCTAAAACCAGCCTGCACAATGTTGATCTCCTCTTCCTCTTCTAAAACCAGCCTGCCAATGTTGATCTATCTACCAATTTATTGTGGATTCTTCCTTTGATAATTTTAAGCAAGATCTTACTAGCATGGCTGATTAGGGCCATTGTTTTATAATTGTTGCACTTCTTTTGATTGCCTTATTTTGGTATTGGGATAAATATAGTTCTCTTCCATTTCTTTGGCCATATTCCGCTGTTCCATATCTTTTTTTTTTTGCAAAGTGCATGATATACTTTTGCACTCTTCTCTCCTCCTGCCTTAATTAACTCTGCTGTTATTTCATTGTATCCAGGTGCTTTCCCATTCTTCAGATTTGTGATGACCCACTCTACTTCCCTTAGTGTTGGCTCTGGTTCTATTTCGTCTGTGCTGCTGTCATATTCGTTGCCAAGCAAATCATTTTTCGCATACATTTCGCTGCAGTATTCCTTCCAGCGGTTAAGTATATCAGCATTTTGTGTCAAGGGGCTGCCCAGTTTGTCATAAGATTATCTTCGAGCTTGGTTTAAATTTGCCAGTTAGAGACCTCGTCTCTCTGAACATTTCTTTAGTGTTTCCCTTTGTCTGTAGTTCCTCTATCTTCGTACAGTTGTCTATTAAGTATTGTTTCTTATCTATTCTTATGTTTTCTTCTTATTTGTCTTGATATGCTATTGTATTCTTGATTATCTAAGTCAGTTGTTCTACTTTTTAGTTTTAACTCTTTCCTTAGTTGTATCAATTCTTGATTATCTAAGTCAGTTGTTCTACTTTTTAGTTTTAACTCTTTCCTTAGTTGTATCAATTCTTGATTATCTAAGTCAGTTGTTCTACTTTTTAGTTTTAACTCTTTCCTTAGTCGTATCAATTCTTGATTATCTAAGTCAGTTGTTCTACTTTTTAGTTTTAACTCTTTCCTTAGTCGTATCAATTCTTGATTATCTAAGTCAGTTGTTCTACTTGTTAGTTTTAACTCTTTCCTTAGTTGTATCAATTCTTGATTATCTAAGTCAGTTGTTCTACTTTTTAGTTTTAACTCTTTCCTTAGTTGTATCAATTCTTGATTATCTAAGTCAGTTGTTCTACTTGTTAGTTTTAACTCTTTCCTTAGTTGTATCAATTCTTGATTATCTAAGTCAGTTGTTCTCTTTTAGTTTTAACTCTTTCTTAGTCGTATCAATTCTGATTATCTAAGTCAGTTGTTCTACTTTTTAGTTTTAACTCTTTCCTTAGTTGTATCAATTCTTGATTATCTAAGTCAGTTGTTCTACTTTTTAGTTTTAACTCTTTCCTTAGTCGTATCAATTCTTGATTATCTAAGTCAGTTGTTCTACTTTTTGGATTTAACTCTTTCCTTAGTCGTATCAATTCTTGATTATCTAAGTCAGTTGTTCTACTTTTTAGTTTTAACTCTTTCCTTAGTTGTATCAATTCTTGATTATCTAAGTCAGTTGTTCTACTTTTTGGATTTAACTCTTTCCTTAGTCGTATCAATTCTTGATTATCTAAGTCAGTTGTTCTACTTTTTGGATTTAACTCTTTCCTTAGTCGTATCAATTCTTGATTATCTAAGTCAGTTGTTCTACTTTTTAGTTTTAACTCTTTCCTTAGTTGTATCAATTCTTGATTATCTAAGTCAGTTGTTCTACTTTTTAGTTTTAACTCTTTCCTTAGTTGTATCAATTCTTGATTATCTAAGTCAGTTGTTCTACTTTTTGGATTTAACTCTTTCCTTAGTCGTATCAATTCTTGATTATCTAAGTCAGTTGTTCTATATTTTAGTTTTAACTCTTTCCTTAGTCGTATCAATTCTTGATTATCTAAAGTTATTTGTTCTACTTTTTAGTTTTAACTCTTTCCTCAGTCGTATCAATTCAAGTGTGTCATCTGCTATCCATTTATTTTTATGTATCTTCTTCTTCTACATATTATTAGTTCTCTGGCTGCTGACATGAAGATGTTTTTGATATTCGTAGCTAACTCGTGTCTGGTATTAACTCTTCTTGAATTGTCATTAGTATTTCAAATCTATTCTTGATCTCGATCTTGTATTCTTCTGTTATTTCGTTGGCATCAATTCGCTGCCTTGGTACTTTAGGCAATCTTTTAAGTACTGATTTCTAATACTGATAAGATAATAGTACCTTCCGCTTCAAGCAATGAAAATTAATGCTTTGCGGACACTCTTTTCGGTACAGTGTGAAATGATTAATTCCACGGGATTCCCGATTTTTAACTACCGCTGAATTGCACGTGGAGCGCATATTAACTTCAATACTTCACTTCGCTGTAGCGTAGTTGTTAGTGAACTCGCTTCGCAAGGCTGGTGGTCCAGGTTCAGCTCCAGCAATGCGCGTGGAATTTTTCCCGACCATGACGGCTCTCAGGTCGACCCAACCTCAACTGGGTACCAGACATGCTCTGGGAAAGTAAAGGCGGCCGGCGTGATGCTGACCACATGTTGCTAACTTTCAAGTCCGTAGGATGTCCAGATATCTTCAAACAATATGAACAGACACAGACACAATTAAATTCTTTTCATTCTTATATATATAGGAAATCCTCTGATATACTAGCACATAGATTCCACAACTTTTTCGGTCCACCGCCCATTTTTCACGACATAAACTTTTACCTCCTCCATATTATAACAGTTTGCCAACGCCCCCATATATATATATATATATATACATGCTCTATTTTCACTTTGACATAGAAAATTGATATATATTTTTGTCATACATGGTCAATTTTCAAATGATTATATACATGAAATAGAAAATTGATGCGAAAAATGGATCGTGTAAGATGGGCATCAGATGAATTCAAATGCAGAATTCACATTTTTAATGATAATTCAAAAAAATCAAGAAACCCTTCCCCCAATCCTTCTAAGCTCACCATCGTCCCCTGGAAGGATTCAGTGCCACAGGGGCGATACCGCCCACTTTGGGAAACGCTGTATTAGCAGTTTACCTGTTCTTCGCACGTGGAATTTAGTTTAAATATATTTGTAAAGTCCCTTAGAGAAACATGCCCCGTAGACTCAAAATCGGCTTCTTCCCCATTAAAAACAAGACGTTTTCTCTCCATGCTGGTTTGAAAACTTTGTCGGTTGACCACATAAGATTAAAATGTCCCTCATTCCGATTGCCAGTAAAACTTGATACCACAGAATTCCCGTTCTCGTGAAAGTTGAAAAAAAACAATTTAAAATGTTTCTCATTCCAATTGCCAGTAAAGCCTGATACAATAGAATTCCCGTTCCCGTGAAAGTTGAAGAAAAACAATTTGCAAATAGAATTTATTCAGTCAGTTCTATCGATGCAAATGAAGTTTTGTAGTTCTCATAATGAAATGTGTTAATAATTTTTTTTCTAAATTGTTGACCTTCCCGTGAATCGAACATGTTGTCTTCAGGATAGCATCCCAGCATCTTATGCATTCGACTACAGAACATATAAATTGAAATACCAATACATATGTTAGTATTCGTGTGACTAATGTGCGTAAGACGTCACCGTAATATAACAACATGACCTCTCCGTATCACGTGACCGGGAAAGTCATGAAAACATTGATATATATGTTCGGCGATTTCTATACAGAATGACCATGTGCGTTAAGTTGGAATATGGTCATAGAAAGGAACATATAGTTTAGATTTGTAATTTTTACCTCGTCCTATGTATGAAAGTTACCCTCTTGCCAAATGTAAAGTTCGCAGGATGCCCAGAAATTTTCAAACAATTGGGACAGACATACAATTGCATACAACTCATTCTTATATATACATATATATATATATATATATATATAATAACGCACATGTATTAATATCATATAGCCTGATAGATATTAGCCGTCCATCGCAAGCAATGATGACAGCAGTCTCAGACGTGTGCTGATGCACCTCTCTGGTGTGTGCAGAGGGACTTTAAAGTTCAATCCTCGAACACTATCCCCTACCACAGGTATCACATACAGGATCAAGGTTCCACATGTGGCTGTTGTCTTTACGCGCAGCTTGTTATCTCTGCGCCTCAATGACACGACGATTCTCAGCTATGCGAATTCTTCTTGTGTTGTTACAGCGCCACATTTGACGATCTTTCGGAAGGGATTCACAGCACGTGGGTTCTGTATCGAAGCATTTCAGAGAAGCTTTCAGAGTGTCTTTAAAGCGTCTTTTTCTGTCTACCAGCTGAACGCCTGCCCCCTTCAAGTTCGAAATACAGGAACTGTTTGGGATGGGTTTATCAGGCATCAGAACAACGCGACCGACCCATTTCACTTGGGTCTTCTGCAACAAGCTATATACGTATACTTACACAGATATATGTCATATATATAAATATATATATATATAAATGTATCTTACATATTAACATGTTACTATTAATTTCCTTCTTAGGTGAAAAAAGCGAATGTGCGGTAATACAGAACAGTGGAGGCTGGAACGACGTTTCGTGTAGTTTTCAGAAACCATACATCTGTGAGAAGAAGTAAGTAGTCTCCTTCTAAAACGTGTATTGTTCATTTATAACAGAATGTTCTAGACCAGCATTTCCCAAACTGCGGTCCGGGGACTCACGGTGGTCCGTGAGATGCTCATTGTGGATCATCAAGCGCTTGAAGAAATATTATGACCTTTGATATTTCAAACAGAAAAATAAATTTTAAAAGCATGTATAAAAACAGTTGTAAACTAGTTCCATTGCGAAAACAAAGGAACCGAACCAGTGCAAAGTTTAAATGTCTGATACTACAATATTAAAGATCATTTGAAGTTTCCCGCAGTTTGGGAAATTGGAGCCATCTTGAATATTGGTGTGGTGTAATACTAACTCCATTACTAGAAGAATGCAATTTAAGTAAGTAATTGGCTGAAACGATCTTTTAAAAGATATGATAAATAACGTTGGCTGCCTTGGATTTTTCTACAATACATTTTGGCTGAGCTTCAGGATGTATCACTGGATGAAATTGAAATGGAAATGTACTGATGATGCTAATGAGGGCGGGACTTGTTCAAGACAAAATGAAACATCTTCCTGTTTATTAAAATGTTAAATTGCAGACATTGTTTACTATTGTAACCTACAGATAATTCATTCATGTCCATTTTCATATATTGAAACTTGAGGGATTCTTCGGCAACAAACTGTATCTAAAAGTGGGTCCGTGGTATTGCAAAGTTTGGGAACCCCTGTTCTAGACAATACAAGTGCCAACCTTGGGCACTGGTATTGTCACCTATGAAACGAAATGCTTGAGGAAAGCGTTAAATAAAACAAGAAGAGACCATATACGAAATAAGGAAATTAGAAGAACAGTCGGAACAACACCTGCTATTAGATTCATTGAAAAACAGAGTCAATTTATTTGGCCACTTAGTGAAAATGAACCCGAATACAGCCGTTTCACAAGCGTAAAACCTGAACATGGAATCATCACGAGGAAGGGCAGATCAAGAAACAACTGGATTGATGGAGCTACAGACATCTTAGAACTCCAAAATACAACAGCAATTCAAGCGACCAAGCGTGCACTATCTCGGAAACCGAACATCAGTTAAATCTGCGACGCCTAACAGCAGACACTCAGAGCAGGACAAGAGAAAAAGAAGAGACAAGTAGAGATGGATGCGTGACGGGCAGATGGGACATATATGTCTGCGAAAAATAATGAACATAAAATGGAACGAATTAAGGAGAAGCGATGAAATCAGAGAAATGTCTGGTCAACCACTAGTAACAACTGTTACAAGAAAGAGAAGATTGGGATATGTAGAACATACCTTGAGAAGAAATGTCTGGTCAACAACTAGTAACAGCTGTTATAAGAAATAGAAGATGGAGATATGTTGGACACACCTTGAGAAGAAATGATCAAAGAATATCAAAGCAGTCATTGAAGTGAGATGCAAAGGGTTATCAGAAACGGAGGACGACCTGAGGAGACCGTGAAACGAACTTTGCTGAGAGAGGCAAGAAATGTCGGTCTCAGTTCCATGGAGGAGATGGAGCGAGTTGCCCAGGATAGAGCGGTATGGAGAAGTTGCTTGCAGGCCCTATGTAACGTATAATGATATGAGAGGAATTATTATAATGTAATGTAATAGCGCAGAATAGAGGAACTGAGATGGTATTATTGGGTCACAAATTAGAAACTTATGGAGAGAACATGACAGATTCCAGTGAACCAAGAATAGAGGGACTAAGATGGTATGATAAGGTCACAAATGAGAAACTTATAGAGAGAACATGACAGATTCCAGTGAACCAAGAATAGAGGAACTTATGGAGAGAACATGACAGATTTCAGTGAACCAAGAATAGAGGAACTAATGATGGGTCAATGAGAACTATAGAGTCAGATTTCAGGAACCAAGAATGAGGAACTAAGATGGTATGATAAGGTCACAAATGGGGAACTTATAGAGAGAACATGACAGATTTCAGGTGAAACCCATTTTGTAAAGTAGGTTGAAAAAGACGCTGGTGCTGGATAAGACACAATCTGCAAAAACCTGAAGAGAATATAAGTTGAAAGGTCATTTCCTGAAGCCTACAGGAACAGCCAAAGAAGGGGAGGCCGAGAAATACATATATTTGATTTGGATTCAGAGATCAACAATATAAAGAAGACCTGGAGGGAGCGGCAGGAGATAGATAGAGATAGGAAGACGTGGCATGAGTTGGTTCCGGGACTATGCCCCAATCAGGGTTAAAAAAGCAGATAGAGAGAGAGGGACAGAGAGAGAGAGTCAGAGAGAGAAAGAGAGAGAGCGAGAGAGAGAGAGAGAGAATGTAATAGACATTTAACGCTTTACAATCTGAACAAGCTGTTTAATCAGAACCAAATAATTTATTTAACGCAATCTGTGTTTTTTATTCTGTCTAGGAATGTGTAAATTGCTCAGGAAATGACAAGTTCTCTCTAGTAACTTCAACACAGTCTACATATTTACTGTATTATACAGTAGAATTTATTGTGTATGTCGAGTCTTAGAGAAATAAATATCTAGAGAGAGATAGAAGAATTGTTATGTTGTGTTCTTGTTTTATTTATTTTTAATTTGTATGTTGACTGTACTACATCATAAATATCATCTTCATTGTTGAATAAATATATACAGTTTAATATGTCTAGACGTCTGACGGGGTTACAAACAGGAGGACAATCTAGTCTGACGAGGGTTACATCAGGGGGACAATATGTCTAGACGTCTGACGTGGGTTACATCAGGGGGACAAAATGTCTACACGTCTGACGGGGGTTACATCAGTGGGGACAATATCTCTACACGTCTGACGGGGATTACACCAGGGGGACAATATGTCTACACGTCTGACGGGGAGGGGTGGGGGAAGGGGTGTAGGGTACGTCAAATGACAATATGTCAACAAGACTGGGGGTTGAACCAGCTAATGGGGCGATATATTTCAAAAAGGCTGAGGTGTACGTCACGGGACATTATGTCTACAAGGTGAAAGGGGTGGGGAGGGGGAACGTCATAGAAAGTATATCTACGAGAGTGGAGGTATGTCAGGGGACAATATGTCTACACGACTGGGGTAGTAGACCAGTATGACAATATGGCTGTAATGGTAGACCACTGGGACAATATTTTTACATGGCTGGAATGGTAGACCACTGGGACAATATGTCTACATGGCTGGTATGGTAGACCAGTGGGACAATATGTCTACATGGCTGGTATGGTAGACCAGTGGGACAATATGTCTACAAGAGAGGGATGGTAGACTACTGGAACAATATATCTACAAGACTGGGGAAGTGGACCACTGGCACAATATGTCTACAAGATGGAGGAAGTGGACCACGGGGCACAATATGTTATAAGAGGGAGGGTAGACCACTGGATAATATGTCTATAAGAGAGGAGTGGTAGACTACTGGAACAATATTTCAACAAGGAAAAATAGACTTCACATTTCATAAAGCAATAACAAACTACTGGAACAAAGAAATCTTGCCTAGAAAATCAACTACTCGTTTACTGTACTTGATAGCCACGTCCTGTAAAAGTTATGCCACGATTTTCATTTTCATTTCAACAGTAAGCACCCGTGAAGAGTGTTTTCATCATGAAGTGATGACGTGGTCAAAAGTAAATTTTTAATTATAATCCTGAAAATGTGTGTGTGTCTCACTATAAGCGGTCTCAATTTAGATCCAAAATTCACCAAAGTTGGTAGAAACACGACTGAGACCAAAATTAGATCACCAGAGGAAAGATTTTCGAAATCGGATAAGTATTCGTTTTTTTAAATAAATAAAACCCAATTTTTCTCACCTATCTGATTTTTTAAATATTTGCCATCAACGTTTCCAGAAGTCTACAGCATATGCATTAATTTATACCCAAGATTCGATGACGTATGTTTCGAAACTATGGAAACCTCGATCTCTTTCATAACACAATCGGTGTTTGTATTGACCATTTTTTCACAGAATATTGAAATACGCATGTGTTTGTTCTTTCCAAGTAAATTTTACGAAAAAATGTGAAATTAAAATATGCAATGTCGCCTAAGAAAATAAAACTATTCGTTGAGCCCAGAACTGACTCTAAACAAAGAGTTGGGTGTCAACAGAATGGCAGAAACGGGGTTTGCCACATAACCATTTATTATTTTGGTTATTAAATAAGATTGACCCAAATAATATTGATCGCATTATTAGGGCGGAGATTCCTGATCCGAACTTAGATCCACAACTACATAAAACCATAATAGAGCAAATGGTGAATGTACCATGTGGAAACATCAATCATGTATGAAAGACGGCAAATGTACCAAACGATATCCGAAGAGTCTGTTGCTCGGAACTCAAACTGGAGAAGATGGCTATCCACTATATCGAAGAAGAAAGTTAGCAGATGGAGGATTCGAAGCAACTAAGAAAAAACCTCTCTATTTGTATTTAGTCTAGGCAGTTGATATGAGAAACGTGCTTTGTCCATTGTGCACAAGTCTTCTCTCTCTAGACTACTGTTTCATCCAAAGAAAAGACAAAGTCCATATGTTTAGAATCAAGCAGGGTTTGCAGGTGGTACCAGGAGATAGAATGGAATACACATATAACTATCAACTTTCTTAGGGTCCATCTCTCTAGATTTGTGGTCAAGGTTTACTCCTCTACTTTCTGCATAACCGTGCTGACCAACAAGGTAGTGGGGATTTTCTATCAGGGTTTACTTCCCTAGTCTTTAGCTCTCCCGAGCCCCTCTCCACAAGGCAGTGGATTTAACAGTTGCAGATGATACCATCTAGATACTTAATAGATACATATTAGAGACTGCCAAATACTTAGGAGCAATTTTCACAGCAGATGGAAGTATCTAGAAATCAGTAAATCGATAACACAAAAAGGCTAACCAGGTACTGGGACAGTTAACACCACTGTTGTCACATAAAGAGATACCGCTAACCCAACTGGGAAAAAGCAAATCCTCACTAAAATCAAGAACGATTTTCTGGTCAACACTATGTTACTAGTGTCAAACATGGACAATAACAGCAGCTAATGACGGAAATCATAACGACGAGATGAGGTGTTTTAGAAGAGCTGCAGGTGTGACAATAATAAAAAGACCAGGTAAAATGCAAAAAGGTAATGAGGAAATCATAACGACAGATGGGTGTAAAAGCTGCAGTTATAAAAGGTCAACAGATTACCAGTGTCAAACATGGCCAAACAGCAGCTAATGAGCGGGAAATCATAACGACAGAGATGAGGTGTCTTAGAAGAGCTGCAGGTGTGACAATAAGTCTGATCAACACTATGTTACCAGTGTCAAATATGGCCAATAACAGCAGCTAATGAGAGGAAAATCATAACGACAGAGATGAGGTGTCTTAGAAGAGCTGCAGGTGTGACAATAAGTCTGGTCAACACTATGTTACCAGTGTCAAACATGGCCAATAACAGCAGATAATGAGCGGGAAATCATAACGACAGAGATGAGGTGTCTTAGAAGAGCTGCAGGTGTGACAATAAGTCTGGTCAACACTATGTTACCAGTGTCAAACATGGCCAATAACAGCAGATAATGAGCGGAAAATCATAACAACAGAGATGAGGTGTCTTAGAAGAGCTGCAGGTGTGACAATAAGTCTGGTCAACACTATGTTACCAGTGTCAAACATGGCCAATAACAGCAGCTAATGAGCGGAAAATCGTAACGACAGAGATGAGGTGTCTTAGAAGAACTGCAGGTGTGACAATAAGTCTGGTCAACACTATGTTACCAGTGTCAAACATGACCAATAACAGCAGCTAATGAGCGGAAAATCATAACGACAGAGATGAGGTGTCTTAGAAGAGCTGCAGGTGTGACAATAAAAGAAAAAAATAGGAATGAAGAAATCAAAAGAAGACTGGATGTGAAACCAGCCATGCAATTCATAAAAGAACAACAGATTAAATGGTTTGGACACATGACCAGAATGCCCTGGTACCGCCTACCACGGAGAGCCACACAGAAAAAGTATAATGAGTACAAAGCAAGAGGAAGACCACGCAATGATGGAGCTACGGCATCAAGAACAGCCTTACAAAAATGAATATAAGTGCCTTAAAACACACACAAGATCACTACACACCCCCCCCTCCCTTCCCTAACACTTCGATAAAGAAGTAAGTGGTGGAGGAGAAGAAGAAGATGGTACCATCTACTGTCATGCGGTAGCACGTTTGATCTTACTAGAATACTTACTAGAATACTTACTAGAATACTTACTAGAATAGTTAACTATTTATATTGTCCATGATTCACATCCATCTATGAGAACTGCTTCTACATAAACACTGTTATACTCACTTTCTCACTGTCCATGATAAGCTTTTATTACACAACATGGTTTTATGACAAGAACACAAGGTAACAATTCTTCTATCTCTCTCTAGATATTTATTTCTCTAAGACTCGACATACACAATAAATTCTACTGTATAATACAGTAAATATGTAGACTGTGTTGAAGTTACTAGAGAACACTTGTCATTTCCTGATGCAGTTGATCGCTCACCATCAAATTACTGAATCCTAACATAAACAAATGCGTTAATAAATTGTTATTCGAAGAAAAAGAAAGAAATTAGAAATAAATGAAACAAAATGAAAATCTCTAGCCTTTCCAATAAAATTTTTAGTTCAAATATTAAGGAGATAAGAGAATTACTTTCCTCCTATATAAAATCGTTGCTAGAACAGAATTTGTGAATGAACATGATTACTTACACATTCATACATTTCAAATCACACATGTAAATATATAACACAAGTATGCTGACATACATATACACACAAATATCACATTAACATGCATATACACAGATATACATATACCTTACATACATACAAGTGTACATATAACATACATATACACAAGTATACACATATACCATACATACATACAAGTGTACACATTTAACATACATACACACAAGTATACACTATACATACATACAAGTATACACATATAACATACATACAAGTATACACATATAACATACATACATACAAGTATACACATATAACATACATACATACAAGTATACACATATAACATACATACAAGTATACACATATAACATACATACACACAAGTATACACATATAACATACATACATACAAGTATACACATATAACATACATACATACAAGTATACACATATAACATACATACAAGTATACACATATAACATACATATACACAAGTATACACATATACCATACATACATACAAGTGTACACATATAACATACATACACACAAGTATACACATATAACATACATACAAGTATACACATATAACATACATACACACAAGTATACACATATAACATACATACACACAAGTATACACATATAACATACATACACACAAGTATACACATATTACATGCAAGTATACACATATAACATACATACACACAAGTATACACATATAACATACATGCACACAAGTATACACATATAACATACATACAAGTATACACATATAACATACATATACACAAGTATACACATTTAACACATACATACATACATACAAGTGTACACATATAACACACATACACATATCATTCATATGTAGCTTCTTGCTACAACAAACTTCACGTAACTAAACAAAATTGAGATATTTTGGACATATAGAAAGACATGAAGGGCTGGAGAACACCATTTTGGAACTAGACATACCCGCAAAGAGAAGAAAAGAAAGACCACGGAGAAGATGGATTCATGATGTAACTGATGATTTGAATATGACGGCTGCAGAGACGGTACATCTAAATTTTGAGAGAGAGAAATTCCAGGGGACTGTTGGGGTGGCAAAGCTCTGCTTAGAACAAGCTATTTAATGATGATGATAACTAAACAAGATACTCAGTGAAACTGGCAAAGAAAAAAGGAAAAGCAGACGTCCTAAACATTCCTGGACAGGGAGTCTTCTTGGAGAACTGAGGGGTGCTGGACTATCATGAAAAGCTATATATAAAACGACCAGAGACCTGGATAACGGAAGGACAACAGTTGAAACTCTATGCTCCTCGAGGAGCGGAGAGGAATATATCAAGTAATTCAATGACAAATTATAAAATTATATAAACTAGATATTTTCTATAATATATATTATAAAATATTATAAAACTGGAGAGCCGCTGTAGCGTAGTTGTTAGTGAACTCGCTTCGCAAGGCTGGTGGTCGGGTTCAGCTCCCGCAATGTGCGTGGAATTTTCCCGACCGCGACGGCTCTCAGGTCGACCCAGCCTCAACTGGGTACCAGACATGCTCCGGGAAAGTAAAGGCGGCCGGCGTGATGCTGACCACATCACCCATCGTGTGCCGACGGTCAATGAAAAATACAGGCCTAACACTGTATTGACCTATATACCACGAGGTATGAAAGGGTTCCTTTACTTTTTTTACTTTTATTATAAAACTGGACTAACCAGAAATACCCAAATTTGTTATAGGGTTCAAATGTCAACAGTTTAAACAAATCAGAATAGAGCAAAGATCATCAAAGGAGATAAATATGCAACTCAGTCAGTACTAACTCCCGCAAGGTGCGTCTAGATTATCTATTAAAATAATCCAACTGCCGCACATCGCGCCAAAACATTGTTTCATGTAAAATTAGTGCTAAATTTACATCAAAGCATTCTGATCTAAGTTCCGGTTTTAATCTACAGCAAAGCTAGTTGTTATTTATGCATCGTTTTTTAACAGGAGTTTAGTAAAATTGGTACATTTCTTGAAATTTACATATTTTTCAGCTGGAAATGTGAACCAAAATAAATTCGTCTATATCTTGTTTTTCAATTCGATAAATAAATGTGTGATATCATAAAGTAACAGCTGTGTTTCGTTATGTTCTTCCAGCATGGGCATGTTCAGCAGTAGACAACTAAGATTGTTATGTTCTTCCAGCATGGGCATGTTCAGCAGTAGACGACTAAGATTGTTATGTTCTTCCAGCATAGGCATGTTCAGCAGTAGACAACTAAGATGGTAATGTTCTTTCATCATGGACATGCTCAGCAGTAGACGACTAAGATTGTTATGTTCTTCCAGCATAGGCATGTTCAGCAGTAGACAACTAAGATTGTTATGTTCTGCCATCATGGACATGCTCAGCAGTAGACGACTAAGATGATAATGTTCTTTCATCATGGACATGCTCAGCAGTAGACGACTAAGATGATAATGTTCTTTCATCATGGACATGCTCAGCAGTAGACGACTAAGATTGTTATGTTCTTCCAGCATGGGCATGTTCAGCAGTAGACGACTAAGATGATAATGTTCTTTCATCATGGACATGCTCAGCAGTAGACGACTAAGATTGTTATGTTCTTCCAGCATGGGCATGTTCAGCAGTAGACGACTAAGATGATAATGTTCTTTCATCATGGGCATGTTCAGCAGTAGACGACTAAGATGGTTAGGGCATGTGACAAGAATGGAAACTTGTCGCATACCAAAACAAATGTTGTTCTGTGAACTTTCGGAGGGAAGAGGCAGAACACTGCTCAGATATAAAGATGTCTGCAAAGCCTCAATGAAAAACTTTTCTATAGGTCCCAGCACATGGGGAAAACTAGCTGATGACAGAGTTGTGTGGAAAGCCATATTGCACAAGGGCGCAGACTCGTTTGAGAAGAGACTTATGTATGAGCTGAAAGACAAGAGAGAAAGCGAAAACTCAGAAGTTGTCACAGTAAAACACTTGCCAATTGACCGTCTGTACAGAGAAAAAATGTCATATAACATATATATATATATATATAATATTCTTTTAGAAATGTATAACTTTATTTATAGAAGGACCCAACTTACTTTTTTTCACAGATGTATGGCTTGGCTCCATTGCAGCTAATGTCATTCCATCCTTTGGTTCCACCATAATGGATTTCCAGACATTCTTCGTTTGCTCCTATCAATTAAATAAATAAAAGCACGGTAAAACAGATATATGAGATCGAGTCAATAAGTAAGTCACACAGTTCTGTGGGATGGCAGGTAAATGTAGTTGGTGTTCTCTAATGGTGTCATTATGTGACAGCAACATCGAACTTATATTCCCGTTCGTGAGGTGGCGCTAGCTGTCTCATGCGCATACACAGTACATAAACAAAATGGCGACTCGTATATGATATATGGCCTTTTTCGTCGTTTACTCTTACTGAGGCAAAATAAAAAGTAGAAACTTTAAATTGCCTGGTGCAGGAACGCGTCCCATCTCAGGTTGTTAATGTTACTAACCTGTAACAACACCACAGAAGCCAGAAACGTAAGGCCAGGAATGTAAAGGATTGTCAGATCAGACAGACTTAAACATTTCCAAAGGCCGAAACTTTTCGGATGCGCCTGTCCCACATGCATAGGATAATATGCACAACATGCGAGCACTCCCTGGCGTAGAACAAATCACAGCCAACTATAAACTCATGCGCCTGTGACATAAGACCACAGCAGTCACGTGACTTCGCATCCCAGTATTGTTGTATATAGACGAATTAACTTTCAAATCAACACAACATGCTCAATCAAGGTTATATTATGTAACAAGTTAGGTTTAACAATAAGAAATATCAGTATTATTACTTTTCATCAATAAATAACCATAGCCTTATAGAATTGAGTAAAATTGTAAAAAAAAAAAACATGCAGAGTTCTATCAAACATATGCAAAAATCAGCTCCCAACTCATAACTAAGTCAGTGTTTCCCGGTCAGTTATATGGCAAAATATTAGAGTTTGCTGTCGCCCGAGCGGTTACCGGGGCACAAATTTGGGGTGTAAAGAATAGAACCATTGTTAGTTGCCACGCATGTCGTAAGATACGACTAAGGAGATTTGGTTGAAATCGGATGCATGTGTCCTAAACGTGTAGAAGTCTGTGCGTTTACGGGCCTACCAAACCAATTGCAACGTATACACGTTCTTGGCAAAGATCAAACATATCACAAAGACTGATTAAAAGTGCTCGTAAAGAATGAACACAAAGAAGAAGTAGTGGAGAAGAGTTTGCTGTGATCAAACAAAAGCTGCAATAAAGCGATGAAAATTGTCGTCTATCTGTATTTCTGTCTGTTTGTTTGTCTATCTCTATGTCTGTCTCTATGTCTCTCTGCATGTCTGTCTGCCCGTCTGTATATTTGTCTTTTGTCTCTCCGCCTGTCTCTCTATTTGCCTTGTCTCTCTCTCTCTCTCTCTCTCTATCTTATTATACATCAGAAAAATTACTGTCTATATTTGTAACATTACAAATAATGTTCTGCCTGTACCGTCACTGTTACACATTTACGCATCTATTTCCTTATTCATAAATCTATCAGTCTATCAACTTCTTTGTACTTTCTCTTCTCATGCTCCACATTTAATATGTCTTTTGTATTTTGTAAAACTACAGTACTTTTTTATTACGTGTTTCGTCAGTCTATTAACTCTTAACCGTTCATTGGTTTTACCTTTTTTGTGTTATTTTTGAAGACCTGCTCTATTACTAGAAGCCATATATACTCCATGAATTGAACATAGGCATGTTATATATGGTTAGAAAGCTAATTGAATGTACTATCAAGATATGTGATTTTAATATCAGTGTAATGTAATATGTGATATCAGTGACCTAATTTTGGTGATGCTAAAAATAGATTTTAAAACAAATTTCAAATAATTATACAGTCACAAAGAAAGAAAAAAATAAGTATGAAATATATCATAAAAGCTATTAATATACTCTCTTAGTACCTTCATATTTACACAATATATCGAAACATGAAGTTGTTTGGACAATAAATAAGGTAGTAATTAGGAAATTTGTAACTTCTAAATATTTCCATATTTTAAAGACACAAATTAATAAATAATAAATAAATAAGTGAAAATGATGCAGAACTGGTCTAGTAAGCAGCCCATAAAGAACTAACACTTATAGTCTTGATTAGGACAGTAATCTGAGTCATTAGATGCCATTTGTTAAGCAAATGTTTGATTTTTGACAAGAGCAAGTGAAAACTCGTCTGCAGAGATTATCCAAAATGGCGGCCATTCGGAAATGTCGGTGTAATAAAAACATGTTCTTACCACTGAAGTCAGAGAAGGTTCACCTAAATGGCTAGGGGCACCTTGCACACGGTTAGTCGGCTTTCACGCAGAAATCAGTCAGATACATCATAAAAGGCTCCCTGACTACGCATGAATTCATAGCGGGCGGAGGCAGAAGAAGAAGAACAAACAAGCATGCTTTATTCAATGAGATTAGACATCTTAAAAATAAAAAATATATTTTTAAACAATTTATTATGGTAATGTCATATGTTTTACATTATGAAACATAAATTATATGATTTTAAATGCATAAATAATACACAAATACAGCTAGTTCTGGAGTCATGTAGCCATCTCATTTATAAATGAAATTTTCTTAGTACCCGAACGTTACAGGGTTAACGATGTCTGTTAGTTTATGCAAATGTTACTCTGAAAACTTTACCTCCATTGGGCTCTCCTGCATTCCAATTGGTATATTTATCAGGAGTTCGTCGACTTGGATCCCACAGCCATGTGGCAGTATTTCTGTGATTTAGTCCAGCAAATGCTGGACCAACTGAGAAATATAAGACATATGAATGTAACCAGTTTGTGGTTGATAATTGTCTAAAAAGTGAGGAAAATATATTAAAAATTGTGCTGATCTAAAAGTCGCCACGGTTGAATAATTTCATCCGTAGTTATCATTTCTACAATCTGCTACTCTGTAGAAAAGTAGCCATTTCATTTACAAGACATAACATTGCATTTATGTTATAATTTCGGAGATTTACGTTTATTTGTGTAGAGCACACATTGTCGACAATATTATTTTATTTCTAGATAATGGACAGGTAATTGAAAACAAAGATCAGAATACTAAGAGCATGCATATTCTCTCTTTCTACTTATTTTGTCTTTCTCTGCTTTTTTTTTTTTTTTTTTTTGCAGTTAGACGTAGCAGGTTTAATTGATAATCGGTTTCCGAGATAACGCACGCTCGGTCACTTGATATGCTGTGATATTGTGAAGTTTTAAGATGTCTGTAACTCCATCAACCCATCTTTTCTTGGTCTGCCCCTTTCTCTTGATGATTCCATTTTCAGGTTGTACGCTCTTGCAACTGGTATATACGGGTTCATTCTGACCAAGTGGCCAAACCATTTAAGCTTTTGCTTTTCAATGAATGTATTAGCTGGTGTTGTTCCGCTTGTAATTCTAATTTCCTCATTTCTTATATGGTCTCTTCCTGTTTTATTTACTGCTTTCCTCAGGAATCTCATTTCACATTGGGTAATTGTCATTTTTTTTTTCGTTTGTCAGTACCCATGTTTGGCAATGGTAGCACAGTGTTGGTATAAAGATTGAATTTATAATCTGTCTTTAGTCACTACTGGAATAGCTGGGTGTTTCAAAATTGGGGTAAGCTGGTACACAGCCTACACAGCTGGTTCACTCTAACACAGCCTAGCAGCGTTCCTTTTATTCCGTAGTTTTCAAGAACATCCCATAATATGTCTCTGTTAACCCTATCAAATGCCTTCTCTTGGTCTATGAAGGCTATATTCATTTGATTTTTGTGTTCTATAGTCTTTTCACTAATTTGTCTTAGGCAAATATTGCATTTGTGCACCCTTTTCCTTTTCTAAATCCAAATGTTGTGGGCGAGTGTTGGCTCCACAACTGGTCTTATTCGTTGCTCCAGAACTCTTGCGAACATTTTCCCTACATGGCTTAGGAGGGAGACGCCTCTGTATGTATCACAGTCTTGTTTTTCCCCCTTTTTCTATATTGGTACTATAATAGCTTTTTGCCAATCTGAAGGGACAGTTCTTTCTTCCCATGCCTTCTTGAAGATGTAATGTACCCAGGTTACTCCAATCTCTCCACACGCCTTTATTGCTTCTGCTGTTATTCCATCAATTCCTGCAGCCTTGTTCTTTGGGCTTCTCTTAATAGCTTTTCTTACCTCACTTTCTAGTATTTCAGGTTCTTCGATGTTTGCATGTCTCGGTTTGAATGATGTTTTATTCCCAGTATCTGGTAAATTCAAGAGGTCTTTGAAGTATTCTTCCCATCTTTCTCTGATCTTAACTTCTTCATGTATAGGTTTACCTTGACTATCATTTATATATTCGGATGGCTGGAAGGGTTTGTCCCTTATTCTCATAAAGCCTTATAAAGTTGTCTGCTGGACTCTACACATAATCTACTGAGATTTTCATGCACATTCTCAGTGGCAAAGTATGGATATGAAGCATGGACATTTAACAAGACAGTGGAAAAACATATATGTGCTTGTGAATATAAGTGTTACAGATGAGTCCTCCGTATATCATGAACAGAGAAAAGAACAAATAGATTTACTAAGAAAAAAATCAAAGAAAACTGGCTGATGATACAAATAAGAAATAGAAGCTTGAAGTATTTTTCACAGATAAAGAGATACAAAAGTTGGAGAATACCACTATGGAAAGAGACATCATGGCAAAGAAGAGAAGAGGAAGACCACGAAAACGATGGATTCAGTAAGTAACTGATGATTTGAGTATGACTGTTGCAGAGTGGGACATCTGGTCTATGAGAGAGAGAAATTCCACTGAACTGTTAGAGTAGCTACGTTCTGCTCAGGACAAACTATTTGATTATGAACTTACGATGCAATAGATCAAGTTGTGCTCCAAGCCACTGATCTCTTTCTGCGCCATCAATCTCCGCTAGACGTGCACCAACCGTGCTGCAGTATGCCTAATTGAAATAAATAAGTATTTTATGTTCAATAAATTAATGTTGCTAAGATCAATTACGAATTAGGAAATTGCAACAGAGATATTAAACAAACAACGATTGAATAATGACGCATATATTGATCATTCCTTTCTTTCGTTCGCTTGAAATATTGTCTATATTATCAACGTTGTCTGTTTTATACACTTCACTGTCTTTTGTAGCTCACACATAGGTTCATGTAGTTTTCTTTTGTAGCTCACACAGAGGTTCATGTAGTTTTCTTTTGTAGCTCACACAGAGGTTCATGTAGTTTTCTTTTGTAGCTCACACAGAGGTCCGTGTAGTTTTCTTTTGTAGCTCACACAGAGGTCCGTGTAGTTTTCTTTTGTAGCTCACACAGAGGTCCGTGTAGGGTTAGGTCAAGTGTTGTTTCTTTAGACCAGTGAGTTTGAATCAGTGTATCATATTCGGGGAAATCTTGAAGTATGTGCTCTGCAATCTGATGTGCATGTCCACAATGTACACGTGGCTGAATTGCCAACTCTGCAGTCTGATGTGCCTGTCCACAATGTACACGTGGCTGAATTGCCAGCTCTGCAGTCTGATGTGCCTGTCCACATGTACACGTGGCTGAATTGCAAGCTCTGCAGTCTGATGTGCCTGTCCACATGTACACGTGGCTGAATTGCCAATCTTGAATTTTGTATTCATCAATTGATGATTAAAGATTTTAAAAAAAGCAAGTTGTATGCAATTGAAAATAGACGTCTGAGAAAAATAATGAATATAAAATGGAACAAATTCAGGAGAAGTGATGAAATCAGAGAAATGTCTGGTCAACCACTAGTGACCACTGTTATAAGAGGTAGAAGATGGTGGGAGATATGTTGGACACACGTTCAGGAGAAATGATCTAAAAATATCAAAGCAGGCATCGAAGTGGGATGCAAAGGGTTCAAGACAGAGAAGACGACCTAAGGATACCCTGAAACGAACTATGCTGAGAGAGGCAAGAAATATCGGTCCAAGTTCCAAGGAGGAGATTGATCGAGTTGCCCAGGATAGAGTGGTATGGATAAATTGCTTGCAGGCCTAATGTAACGTATAACGATACAAGAAGAATTATTATATAATTATCATTGAATGAATAAGATTCTCTGTAACAGCATGACTTGATATGAAATGTTGACTGACAAGGATCGAGCATAAATATCATGTTCGGTAATGTATAATGTCTAATCTTTAATGTGTAATCTTTAATGTGTAATCTGTATTGTGTAATCTGTAATGTGTAATCTGTAATGTTTAATCTGTAATGTTTAATCTGTAATGTTTAATCTGTAATGTGTAATGAGTAATCTGTAATGTGTAATCGGTAATGTGTAATCTGTAATGTGTAATCTGTACTGTCTAATCTGTCATGTGTAATATGTAATGTGTAATATGTAATGTGTAATATGTAATGTGTAATGTGTAATCTGTAATGTGTAATGTGTAATCTGTAATGTGTAATATGTAATGTGTAATGAGTAATGTGTAATATGTAATGTAATATGTAATTTTAATCTGTAAACTGTAATGGTAACCACGGATAGAAAAGAAGTTCCACGCGTAAATTAGCTCTACGCGTAAACTTTAGCATGAACATAATCTACATTTTTAATTTAAAATGTCATCTTTCTTTGTAATATAAAATGTAATATTTCTCTGTAATATAAAATGTAATCTTTCTCTGCTATATAAAATGTTATCTTTCTCTGTAATATAAATTGTAATATTTATCTGTAATATAAAATGTAATATCTCTCTGTAATATAAAATATAATATTTATCTACAATATAAAATGTAATATTTCTCTGTAATATAAAATGTAATATTTCTCTGTAATATAAAATGTAATATTTCTCTGTAATATAAAATGTTTTATTTCTCTGTAATATAAAATTTAACATTTCTCTGTAATATAAAATGTAACATTTCTCTGTAATGTAAAATGTTATCTTTAATGTAGAGCAGAATAAAGGCTCTTGTTTTGTTGCAATTTCAAACCTCCAGACTAGTCCACATTTCATAATAACTGGACAGGTCAAATGTGAAGACAAAATGTGAATAACAAACCGTGGCCTCCGTTAACATTAGGCCGACGAGCTCAGGTAAATATTTTCGGAAATCAGACCCACAAGTGTCGCGTGACCCTCACCTTTCAATATATTTGTTAGATAGAAATGAATTCATCTTAAAAACTGCACAAAGGGGGAAGAACTTGGTTGTATTATGTAAAATTAATTTAACAAGGATATCAGTTTATTAATTAATTTAACCTGAAGATACGTATTAACGTTAAATTAACAATGAGAATATCATATTATTAACATTAAATTTAACACTAAGGAATATCAATATTATTAACATTAAATTTAACAATAAGGAATATCAATATTATTAACACTTTTCATCGATAAATAACCATGAACTCAAAAAATTGAGTAAAATTACAATAACGCTTACAGTGTTCTATAAAACATCTATAAAAGCCAGCCCCATCAAACAGAATTTCGATTATTCGCTGCTTTGGTCTTCTGTTACGGGCTGCGAACAATTAACATATATGTAGTTGTTCTTTGTATCTGTTCTGTGTGATGTTCTGTGGTATGTTTACAAACTGATGTTAAAACTGAAATAATTTTGTAAAGTCAGTGGAGGATCTTGTATTTAGAATATTTTATTTTAACTTACTACAAAGCAATGTCCAAATCAATGGTTCTTTATTGAAACTTTAACAATATCCTTTAAACCATGCCATGTCCAGACAATTTCGTTAAGCTGAAACTTATCAAACATCATCAAACATCTTTAAACATCATCAAACAAACTACAACATAAACTATCGTCACACATCATTAAACATCATCAAACATCAACACATAACATTCGTTATTACAAAACTATCTCAAACATATCAAACATCATCAAAAACATCAACATCATCGTTATTATCAAACATCATCAAACATCATCGACATTCAAACATCATCAAACATCATATAAACATTATCATAAATATTAAACAATCCTTCTTGGCGGATAAGAATAGCGACATTATGATACAGTGTTTCGATAAAATAAGCATTTGAACATTGTTTGCGGATAAGAATAGCCATTTGATACGGTGTTTGCGGATAAAATACAGCCATTTGATACGGCATTGATTTGATAAGAATAAAATTTTTTAGACGTCGTTGATGGATAACAATAGAGCCATATTAGCTGGCGCTGGGGGATAAGACTAGAGATATTTTAGATGCTGATGGATAAGATTAAATATATTAGAGATTCCAGAATATTTAAAGACTTGTTAAATAGTGAAACACGTACAAACAAGTACTATAGTTTTACAAAATACAGAAACAGTGACGATAAACAGGTGTTGCTGTTTATCGTCACTGTTTCTGTATTTTGTAAAACTAGAGTACTTTGTGCTGTAACAGTATTTACTTATTTAAATTTTAGAGTCTTCCATATAAAGACTTGTTACCTTTTTGTCACTCCAGAAGATACCGAATATACATGACAAGCAGGAAATGTGGAATACATTCATTATTTTCTAGTATAACGTGTATCCCAGTTGAGATAATAAATCTCTGGCATAGAATAGTGTGCTCAGCACGCATGTTCTGTGCATAGTGTGCTCAGCACACATGTTCTGTGCATAGTAATCTTGATATTGATGGTCATTTAGCAAACTGTTTGCGATAGCCTAGCTAATGCTGTTAGAGCATTGCAGGTCCTGAGGGACTTGATAAGAGTCAAACCCCCTAGAGATGATCTCCGTGTCTGTCGTGTATAGTTTAGTCACTCGAATGTGCTCGGGCATTAATCTAAAGTCCTATTCTAGTCTGAAATTTCAAACGATTTCTTACATACGCACTGACGAACACACAAACAGGAGAACAAAAGTACAACAGTAGGAAAACATCCAAGTTGTGGTTTACAGTAAGCTTACCGCACGTGACTGTCACAGCCAGGAGAAGGACAAATCGTATCTGTGGAGTAGGATAAATCGATGTTAGGATCAATGGGGCGCCCCTGCAATATTTTAATTGTGTGTAGTATCTTCTTTAGTAAAGCATATGTTCTAGAAACATCACTTGTAAATCATATTTTCGTGATCTGTATGTGGTTTTAGTTTAAGAGTCTCGTCAGTGATCACTAACGCATAGTCACGTGTTCGCCGATGCATATGTCCTGACAGAGATTTGCGCCAGAGAATAAACCAGATATAAAAACTAGTAGCACAACTTCCGTTACTGTCTGTAGTGCCGCCTTTTATAGCGGTGTAGAACAGGTCGGACGTGAGCCTGGCCGCATGGCTAGTGCAGTCGTCGCCAAGATATTCATGTTAGGATTTTTTGTTATTATGTCCACAACAGAATAAAATCATCGACCTTACCGTGAATTGAACACGGGTCTTCCGCAAGGGAGCCACGCTCTTATCCTTTCGCTCAGCCGCTCCTTTCCAGCTATTAGTGCTGACAGAAATTTGTATTGGCAATAGGTTGACCAGTTTTCAGTCTCGTGGCTAATACGTAACCTGAGCCAAAGCGCGTGGGCACTCTGTGTCATGGTTTTGTAGCTGGATGTTCGTTACAGATATAGAATTCCTCCCTCAAGGTAAAAGAATCAACTATCTCAAACCTGTTGTTTGCTGAAGACTGCGCCCTCGCTACCAACTCTGAGGAAGAAATGCAGACTTACATGGACAAGTTCTCCATGGCCTGTGATAGGTTTGGCCTCACCATTAACACCAAAAAAACAGAGGTCATGTTCCAGCCCGCCCCTAGAGAACAGTATTACGATCCAGTCATCAACATTAAACACCAGCGTCTCCAGTCAACGGACAACTTTGCTTATCTTGGCAGCCTCCTATCCAGATCGACAAACATAGATTCTGAGGTTAACAATAGGATATCAAAAGCCAGTGCTGCGTTCGGAAGGTTACGTGTCACTGTGTGGGAACGGAAGGGGATAAGCATAGTCACAAAGCTGAAAGTTTACCAGGCCATAGTGCTAACCACGCTGCTGTACGCAAGCGAGACATGGACAGTATATAGCAGACACGCAAGAAAACTAAACCATTTCCGCACAAGCTGTCTACGCAGAATACTAAAAATAAACTGGCAGGACAAAATTCCAGACATCGAAGTCCTCACAAGAGCAAAGATCCCAAGTGTCAACACCCTGTTGCAGAAGGCCCAACTGAGATGGGTCGGTCACGTTGCTCGAATGCCTGATAAACGCATCCCAAAACAGTTGATGTATGGCGAGCTTGAAGGGGGCAGACGTTTAGCTGGTGGACAGAAAAAACGCTTTAAAGATACTCTTGAAGTGTCTCTGAAATGCTTCGATATAGACAATACTGCTGGAACGCAAGATCGCCAAATGTGGCGCTGTAACAACAAAGAGGAACCCGAATAGCTGAGAATCATCGTATTGTTGAGTCACAGAGAAAACGAGCAGCGCGAAAAGACAGAGCACACAACACGCACATGTCTAACCTTGATCACGTATGCCCCACCTGTGGTCGGGGATTATGTTCTAGGATTGGACTCTACAGTCACCTCCGCACACACCAGAGAGGTGCAACAGCATATGTCTGAGATTGTTGTCATCATCGCTCGCGATGGACGGCTATATATAGATATGGAACATGATCCTCGATTTTTAGACTAGCACTGTTTGGGACTCCCAAAAAATATGAAGTTTTTATTTTATCGTTTTTCTATGCAACACATTGACACGTCGAAAGCAGAGCAGGATTGTTTGTATTCGAACCTAATGATAGACCTAATCATGGCCATACATATACATATCACCAGGAGTATGACAAAACTCAATTCTTTTAAAACTGTGTTGGTTGTTTACCACGTGTCGCCCTTGTGTTGCTGGCGCCTGCAAGGGAAGCAAAGAATAGTACAACTGCGACCTACACGGCATGTCGTAAGAGGCGACTGATGTAGGAAATAGGGAAGCTACCATAGTAAATAAAAAACATCGCAGAAATCGGATGTTCTGGCTTACTTGTAGGCGCATAACTGGCACAAACTACATTCGTTCTTAGGCTCAGATCACATACAAATCACAAAGAGTGGTTAACAAGTGGTCGTATAGAGTATTCCAATAAGAAGAAGAAGAGCTTTACTATGTGGAAACAGAGAAGACCATATTTGCATACAAACTTTTATCAAGTACAGTTTCCTAGGGGTTGCACTTGTCCCCTTCTTGCTTTAACGTTCGGAACCCCATGGTTCCAATCCAATTTTAGTAGTTACTGGTTAATGGGTTTTTTAAAAACATTTATGGAAAATAAAGGGAAAAAAACAAATAAAATAATGAGTATATGTCATTTATACAAGATATAGAAAAGAGAATTGTTCAACACAGTCTTTCTCTCCACATTATGCTAACAGTGCCAAACATGGACGCTGACATTAAAGCGACAGAAGAAAAGTAGTCAGACTAGAGATGAAGTGTCTGTGTAGAATGATGGGAGTAACAAGAAGATACCGGTTTAGAAATGAAGACATCAGGAAAAAGTGGGTACAAAATCAGTACTAACATTCATCAAGAAACAACAAATTAAATGGTTCGGCCAGATTACCAACAGACAGTGTACCAAAGATCAATTTTGTTCTGGTACAGTGAATACAAAGCAAAAGGCCGGCCACGCAAAAGGTGGACCCAAGAGATAACGGAGCCAAAGAAAGACACTGTTTATGAAGTGCACACAAGGGCTCGTTCTAAAACTCTCTTCTTATCCTGACGTTTTGAGGCAAAACAGGATTGAAGAAAAGTAAAGAAAGAAAGACCAACAGTGAACAAAAATTAAAATATCGGCTCTAAAATTAAAATAAGCCCAGCAATAATATGCATTGATTCGTTAAATAAAAAAATGTTATGTTTGGGTTGTACAAAATACAGAAGGGCGTTGCAGTTTAATAAATTTTACAAAACCAAATTTAGTCCACTATTAATTGTTGACATCATTTTCATAAATGTACACTATTTACGAAGAGCACACACAAGCCCGTTCTAGAAATCTCTTCTTACTCTGAAGCTGTGAGCCAAATCAGGATTGAAAAAGAGAAAGAAAGACAAGGCGTATAGAGAGGCTTGCTCCATGTGTCTCCTTTCTGGACCTCACGCTGAAAGGCAAAACATGATTAGAGAATCATCATCAGGGGCCGTCTCCGCATTGTAGGTTGGCTGCAGTGAATCTCCAGCATCCTCTGTCTTTCGCCCTGGTGTTGCACACTGCCAGACTGTAACCTGTCCATTTCTTTAAATTTCCCTCCCACTTATCTCGTGGTCTTCCTCTTGCTCTTTGCCCCTCAACTCTAGTAAAGATTTTATCATGGTGTCATGTCTTCTTATGTGCCCAAAATACTTGTCTGAATTTTATTTCTCTTAATAATTGTTTCTTCATGCCTAGTTTTCCTAAAACTTGTTAATTTGTCTGTTTCTCTGTCCATGAAACTCTGCCTATTCTTCTATATATCCACATCTCAAATGCATCAATTCTGTCTTCTAACCGCTTGTTCATTGTCCATGTTTCCGAGCCATACATTAATATAGGATATATATAGCATTTGATCATTCTCATTTTAGCCTGTTTGTAATTTGTTTGAATGTCATTAACTTTCTCATACTATTGAAATTATCCTTGGCCATTCCTAATATTCATCATCATTGGCCTCTTTGTCTCAGGAGACAATAGGTCTTGCGTCACGTAGTATGTTCTGCGCTGAAACACAAAGTTTTTTGTGGCTGTAATGCCCTATTCTGGAGTGGCAATCCTTGCCACAGTTGTTGCAGATAATATTGGAGACTGGAGCTGATTCATAAGATGTTCTTTGTGCTCTCTTTTGCCTCCACATGCGATGTTGTTTTTCTTCTTTTCTTTTGAGCCCCCCCTCACTGCCGCTCGTCATGCTTGCCTGTCTTTGGCCAGCCGCTCCCAGTGTTCTTTGTCTATGCCGCATGAAGTTAGATCACTCTTGCTAGTATTATTTTTAGTGTTAGAGAATAGATAGATATAAAGTCTAAAAAGATGCAAATCTTCTTGTCTGATTTCTTTCAGCTTTATCTTCTGAAAATACAAACAAAAATATAATGATACTAGTAAGACATTACTAGTAAGACTAGTAAAGCTTTACAAAAAAAATAAACAACTAAAAACAGTATGGAACGGAACTGATAAGAAAATAAAGATCAGAATACTAAGAGCATGCATATTCCCAGTGGCAACGTATGGGTGTGAAGCATGGACATTTAATAAAAAGTGAAAAACATATATGTGCTTTCTAATATAACTGTTATAGAAGAGTCCTCCGTATATCTTGGACAGAGAAGAGAACAAATAGATCTATCCAGAAATAACTCAAAATCAAAGAAAACTGGCTGATGCTACAAATAAGAAAGAGAAAATTGAGATATCTTGGATATATAAAAAAGACATGAAGAACTGAAGAAGACATCATGGAAGGAGGCATACCAGCAAAGAGAAGAAGAGGAAGACCACGGAGAAGATGGATTCAGGATGTAACTGATGGTCTGAACATGACGGCTGCAGAGGCAGGACATCTGGCCTATGAGAGAGAGAAATTTTGGAGGACTGTTGGGGTGGCAAAGTTCTGCTGATGACAAGCTATTTGATGATGATATGATGAGGTAAGACATATCACAAACAGACATTTAAATAAATAACATACCATTTTTCTGTAATTCTTTTAAAGAAGCTTGCCAGATAGAGAGAACTTGTCAGATCTGAAACGGTAACCGTGTGATGTATGCCGTGTGTGTTCAGTTTGTGAGAATAACTACCAGTTTATATATACAATTTCTACAAATTTATGTGCATAGTAATATTATACTAAATGTGGGATTTCTTCCATAAATTTAGAAATCAGATAGTGTCAAACAACGGTCGATTGAACATTTAAATTGTGTGTTGCTTAGTGCATTAAGTGTATCTAGACTGTAGAACTATTAGTTGTAATTGTGATAACAAACAGCGTAACTTTTCCCCATATTTTGTTCCGATTAGCACCAATAAAAGTAGGCGTTAGTTTTGATAATATCACTCATGGAAGAACAAATAGGGGATTCAGTAGAATAATTACTGCTATGTCATTGTAACCAACAGGGAAATATAGAGGTGCACCGGCTGCTATAGTCTGTCCATTAATTCGTGAGCACGTTTGAAATTGATTTTCTCGAAAACTACCTGTTGGATCTCAGTGATTTTTGCAAGCAGCCTTAGAATATCCATGACGCTAGAGAAATATTTTTTCCAAGAAAATTTGATGTAGTTTGAAATATTTCTTCTTCAGGTTATATTAAAATCAACCTCACCGGATTGTACACAATAGTAACAGATCTACGGTACACAGACGCGTTGTTCTAAAAATACATTATGGTAACATTGAAATATCGTGAGTAAACAACAATTTCACGAATTCCGTGCACCTAACCCAGTCGACTTTGAAAGCGGAAAGCATATGACGTTATAATTGGGATACCGTTGTATAGTTATAGGTGTATCTCGCTATTTGTATGAAGCTATTGTATCATATTTGTTGGCTTATCAAAACTGACATTGATATCACATTCATAATGAGTCTGAAGTGCACATTTATAACAATGCAGAAGGTTACAGTTTTACTATACCAACACTTCCGTAGGAAATCTAAGAGAGGTCATCTATATTGCGATATTCATAACCCTGAGAAACGAACGCAACTGGCGCTTGGTCTGAATAGAGAATCCTTTTCCCGATGGATTAAACAGGACACAAAGTGCACTAATGTCAAGCAAGGAAGGAAAAGAACAATTGACGACTTTGACATAGATGTCATAAGACGGAGCTCTTGAAAATGTTTGCGACAAATCAACTTGTTACTCCAGGAAACTGAAATTAAAACTGCAATCAGATTGCAGCATAGACATTTCTAAAAGTACTCTATGGAAAATTGTAAGAGCCGCCGGCTTCACCTTCAGAAAAACTATAGGCGGCAGGATATTATTTGTGAAAAGCCACATTTAATTGCTGCCCGAAGTAAATACATGAGGCAGATCCGTGAGCGGCGGAGGCAAGGCTATGATATTGTATATTTGGACGAATCCTGGGTCAATGCTCACCACACCAATGCTAAAGAATGGCAATCAGTAGACGGTGAACAGAAAGAAAAATACCAAGCAGCAAAGGCCAGCGTATTATACTAACACATGCAGGAAGCAGTGAAGAAGGTCTTGTCCATGACGCTGGACTTATTTTCCAATCAAAAGTACCGACGGTAGGGACTACCACACATAAATGAATGGACATATTTTCAGGCACTGGATGGAGAAAGATCTACTTCCAATTCTAAACAGACCATCATGCTTGGTAATGGATAATGCATCCTATCACAACGCAGTATCAGCGGAAGACAAAGTACCAACTGCATCAAATACAAAAGATCAAATTAGGACTTGGCTTGCTAAGGAAAATGTCAGCTTCGATGATACATATTTGAAACCCGAGTTGTTGCACCTGGTGAGGATGACAAATAAGACAAAGGTGTTTCATACTGACAAAATCATTGCGGAATACGACCACACGTCTTTGCGACTACCTCCATATCATGCTCACCTCAATCCGATAGAGCTTGTCTGGGCTAAAGTAAAAGGGCAAGTTGCCGAACAGAACAGGACGTTTAAAATGTGTGATGTTGAAGTTCTGACACGTGAGTCCCTCTCAATGATAGACATGCAGTTCTGGAAGAAGTGTGTTGAACATGTGCTCCGAGAGGAAGACGAGTACTGGCACCGAGATGGATTACAATTTGTCCAGCCAGTAACAATTATCAACCTCATAGAATCGTCAGATTCGGGATGATACAAATCATATTTTGATTATAGACTGAGAAATAGCAACGTATACATTTCCATATCCAAATGCGTCTACCATCATACAATTTGTGGTGAAGTTAAGACACCCTGGGGTCTAATGGTGACCGAAGGGAGGACTAACTGTTGCATATTGTATCCAAGTTCACGATTGCACATACAGGGCAACACACTTAATTACTTGACCTATCAAGTTAATATGGAGATACACCTATGAATAGAATTGACATGGACAAATTCTAGGGATTACTGTAAAATCTAAAATTTGAGCCCCGTATTTGCAATTGTCATAAAAGATCAAAGGAATTCGTCGATGTGCAAAATCCGTAGCATCTATGGACTACTGGTTAGCTTTATTTTAGCGTCATGGATATTCTAAGGCTGCATGCAAAAATCACTGAGATCCAACAGGTAGTTTTCGAGAAATCAATTTCAAACGTGCTCACGAATTAATGGACAGACTATAGTACATAAATTATATTTTATGTTGTATGTTTTCATCTCTGTCCATCACTCTACAATCTAATCAACTATTATTTTGTCATCATCATCAGGTACCGGGCCGGCTGGCGTAGGCAATCATGGATCTACCCAAATCTCTGTCTTTGGTGTTTGCTATCAACTCAGATGTTGAGGTCTACCGTGCCGTGAAGTCAGGCTATCCACAATTTTTTCTCTGTCTTGTCTACCCTCGATTTTACCGGTTGTCAGAATATGTTCTAAACCTCCCCTCCTTATCACAAGCCCGAAAAATGATTACTGCTTCTTTCGTATATTGATGATAAGCTTTCTCTGTGTCTTAATCTCATTCAACAGCCCAACATTAGTCATTTTAGCAGTCCATGGAATTCTCATCATTCTTCTATAAAATCATATCTCTGTGGCCCTCAGAGTTTTTTCGATCTGTGTGTTCATTGTCCATGACTCGCATCCGTATGTCAGTATTGGTTCTATGTAGCACTGAATAACTCACATTCTGATCGCAATTGACAATGGCTGGTTCTGTAAATCTCTTCTTATCCTGACGCTATGAGAAAAACCAAGATTGGATACAAGACTGAAAGTAGTTGATACTATACTCTGTCCATGTGTGTCTACTTTTCAATGGAGTGTATGTTGTTCTTCACGAGGGCAAGTACTCCTTCCTTTCCCTTATCCTGTCTATGTGATGATATCTGTACTCTCGTGCTTTCTTGAGAACATTATCTTTTTTTCTCTTTTCTGTCCATGATATTTTCATCATTCTTCTACAAAACCACTATGAACATCAAATTGCAGGATATTATCCCAGACACAGAGGTCCTAAAAGAGCTGCTTTCCCAGCATCTATACAATCTTTAGGCAGTCCCAGACACAATGGACACGACATGTGGCTAGAATGCCAGATTGCAGAATACACAAACGACTCTTTTATGGTGAGCTGCATAGCGGTAAACGCTCACAAGATGGTCAGAAAAATGAATTCAAAGACACACTCAAGAACTCGGTGAATTCCTTTGGCATAGATGTCGACAATTGGGAGAATGTTGCTCAAGACAGATCAGCCTGTCGCACACGTCTTCAACATGGTTCTTCGGTCTGCGAGGAAGATAGAACATCATATCACGGATGGAGCAAAAAAGTTTAAATAGAAAGACAGTAAAACTCCCCACAAGTGCAAGTATACCTTGCCCAAACTGTACAAGAATATTTCAATCCCACATCGGGGTCATTAGCCATCTATGCACACACAGACAAACATAACGCAACTACATTCCATTGGATGAAAATTGTGTGGTCATCATCACCCGTGATGGACGAGCATCAAAAACCACATCTCTGTAGCCTCTAATAATTCACTAATCATATTGTTTATTGTCCATGATTCACATCCATCTATGAGAACTGGTTCTACATAAACACTGTTATACTCACTTTCTCACTGTCCATGATACGCTTTTATTACACAACATAGTTTTATGACAAGAACACAACAGAACAATTCTTCTATTTCTCTCTAGATATTTATTTCTCTAAGACTCGACATACACAATAAATTCCACTGTATAATACAGTAAATATGTAGACTGTGTTGAAGTTACTAGAGAGAACTTGTCATTTCCTGATGCAGTTGATCGCTCACCATCAATTTACTGAATCCTAGAAAGAAATATAAAACACAAATTGCGTTAAATAAATTGTTTCTTCCTGAAGATAAAAGTAAAGAAATTATGAAATGAAACAAAAATGAGACTGTTCAGTAGCATTTTCAAACCATATGGTAGACAATGATTGTCTCGTTACATATCTAATTTAAAATATGAAGTAGATAGGTGGACCAATTACTTTTATCTCTTGACAAACATTGATTGCACGGAGACATATTTGTGAATGTACATGATTACCTATACCCTTATTAATATTTGTCCATTCATTGACCATATTCGTTGTGTCCAGTGTTTCTCTATGGGTTCTTATAACTGCTTATTGAAATGTCACCTTAGTACTCTCACATAGTTCACGAGAAACGATTCTTGATATCGTACTTCGTTGAGACTTTTAAACATATTTTCTTTACAGCAAAACTTTGAATATGAACAAGCTTCTCCCTTCCAGAACTTGGCTCTCATGACAGGAGTACTGAAAAGCTCTCTGTTGTGTGCAAGTTGAACGGCGTTAGCAGCAGTCATTCTCTGGTTTGTCTATGATATCTTGCACACATCGTCTTCTAGGTCTTCCTCTCATTCTTCTTCCAAGCACCATTCCCTCTACAACTATCTTTTCTAGCTCTTTCCACGCTTTTAGCCGCACACTGCGCCATAGAGTTGCTTCCTTATAAGAAGTCTTTCTAGTTTTACTTCTACTATTTTACTTCTACTACATTTTAACCTTGTTATTAAATTGAGTTGTCCAGTTTTCTTCAATTTAGTATATAATAATATATATATGTTTATTTATTGACGAGTAGTTGGGATCGTTTTTATTTTTTAAATTTAACCTCCTTGAATTAACTGTTTAAAAATTGAGGAAATAACTCCGCGTGGAAAGAGCTAGGCACTCATGTCGTTTGATGTGTCCGAAATGTTTAGTTTCCCCTTGATTTTAGGCTTTGTAATGTCCAACTCTCTTTAATATCAAGCTGTTACAGAGCAGAAGCATTTGTTCTTTTCTCTGTCCATGATATTCTAAGTAATATTCTGTAGCACTTGCATTCAAAGACATTAATGATCTTCTCTGCCGCTTTGTTAATGGTCCATGTTTCACAACTATATGTCACCAAGGGAAAAACTCATTCTCTGAAACACTTGATTAAGCTGTTATAGATACTATCAATTCATGTCAAATCTAATTTCCTTATTAACACTTTCGCTGCTACATACGTTCTGAAGGCTGAGCTAAAAATAGCTACTCTTTGTTTCTAGATCACAAACGTGAATGTAAGCCTATAGAAGTGAAAGTAGCAACGTATAACGTGTTAACACGTCTTTAGCCCAAAAAGGAGAGATAATAATAGATGTATTATTGCATCTTTAGAAGTGAATGGGAAAAAAGTATACATACGTCCTTAGCAGCTAAAGGGTTAAAACTTGAGAATCATACATTGAGATTCGGATACAATAACGGTTATAATGTAATTTCACTCAGACAACGTTATAGATAACAATAGAGATGATCATCATCATCATTAAAATGTTCGCCCATGTTTTGCTGTGGTACGCAAAGTGAGCAAAGAAAAAAAAATAGCTCTCCGACCCACAGGGCATGTCGTAAAAGGCCAGTAAGTTAGGGGTCTAGAGAAGCTATCCTAGTAAATAAAAAGCGTTACAGAAATCTGATGGGCTGAACTTCTTGTAGGCGCATAACTGGCACAACATGCAATCGCTGTTAAGCTCAAATAACATACAAATCACATAAAAAGAGTGGTTAACCAGTATTCTATAGGAAGCTCCCGAAGAAGGAGAAGAAGAAGAAGAAGAAGAAATGGGACGAATTGAGGAGAATCGACGAAATCAGAGAATTGGCTGTTCAACCACTAGTAACAACTGTTAAAAGATTGTGAAGATGGAGATATGCTAGACATACTCTGCGAAGAAATAATCCAAGTATCAAACAGCATTAGTGTTGTGTACATTCATTTAGAAGTGATAACAACATGGCTACCATGCATAGTAGATTTGTTTCTCAGCGACATGGAGCATATAGGACAACTATTTCCAGTATGAGGATAGTAGTTGAGAGGCCGTTACTACTGCACTCCACTGACTCTCTGGGACTCCGTTTACTGGGGCTGTTGTTGTTTCTGACTCTCAGTCGGTGGATGCTTCGGAAGATGCAGAATGGAAGGTTGCGGTATGAGTGGATTCCGTCTGTAGACATTTCCAACCTCCAGAGACTCACGTGGGATCAGCTGGTCAAATCATGAGAGTGTTCGCGACAACGAGAGAGTGGACATGCTTGCTTGCAACGAAAGCATCGATTGGTGGAGAGTTTAGAATGGATAAGGGGAATGATCTTCGGTTTCTTGGCGACCTACTGTTGGATGAGGACACTAAAGTTTCTTTGAATCAATCCAGCGATTTAGGAAGTTTGAAATTATACGTTGTACAAGTAGATCTGGATGTGTGAGGGCAGAGAGAAGTGTATTTAACCAACATGCCACAAGAACCATCAATATGCATACCCTTCGACATCTGTTGCGAGAGACTGAGGACCTATGGGTCTGTCCGGAATGCTGCGACGTCTGTTCAGTAACCTCTTCTTTCTTTCTTTCTTTTTTCTTTCTCTCCTTTTTTGCCAGTAGGCGTAGCAGGTTTAACTGATGAACGGTTTCCGAGATAATGCACGCTCGGTCGTTTGATATGGTGTAGTATTGTGGAGTTTTAAGATGTCTGTAACTCCATCAACACATCTTTTCTTGGTCTGTCCCTTCCTTTAGATGATTCCATTTTCAGGTTGTACGCTCTTGCAACTGGTGTATACGGGTTCATTCTGACCAAGTGGCCAAACAATTTGAGTTTCTGTTTTTCAATAAATCTAATTGCAGTTATTGGTTACTAAACTGACGTCATTGCACTCCTGGCAGACCCATAGGTGCTCAGTCTCCCCAACAGATATCGAAGAGTATGCATACTGATGGTTCCTGTGGCTCGCTGATTAAACACACCTCTCACTCTGCCTCTCAGGCATCCAGTTCGACTTCAACAACAGGTAACTCCAAACTGCCTAAATCGCTGATCGATTCAACATCGATTTTAGTGTCCTCATCCAACAGACAGTCGCGAAGAGACCAAAGAATATACCCTTATCCATCTTCAACTCCCCAACAATCGATGCTGTTGATGCAAGCCTGTTCCCCTCTCTCATTACCGTAAACACCCGCATGCCCAGGACAGTATATCCACGTTAGCCGCTGGAGGTTAGAAACTTCTATAGACGACATCCACTCATACCGAAACCTGCCCTTCTGGATCTTGTGAAGCATCGACTGAGAGTCAGATACAACAACTGCCCCAGTAAATGAAGTTCCAGAGAGCCAATGGAGGGCAGCAGTAACGGCCTCAACCTCCATCCTCATACTAGAAGTAGTTGTTCTGTATGCTCCACTTCGCTCTGCAACAACCCTACCATGCGAAACCCCATCAGACTTCTCACCACGTTGAATCGACTCATCGGTATATACAACAACATCATCATCCCTTGCATTATCTTCTATCAGCTGCTTAACTGCGAGATCAGCCTTCATGTTGCCCCAATCTCTACATTCTCTTCCAAGAGTAATGATAACGTTGAGATAGTTGGTCATGCTACCATCTGTTGGGATCCATTCTTCACCATTTGGTAGGGTCGCAACCGAAGTTATAGCAGGTGTTGTTCCGACTGTTCTTCTAATTTCCTCATTTCTTATATGATCTCTTCTTGTTTTATTTACTGCTTTCCTCAGGCATCTCATTTCGCATGTGGTAATTTTCCTTTCTTGTTCTATTGTCAGTGACTTGTTTGGCACTGGTAGCACAGTGTTGGTATTAAGATTGCATTTATAATCTCTCTTGTAGTCTCTACTGGAATTGCTGGGTGTTTCAAGATTGGGGTCAGTTGGTATGTAATGTTGTTGGCACGCTGGATTCTAGTTTCGATCTCTCTGTAAAGTCTACTATCAGATGTTAAGATACTTCCAAGGTATTTGAATTCTCTCACCTACTTTAGCGTTTGGTCATTTATTTGTATGTTGATATCTTTATGTTCTCTGCTTATAGTCATGACTTCTGTCTTTTGAATGTTGATCTTCATGTTGTATTTGAGGCAGCTATTGTTGAGTAGTGCGTCTCTAGCTCAAACGGTAGTGAACTCGATCACGAACCCAAGCGTACCTGGTTCAAACCCCAAGGTGGGCAAGTTTGGAAGCAAATTCGTTTCCGTGGGATTTTTACACAAGGTAAAAATAAACCTCACCGTTCAGAAAGCAATGGCAAACTACTGAACGTATAAGTGGTGCCTAGAAAATCAACGACTCGTTTACTGTGGTTGATGGCTACGTCCTTTAGGATATGCCACGATTTTCATTTTTCATTGTTGAGTAAGTTTATGTGTTCTTGAAGCTGTTCAATATTATTATGGAATAGACACTTGTCGTCAGCAAGAGCAGTTTTCATTTTGTTGGTCTACGTTGAGTGATGTTTCCGTCTATTTTGAGTGATACTATCAATGTATTCTTGTGAACAATTAAGTCCCCTACCGGTTTGCTGGGGTAACCAATAACTAATAAATACATAACTTTTTTAATTTTAGAATTACCTGACGGATTTTTTTTTCTCACAAAAGTAAGGTCTGGGAGCACTGCAAGACACGGCAGTCCATCTTCTGGCTACACCATAATGTGCTGCTAGACATTCGAAGCTTAAAACTATCAATGAAATATCAAGAAATATATATATACAGCAGAAAATTAGTACATGTATTCTTAATGGTTCTTGTACATTTTATTGCTTGTATTGGCCTAAAGACAAAGATTTCACTTCAATGTACAGGTATTTTTCTATAACACTCGGTCTCATAATGCATGAATGTTACACGATCTTGCAGCAAGTATTTAGTATTGCACAAAGCACACATGTGTACCTCCGCAACAGTTTTAAGAGTTTCTGGAATAAAATGAGTTCCTGAATCATCATCATCAAATAGATTGTCATGAGCAGAACTTTGCCACCCCAACAGTCCTCTGGAATTTCTCTCTCTCATAGGCCAGATTTCCTGCCTCTGCAGCCGTCATGTTCAAACCACCAGTAACATCCTGAATCCATCTTCTCCGTGGTCTTCCTCTTCTCTTTATCGTGATGTCTCCTTCCATAATGGTCTTCTCCAGCCCTTCATGTCTTTTTATATGTGCAAAATATCTCAATTTTCTCTTTCTTATTTGTAGCATCAGCCAGTTTTCTTTGATTTTGAGTTCTTTCTGGACAGATCTATTTGTTCTCTTCTCTGTCCAAGATATACGAAGATTCTTCTGTAACACTTATATTCAAAAGCACATATATGTTTTCCACTACTTATTAAATGTCCATGCTTCACACCTAACAGGTAGATTATTGAAATATATCTGAAAGTATCAAGTGGGACTGATTGTTATATTGATTGATTCATTCATTCATTCATTAAACAAAAACCTTAATTCTACTTTAATGATTAGCTATGTTTTTTTTTTACATCTTTCTTACGAAGTAGGAAACTTACTGTATGTATTTGTAACCTTACAAATAATTGTCTGCCTGTACCGTTACTGTTACACATTTTCGTATCTATTTCATTATCTATAAATCTATCAGTTTCTAAACGATGTCTGTAAGTCTATGCAAATGTTACTCTGAAAACTTTACCTGTATTGGGTTCTCCTACATTCCAATTGGAATATTTGTCAGCTGTTCGTTTACTTGGGTCCCACACCCATTCAGGAGAAGCTCTTCTATTTAGTCCAGTAAATATTGAACCAGCTGAGAATGATATGATACAATGAATGTGACCAGTTTGTGATTGATAATTATCTATAAAGGTTCTAAGGGGTATCGAATCGTACACTATACATGCGTTTGTAAATTTATGTGAACTCAATCACATCAGAGTCATTGTTTCTGTGTGATCTCCATTGTGAAACAGCTGGTAGTTACAATAAAGACACTGCTGTCTTCATGGACAATTTGACATCTTGAGTGTAGGAAGACATACCTAGGTAGAAGAATAGCTATGTAGAAAGGGACACGGGTCACCATCTTTGATAGAAGCAAATAACACAGACAGTATAGAGGATATGCGGAAAGAGACACATTATAAATGATGCACACTAAAGTTGCACATTACAATAAGAACATGGCACTACTACAGGGTGTTCAAGATAATAGCAGCCTGTGAATGGAGTCAATCTGGCATATATGTATGAAAATGAGAAGGTTCAGTTATGACATAGTATAGGTCAAGGTTATGTGACGGTATGTAATTGTAGTGCGGGAAGGGGCGATGAACAAATGTGACGTAAAACGAGCTAGTCAGAACCGGTTTAAATAGTACATAAACATAACGCGATAGATTATCTGGCAACTTTCGATTTGTCACTGGGGCTGCTTTAATCTTGAACACCCTGTAGAACGGAGTTAGTGAGTTTTGACGTAGGGTTGTCCAAGACTGCAAGAGAGACCGATAGAACCTGTGGTAGCTTATGGACGTGTTTACCAATGTGTCTTGTCAACAATAAACTCAATTTAACTGGAGTATGTGTTGTTATTATTTCGTCTTCACCATATGAGGAGTGTAATGACTTTAAAGTTAATTGCATATCCTTTACAGGACTTTGCGAATCAACCCCAGATTTTAAACGCTGTTTGTGATTTTTCTAGGCATTATTACGTCCAGTAGTTTCCCATTGCTTTCTAAACGGGTGGTGCCATCGTCCTATTGCAAAAATCCACGCGAAACAATATGCAATCAAATTGTCCGTAGCGTGATTCGAACTCAGAACGTCGGGGTTAATAGACCGAGTCACTAACCCTAGGCCACAATGACTTTACTGAGTGTATATACCATCAACAATAACAAGATCTCTCCAAAAGTATAACCAACAGCAAGAGACATCAATATCATTACGAGATCAGACCGTGCCACAGCTAACATAATATATAATGTTTACCAACAGCAAGAGACATCAATATCATTACGAGATCAGACCGTGCCACAGCTAACATAATATATAATGTTTACCAACACAAGAACATCAATATCATTACGAGATCAGACCGTGCCACAGCTAACATAATATCTAATGTTTACCAACGATCAAGAGACATCAATATCATTACGAGATCAGACCATTTCTACAGCTAACATATATATAATGTTTACCAACAGCAAGAGACATCAATATCATTACGAGATCAGACCGTGCTACAGCTAACATAATATATAATGTTTACCAACAACAATAAACATCAATATCACTACGAGATCAGACTGTGGCATAGCTAACATAATATCTAATGTTTACCAACAACAACAACATAGGAGGTAGAAGACTATACTAAGTCACAGCCATCCTAAGTGGTTGTTGTAAATGATCAAGGCCACCATTATATCATAAGTACCATCTTGGTCTATAACAAGTTCTTGCAGTAAATGCATAGGATTCCATATACAGTTTTTCAAGAAACGATTATGGGTGGGGGTGGGACAAAGTGATTTTTTTTAATTGGTAGTTTTGTTACGCGTAAATAGAGAGTATCAGAATCAGATAAGAATACGATAGGAGGCTGCATATCTAGACATATTTACTTCTTATAAATGTTGAAATCATAGATAGTTATAGTCTGTCCATTAATTCGTGAGTACGTTTGAAATTGATTTTCTCGAAAACTACCTGTTGGATCTCAGTGATTTTTGCAAGCAGCCTTAGAATATCCATGACGCTAGAGAAATATTTTTTCCAAGAAAATTTGATGTAGTTTGAAATATTTCTTCTTCAGGTTATATTAAAATCAACCTCACCGGATTGTACACAATAGTAACAGATCTACGGTACACAGACGCGTTGTTCTAAAAATACATTATGGTAACATTGAAATATCGTGAGTAAACAACAATTTCACAAATTCCGTGCACCTAACCCAGTCGACTTTGAAAGCGGAAAGCATATGACGTTATAATTGGGATACCGTTGATAGTTATAGGTGTATCTCGCTATTTGTATGAAGCTATTGTATCATATTTGTTGGCTTATCAAAACTGACATTGATATCACATTCATAATGAGTCTGAAGTGCACATTTATAACAATGCAGAAGGTTACAGTTTTACTATACCAACACTTCCGTAGAGAATCTAAGAGAGGTCATCTATATTGCGATATTCATAACCCTGAGAAACGAACGCAACTGGCGCTTGGTCTGAATAGAGAATCCTTTTCCCGATGGATTAAACAGGACACAAATTGCACTAATGTCAAGCAAGGAAGGAAAAGAACAATTGACGACTTTGACATAGATGTCATAAGACGGAGCTCTTGAAAATGTTTGCGACAAATCAACTTGTTACTCTCAGGGAACTGAAATTAAAACTGCAATCAGATTGCAGCATAGACATTTCTAAAAGTACTCTATGGAAAATTGTAAGAGCCGCCGGCTTCACCTTCAGAAAAACTATAGGAGGCAGGAGTATTATTTGTGAAAAGCCACATTTAATTGCTGCCCGAAGTAAATACCTGAGGCAGATCCGTGAGCGGCGGAGGCAAGGCTATGATATTGTATATTTGGACGAATCCTGGGTCAATGCTCACCACACCAATGCTAAAGAATGGCAAACAGTAGACGGTGAACAGAAAAGAAAAATACCAAGCAGCAAAGACCAGTGTATTATACTAACACATGCAGGAAGCAGTGAAGAAGGTCTTGTCCATGACGCTGGACTTATTTTCCAATCAAAAGTACCGACGGTAGGGACTACCACACAGAAATGAATGGACATATTTTCAGGCACTGGATGGAGAAAGATCTACTTCAAATTCTAAACAGACCATCATGCTTGGTAATGGATAATGCATCCTATCACAACGCAGTATCAGCGGAAGACAAAGTACCAACTGCATCAAATACAAAAGATCAAATTAGGACTTGGCTTGTTAAGGAAAATGTCAGCTTCGATGATACATATTTGAAACCCGAGTTGTTGCACCTGGTGAGGATGACAAATAAGACAAAGGTGTTTCATATTGACAAAATCATTGCTGAATACGGCCACACGTCTTTGCGACTACCTCCATATCATGCTCACCTCAATCCGATAGAGCTTGTCTGGGCTAAAGTAAAAGGGCAAGTTGCCGAACAGAACAGGACGTTTAAAATGTGTGATGTTGAAGTTCTAACACGTGAGTCCCTCTCAATGATAGACATGCAGTTCTGGAAGAAGTGTGTTGAACATGTGCTCCGAGAGGAAGACGAGTACTGGCACCGAGATGGATTACAATTTGTCCAGCCAGTAACAATTATCAACCTCATGGAATCGTCAGATTCTGGATGATACAAATCATATTTTGATTACAGACTGAGAAATAGCAACGTATACATTTCCATATCCAAATGCGTCTACCATCATACAATTTGTGGTGAAGTTAAGACACCCTGGGGTCTAATGGTGACCGAAGGGAGGACTAACTGTTGCATATTGTATCCAAGTTCACGATTGCACATAAGGGCAACACAATTAATTACTTGATCTATCAAGTTAATATGGAGATACACCTATGAATAGAATTGACATGGACAAATTCTAGGGATTACTGTAAAATCTAAAATTTGAGCCCCCGTATTTGCAATTGTCATAAAATATCAAAGGAATTCGCCGATGTGCAAAATCCGTAGCATCTATGGACTACTGGTTAGCTTTATTTTAGCGTCATGGATATTCTAAGGCTGCATGCAAAAATCACTGAGATCCAACAGGTAGTTTTCGAGACAATCAATTTCAAACGTGCTCACGAATTAATGGACAGACTATAGCAACAAACATTAACACAGTTTATTATTTTTTTATTGAAAAATAATTTTCTATGGGGCTGGTGCTTGCGACACATAGGGCAGAGGTTTTAGATCTCGATGTGATACAGTTCGTTGCTAGCAGTTGGAGATCTTGAATTGTTTTACATTCCAATAGTTTATACTTTCTTGTAGGATTGTTCTTTGAAGAGTGGTCTTAGGTTTTCCACGTTTTCTTTTCCCAACTGGTGACCACATAAGACTTGTCGATTTAGTCTATTTTCGTCTGATCTAAGAACATGACCTAAATATTTCACCTTCGTTTCCTTATAATATTTGATACAGGTTGTTGGTGTGTTCTATTTCTCACTGTGTTGTTAGAAACGAAATCACTCCATTTTCCTTTTTGTAATTTTCGTAGACATTTATTCTCAAAGCTGTCCAGTTTCTTATCAATTTGTTTGTTGATTTCCAACTTTAACATCCGTAGATCAGTAGGCTACAGAAATCACACAGAACCTAAATAATTAAACTATTTAATAAGGCGGTGGGAAAACATGTGTGTGCCTTTGGAATATAAGAATTACAGAAGAGTGCTCCGTATATCATGGACAGAGAAGAGAACAAATAGATATATCCAGAAAGAACACAAAATCAAAGAAAACTGACTGTTGCTACAAACAAGAATGACAAATTTGAAGTATTGGGGACATATACAGACACACAATGGGCTGGAGAATACCATTATGGAAGGAGACAACTAGGCAAAGAGGAGATAATAAAGACCACGGAGAAGATGGATTCAGGATGTAACTCATAATTTGAACATGACGGCTAAAAAGGCAGAATATCTGGCTTATGAGAGAGAGAAATTCCGAAGGACTGTTAAGGAAAAAGTTCTGTTCAGGAAAAACTATTTGATAATGAACTTACATCTTGACGCATTGAATTGTTCTCCAAGCCAATTATCTTTTTCTGCACTATCAATCTCCACAAGACGTGAACCAGTAGAATGGCAGTATGCCTAGGGAAAGAAATAAGAGTTTTATGTTCAATAAATTAATGTTGATAAGATCAGGTTCGAGTTAGGAAATTGAAACAAATAAACTAAACGAGCTCATCATCAGGTGCCGTGCCGACTGGCGAAGGTGATCATGGATCTACAAACGAACAAGATTGGACAATTCCAAATCAATTGATGAATCAGAATGGTCTGTAACAGCACGACTTGATATAAAATATTGAGTGACAAGGATTGGACACATATGGTGATTGGTAATGTGTAATGTCATGTTATGTTATGCGATCGACGTCATGGAGCATTGGACATTCACATTACGATTTGTCCTCCGATGCAGCAGCCATCCTAAAGTCCATTTGCTCACCTTACTCATGGAAGTTTATTAGTATATCTTCTATCTTTCTTTCTCTCTTTACCACGACGAAGATGACACTGTCTGACATGTTCAAACTTAACTTCTAACTCTCGCACTTGTTCCATTGTCTGAGACTCGCCCATATCACAGAAATAAGAGTGTACCGCATTGGTGACATCGGTTCTGTCCAAACTTCTGCCCGCTTGAGTTGGGTCATTTTTGCATGAAAGTCAGCACGCTCATTACGCTGCCCTCCAGCATGTCCAGGTGTGTGTACAGCCAAATGTGTAATGTTAATCAGGGATAAATTGGAAGTTCCAGTTAGATCGACATTTGAAATGACCTTTACTTACTTCAGCTGAAACTCAGCAATATAAATGTAATATTTCTCTGCAATATAAAATTTAATATTTCTCTGTAATAATGTTATCTTTAATGTTATTTAATGTAGAGCAGAATAAAGGCTCTCAGTTTGTTTCAAGTTCAAACCTCCAGATTAGTCCCATTTCATAATAACTGGACAGGTCAAGGTTAAAGATAAAAAAGGAATATTGAGCAAACATATATTGTGAATGTTGTTCTTTTCTTCTGTTCTGTGTGCATATTCTTTGTGCATGTTCTGTGTGCATGTTCTGTGTACATATTCTGTGTGCTTGTTCTGTGTGCATCTTCTGTATGCATGTTCTATATGTATGTTCTGTGTTGCGTATGTTCTGTATGCATGTTCTGTATGTATGTTCTGTGTACTTGTTTTGTGTGCATGTTCTGTGTAGATGTTCTGTGTGTATATTCTGGGTGCATTTTATGTGTGTATGTTCTGTGTACATGTTATGTGTAGATGTTGTGTGTTATTATTCTGTGTGCATGTGTTCTATGTGCATGTTCTGTGTGCATGTTCTGTGGGCATGTTCTGTATCCATGTTCTGTGTGCTTGTTCTGTGTACATGTTGTGTATGCATGTTATGTATGTATGTTCTGCGTACTTGTTCTGTGTACATGTTTTGTGTGCATTTTCTGGGTGTATGTTCTGTGTACATGTTATGTATGTTCTGTATGTTCTGTGTCATGTTCTTTGTTCTGTGTCATGTTCTGTGTAGATGTTCTGTGTGCATGTTCTGTGTGCATGTTCTGTATGTATGTTCTGTGTGCTTGTTCTGTGTACATGTTCTGTGTATGTTCTGATGTTCTGTGTAGTGTTACTGTGTGCTTTTCTGTGAATGTTCTGTGTACATGTTCTGTGTGCATGTTCTATGTGCATGTTCTGTGTGGGCATGTTCTGTATGCATGTTCTGTGTGCATGTTCTGTGTAGTGTTCTGTGTACATATTCTAATGTCATGTTATGCTATGTGCATGTTCTTGATGTTCTTGTTCTGTGTACATGTTCATATGCATGTTATGTATGTATGTTCTGTGTATGTTATTGTCATGTCTGTGTAGATGTTCTGTGGTATATTTACAAACTGATGTAAAACTGAAAGAACAGTGTTAAGTCAGTGGTGGATCTTGTATTTATAATATTTGAGTTGTAATATTCACTTACAACAGCAGATGACCAAACCGTTCGTTCTTTCTGGAAGCTGACACAATATCCATTAAACTCAGTCCAACTTTCCTGACATGCTCCATAAGCTGAAACATCATCATATAATTTCAAACATTATCAAACATCATCAAACATTATCAAACATCATCAAACATTATCAAACATCATCAAACATTATCAAACATTATCAAACATCATGAACCATCATCAACTATCATCACACAGCGTCAAACAGCGTCAAACATTATCATAACAACATCAAACATCAAACAACATCAAACATCATCTATCATCAAACATCATCAGACATCATCAAACATTATCAAACAACATCAAACATCATCAAGCATTATCAGACATCATCAAACATTACCAAACATCATCAAATATCATTAAACATCATCAAACATTACCAAACATCAACAAACATCATTAACCATCATCAAACATAATTAAATATCATCAAACATCATCAAACATCATCAAACGTCATCAAACGTTATCAAACATCATCAAATATCATCAAACATTATCAAACAACATCAAACATCATCAAACATCATCAAACATCATCAAACATTATCAAACAACATCAAACATCATCAAACATTATCAAACAACATCATAAAACATTATCAAACATCATCAAACATTATCAAACATTATCAAACATTATTAAACAACATCAAACATCATCAAACAACATCATCAAACATTATCAAACATCATCAAACATTATCAAACATCATCAAACATTATCAAACATTATCAAACATTATCAAACAACATCAAACATCATCAAACATTTTCAAACAACATCAAATATAATCAAATATCCTCAAACATCAAACATCATCAAACATCATCAAACAACATCAAACAACATCAAACATCATCAAACATTATCAAACATCATCAAACATTATCAAACAACATCAAACATCATCAAACATTTTCAAACAACATCAAATATCATCTAATATCATCAAACATCAAACATCATCAAACATCATCAAACATCATCAAACAACATCAAACAACATCAAACATCATCAAATATCATCAAATATTATTAAATATTGTCAAACATAAAAAAATTATCATAAACATTTTTAGCCACAATATAAAAAAAACATAAAATGACAACTGTCATCTAATTGACATTTGATCAAAAAATGACATTCTTTGATATGTGCTATATTTAGACAGAATTGAGAAAGGGAAGGTACTGTGGTGACCATATATTTTCTGTGGGGAATGTCATAGAACAAGCTTAGGAACGGAATGCTACAGGGTGTTCAAGATAATAGCAGCCTGTGAATGGAGTCAATCTGGCATATATGTATGAAAATGAGAAGGTTCAGTTATGTCGTAGTATAGGTCATGGTAATGTGACAGTATGTAATTGTAGTGCGGGAAGGGCGATGAACAAATGTGACGTAAAACGAGCTAGTCAGAACCGGTTTAAATAGTACATAAACATAACGCGATAGATTATCTGGCAACTTTCGATTTGTCAATGGGGCTGCTTTAATCTTGAACACCCTGTATTATTCACATATACACATTATTATATTACATATTGATATATATACATTATTATATTACATATTGATATATATACATTATTATATTACATATTGATATATATATATATACACATTATTATATTACATATTGATATATATACACATTATTATATTACATATTGATATATATACACATTATTATATTACATATTGATATATATACACATTACATATTATTAGTTAGTCTTTCCTCTTGGGCCTGTGGGCGACGCATAGGGCAGAGGTCATAGCTCTCCATGTCTCGCGGTTCGTTGCTATTTGTTTTAAGTCTTTGATGTTTACTAGGCCCATCGTTGAGCCTTCTCTGGTGATGGTTCTACGCAGAGTCTCTCTTGGTCTTCCTCGTTTTCTTTTCCCCTCTGGTGTCCATATGAGGGATTGGTAAGGTAGTCTTCTCTCATCCATTCTAAGTGTGTGGCCGATGTAGTTCCAGCGCGCTTTCTTATAAAATTTGATACATTTTCTTGCTTGGTCTCTTGTCTTATTTGTGTATTGGGTCTGAAATCTGACCATTTGAGGTTCAGTATTCTTCTAAGACATTTATTCTCAAAGTTATCTAATTTTCTTTCTAGAGCTTTTGTTGCTTTCCAACTCTGGCATCCATAAGTTAATACTGGAATCACACAAGAGTTAAAGATCTTTAATTTTAAGTGCTTGCTGAGTGAATTGGACTTCCATATATTTGACAATTTGTTAAAAGCACTTGATGCCAATGCGATTCTTGTGGAATTTCTGGCGCTGTATCCCCGTAGATGACATCATACTCCCTAGGTATGTAAAACTTTTGACTTTTCAAGAGTGTAGTTTTTTAGTTGAATATTTTCTGGACTGCTGGTAAGGTCACAATTTTTGTTACATATTATACACATGAGCTTATTGTGAAAAGTAGAATTCCATTCCACAGCTTTGCTATTTGATTGATACAGTGGGCTAGGAGATATCTGTAGCGCAGCAGGTAAGGTATTCGTCTCTAGTTCCAAAGGTATTTGATTCGTTCCCTCGTGGAACTATATCAGTATTTTTCAGAGAACCCTTACCTTACTGTATGTGAGCAGAGAACCCTTACCTTACTGTAGGTGAGCAGAGAACCCTTACCTTACTGTAGGTGAGCAGAGAACCCTTACCTTACTGTAGGTGAGCAGAGAACCCTTACCTTACTGTAGGTGAGCAGAGAACCCTTACCTTACTGTAGGTGAGATCGAGTTCTTAGTCCTATTGGAGACGGAGAATAAAACATAATTTCCGTACATAAGTTAGCACTTAGAAGAACTCTTGACTGTTGAGAATCGATAAGAAAAGGATTTAAGGCCGTTGGCTGGGCAAAAGTATGAATACTTCACGACAGAGATGAAGTGTATACGCAGAACGCTGGGACAGGAAACAAAGTGAGTGCAACATCAATTTTGGACTTCATCAAGAAACAACAAATTAAATTGTTCGGCCATATAAGCATATTACTAACAGACAGTGCACCTCAAAGAGCAATGTTGCTCCGATACAATGGATACAAAGCAAAAGGCCGGCCACGCAAAAGGTGGACCTCAGAGATAACAGAGGCGACGAAAGACACTATTTATGAGTGCACTCAATGGCTGGTTCTAGAAATTTCTTCTTATCCTGACGCTGTGTGGCAAAACAGGATTAGAAAAAAGAAAACCTGGATACATTTTTATTTTTTTTCCGATCCAGAAGCACTTGAGCTTTCAGCTCTTCGGCTCAGTGCCATGGACATCGTGACCCTCCGGTTCGGTGCCCCGAACACCGTAAATTTGGAGAGCCTGTGGCTTTTATGCCAGCCCGCGGAATTGAACCCTGACTCACAGAGGGCTTATCACCCGCCGTCCAACGCGCTACGAACACGCTGGGCAGGCGGACATGGTAAAATTCATTTAAAATATTAAAACAAAATTTCTTCAAAACAAAATATTCCAGAACTTCGTTAATTGTTTGTCACTCTGTGCAATCTGAATTACGACTCGAACAGAATATATGGAATGCATTCATTCTTTTGTTTTAGTACGTACAACGTGCGTCCCAGTTAGGATCTTAATTATCTGGCATATAGTAGTGTGTTCGGTACGCATGTTCTGTGTATAGTGATCGTGACGCTGATGGACATCACCATCATCAGGTGCGTGCCGGCTGGCGTAGGCTATCAAGGATCTCCACAAATCTCTGATGTTTGATATCATCTCAGATGTTGACGCTCTTCGGTACCATGAAGTCAGGCTATACAAAATGTTCTCTTTTTTGTCTTCCTCTGTCTCGTCTCTTCTATTTTTCCAGTTGTTGCAATGTGTTATATCTCTCCCTTTCTCATCATATACCCAAAAAATGATGGCTGCCTCTATCTGATATTGATGATAAGCTTTCTCTATATATTGATCTCATCCAACACCTCCACATTAGTCAATTTACCAGTACATGGGATTCTCATCATTCTTCTGTAAAGCCCTCTCTCTGTGACCCTCAGAGATTTTTCGATCTGTTTGTTTATTGTCCATGACTAGCATCCGTATGACATATTGGTTCTATGTAGCATTGTATAACTCTCATTCTGATCTAAATTGACAAGGACTTGTTGCAGATAATGCTTCTCATTTTCAGGAAAGATGTTTTCGCTTGCCCTATTCTGCTTTTATTCTGATCTGTATCAGCCACCTGATGTTACCAGGACAGCGTGTAATTTATCAAACTGTGTGCGGTAGCCTAAAGACGATCATAGTATCTGATCTTGTATATTGTAGTCACTCGACTGTACTCGCTCGTGACTACAAATCTATGAAGTCTGAAATTTCAAACGATTGTTTACTTACACGCAGCGACGAACACACAAATAGGTGAACAAAAGTACAACAGTAAGAACACATCAATGGTTTGTTTACAGTAAGCTTACCGCACGTGGCTGTCACAGCAAGGAGGAGGACAAATCGTATCTGTGGAGTAAGATAAATCGATGTTAAGATCAATGTGGCGCCCCTGAAATATTTTGCTTTTGTGTAGTGTCTTCTTTAGAACAGCATGTGTTCTAGTAACATCACTTGTAAATCATATTTTTGTCATCTGTATGTGGGTTAAGTTCCAGAGTCTCGTCTCTGATCACTAGTGGTTATTGCTTACTAAACTGGCGTCATTGTACTCTGGGCAGACCCATAGGTGCTCAGTCTCATAGAACATATATCGAAGAGTATGCATACTGATAGTTTCCGTGGCTCGCTGATCTTCTTCTTCTTCCTTGAGTTCGTTCTTTACGACTAATTTTAATCACTCTTTGTGATATGTTTGATCTTTGCAAGAAAGTGTATACGTTGCACTTTGGTTTGATAGGCCCCTAAACGCATAGACTTCTACACGTTTAGAACAGGTACATCCGATTTCAGCCAAACCTCTTTAGTCGCATCTTACGACATGCATGGCAGGTAACAGTGGTTCTATTCTTTACACCCCAAATTTTGGCCCCGGTAACCACTCGGGTGGCTCGCTGATTAAACATACTACTCACTCTGCCCCTCAAGCATCCAGTTATACTTGTACAACGGGTAACTCCAAGTTGCTTAAATCGCTTGATCGATTCAACATCGATTTTAGTGTCTTCATCCAACAGACAATCGCGAAGAGACCAAAGAATATCCCCCTTATCCATCTTCAACTCCAACAATCGATGCTGTTGATGCAATTCTGCCCACTATCTCATTGTTGTAAACACCCGCATGCCCAGGACAGTAGATTCACGTAAGCCTCTGGAGGTTAGAAACTTCTATAGACGACATCCACTCATGACGAAACCTGCCCTTCTGTATCTTGTGAAGCATCGACTGAGAGGCAGATACAACAACTGCACCAGTAAATAAAATTCCAGAGAGCCAATGGAGAGCAGCTGTAACAGCCTCAACCTCCATCCTCATACTGGAAGTAGTTGTCCTGTAAGCCCCACTTCGCTCTGCAACAACCCTACCATGTCCATTAGCCTAGACATCCCAGCATGACTTCTCACTTCGATGAACCTACCCATCGGTATATACAACAACAACATCATCCCTTGTACTATCTTCTATCAGCTGCTTAACTGCGAGATCAGCCTTCATGTTGCCCCAATCTCTACATTCTCTTCCAAGAGTAATGATAACGTTGCAATAGTTGGTCATGCTACCATCTGTTGGGATCCATTCTTCCCTTTTGGTAGGGTCGCAACCGTGATTCTCTCCCAAGTGTCACAGCCTGGGTCATACACGACATGCCACGCTGGATTATAGTGTTCTTAGTGTTCTTGTGCAGTGATTGTCTCTTAGCTGCAGCAACCCACATATTGCCTTGTTTTGGGTAATTGCATGGCGGGAGTGTAGTGACAAACTAATGCACAGTCACCTTTTGACCGAAGTGGTTGTCTCTTATCCGCAGCAACCCGCATATATGTTTTGGTTTGGACGATTGCATGGACATATAATAGCAGTCCATCGCAAGCGATGATGACAACAATCTCAGACGTGTGCTGTTGCACCTCTCTGGTGTGTGCGGAGGTGACTGTAGAGTCAATCCTAGAACAGAATCCCCGACCACAGGTGGGGCATACATGATCAGGTTAGACATGTGCGTGTTGTGTGCTCTGTCTTTTCGCGCTGCTCGTTTTCTCTGTGACTCAACAATACGATGATTCTCAGCTATTCGGGTTCCTCTTTTGTTGTTACAGCGCCACATTTGGCGATCTTGCGCAAGGATTCCCAGCACGTATTGTCTATATCAAAGCATTTCAGAGACACTTTAAGAGTGTCTTTAAAGCGTTTTTTGTCCACCAGCTAAACGTCTGCCCCTTCAGCTCGCCATACATCAATTGTTTTGGGATGCGTTTATCAGGCATCCGAGCAACGTGACCGACCCATCTCACTTGGGCCTTCTGCAACAGGGTGTTGACGCTTGGGATCTTTGCTCTTGTGAGGACTTCGCTGTCTGGAATTTTGTCCTGTCAGTTTATTTTTAGTATTCTGCGTAGACAGCTTGTGTGGAAATGGTTTAATTTTCTTGCGTGTCTGCTATACACTGTCCATGTCTCGCTTGCGTGCAGCAGCGTGGTTAGCACTATGGCCTGGTAAACTTTCAGTTTTGTGACTATGTTTATCCCCTTCCGTTCCCACACAGTGACACGTAACCTTCCGAACGCAGCACTGGCTTTGGATATCCTATTATTGACCTCAAAATCTATATTTGCCGATCCGGATAGGAGGCTGCCAAGATAAGCAAAGTTGTCCGTTGACTGGAGACGCTGGTGTTTAATGTTGATGACTGGATCGTAATACTGTTCTCTAGGGGCGGGCTGGACCACAGCCTGGCTCTAGCACAGGCCAGACAACTGGCCGGGTATTCCCTGACCTAGATAAGAAAAGGGATCTGGAAAATACAGATGTTTGATAGAACACTGCACGCTTTTTGCAATTTTACTCAATTCGGTGAGTCTATGGTTATTTGTTGGTGAAACATATTCATTATATTGATATTCCTTATTGTTAAACTTAACTTGTTGGATAATTTGACTTCGAGTTAGCATTTTGTGTTGATTTTAAAATGAATTCGTCTATATACACCAATACTGGAATGCGAGGTCACGTGGTGTAGTTGGGGTCTGATTTCCACAATTCTTACCTGAGCCCGAAGGCCCAGTAGTTTATAGTTGGCTCTGGCTGGACATAGTGACAGATTAATACACAGTCACGTGTTTACCGATTCATGTGACCTGACTGTAATTACGCCTAAGAAGGAACTGGATAAACCAACTATCAGTGCTGACAAAGATATGTCTTCACCCTAGGGTGATCAGTTTACAGTCTCATGGGTAATACGTTATCTGAGCCAAAGAATTTGGACACTCTACGCCATGGTTTAGTAATGTCGGTATAGACACAGACAGGGTCGTGTGGTATATTTTCTCAGAATGATGCAAGTCTTTGAAATGCCGCCCCTTACTTTTTTTCTAATTTAAAACAATCTTCAATTGTGATTTTGATTTAGTAACATATGCCGCCATCCTTACGGTACCGCCTGATGAGGCCGTCTCTTTGTATCATCGCACGGCACGGTCCTGGGCATAGCAAATGGTACTCGATTTTGGGACAAGCACTGTTTGTGACGCCTAAGAGATATGAAATTGTCATTCTGTAGTGTCTCTGTAACACACATTGCTACGTTGGAAACAGAGCAGCCATGTTTGTACCCACATTAATGATAGATACAATCATGGGCGTCCGCCTACATTTGTTCCAGGAGGAGGAGCTTAAGTGGTAGTGAGCTCGATCATAACCCAAGCGTACCTGGTTCAAACTCCGCGGCAGGCAGTTTGAAGCAAACTCGTTTCCGTGGTGATTTTGACGAAATGTAAAAATAGACCTCACTGTTCAGAGCAATGACAAACTACTGAACGCATAAGATGTACCTAGAAAATCAACGACTCGTTTACTGTGGTTGTGAAGGATATGCCACGATTTTCGTTTCAAAGTCAATATACAAGTTTCAAGTTTATTTAGTCTACATCGAAATACAATATACTGGTTTATTTAGTCTACATTAAAATAGAAATACAATATACTGGTTTATTTAGTCTACATTGAAATAGAAATACAATATACTGGTTTATTTAGTCTACATTGAAATAGAAATACAATATACTGGTTTATTTAGTCTACATTGAAATAGAAATACAATATACTGGTTTATTTAGTCTACATTGCAATAGAAATACAATATACTGGTTTATTTAGTCTACATTGCAATAGAAATACAATATACTGGTTTATTTAGTCTACATTGAAATACAATATACTGGTTTATTTAGTCTACATTACAATAGAAATACAATATACTGGTTTATTTCGTCTACATTGAAATAGAAATACAATATACTGGTTTATTTCGTCTACATTGAAATAGAAATACAATATACTGGTTTATTTAGTCTACATTGCAATAGAAATACAATATACTGATTTATTTAGTATACATTGAAATAGAAATACAATATACTGGTTTATTTCGTCTACATTGAAATAGAAATACAATATACTGGTTTATTTCGTCTACATTGCAATAGAAATACAATATACTGGTTTATTTAGTCTACATTGAAATAGAAATGTGTTCAGAAGTAACATCAATTTGTGAAGAAATGGGGTTAACAAAATTGTTAAATATTGATGAAAAATATATCTTCTTCTTCTTTGAACGTTGTATAGAGACCACTTGTTAACCAGCTCTTTGTGATATGTATGTGATCTGAGAATAAGAGCGATTCTACGTTGTGCCAGTTATTCGTCAACAAGTAGGCCAGCACATCCGATTTCTGTTACGCTTTTTATTTACTAGAGTAGCTTTCCTAGGCCCCTACTCCAGTCTCTTCTTACGACATGTCTTGTAGGTCGCTTCCAGTCTCTTCTTACGCCATGTCTTGTAGGCCCCTACTCCAGTCTCTTCTTACGACATGTCTTGTAGGTCGCTTCCAGTCTCTTCTTACGACATGTCTTGTAGGTCGCTTCCAGTCTCTTCTTACGACATGTCTTGTAGGTCGCTTCCAGTCTCTTCTTACGACATGTCTTGTAGGTCGCTTCCAGTCTCTTCTTACGACATGTCTTGTAGGTCGCTTCCAGTCTCTTCTTACGACATGTCTTGTAGGTCGCTTCCAGTCTCTTCTTACGACATGTCTTGTAGGTCGCTTCCAGTCTCTTCTTACGACATGTCTTGTAGGTCGCTTCCAGTCTCTTCTTACGACATGTCTTGTAGGTCGCTTCCAGTCTCTTCTTACGACATGTCTTGTAGGTCGCAGTGTTTGTATTCTTTGCCCCCCTTGGGAGCCCTGGCAACACACGGAGAGTAAAATAAATGAGAAAAAAAAATTTAAAATTATGAGCAAATGTCATATACGGGACAAGCTCTGGGAAGATGAAGATCTTTGTTTGATCAAGTCTCACAATTTATCATCTGACGAAACAAACAGACATATAATAATACAAACAAATAAGACATTTGACGTAAATAAATAACATACCATTTTCTGGAAGTCTTTTACTGAAACTTGCCAAACAGAGAGAATTTATCAAATCAGATCAGAATCGTTGATGTGTCTCGCCGTGTATGTTCAATTTGTGAGAATAACTGCCAGTTTTATACAGAATTTCTGCACGTTTATTTGCTTCAAAACATCTTATTTCATGTCAAGTTTCTTTCATAAATTTGTACATCAGATGTTATCAAATACGGTTGATTGAATTCTTAAATTTTATGTTTATTATTGCATTGCTTTTCTAGTCTGTAAGGGCGTCATTTTAATTACGAAAAGCTTGACTTAGTTTAATGTATTGTTACGATTCAAGCTAATAAAAGTAGGCGTTAGTTTTGGTAATAACTCTCATTAAAGAACATATAGGGGATTAAATAGAGAAGTTATTGCGATATACTTGTAGCGAACTGTGAAATAAAGTAGGGCAACCGTTACTCGTACATATATCATGTTTTATGTCTTCTGTTTTCATTTCTGTTCATCACTCTACAATCTGTTCTTCTTCTTCAAACGTTACATATTGATCACTTGTTAACCACTATTTGTGATGTGTGTATAGTCTAAACTTAAGAGAGATTGTACATTGTGCCAGTTATGCAACTACAAGTAAGTCAGCACATCCGATTTCTGCGACGAGTTTTATTTACTAGGGTAGCTTCCTAGGCTCCTACCTCAGCCGCCTCTTACGACATGAATTGTACTCCGCAGTGTCACTATTCTTTGCTTCCCTTGTGAGCACCCGGCAACGCATGGGCACACAATCTATTAATTCTATCGTTGGTGACCATCAACTTTCTTATAGAGCATTCTGTCGATGTTCCGTCAACTTTCCTTCTCTCTTGTATATTTTACCTTCAGTCTATCTTGTTTATATATTGCTACAATGTTATTGTGATCAACGATTCTGTCTAACTTAGTCTGAAAACAAACAAAATTATTTATGTACACGAATATACAGAATGGCAGATTGTAATATACACCAAGCCTGGACGCTGACATCAAATGATAGAAGAAAACCATTCACGACAGAGATAAAGTGTCAACGCAGAATGATGGTGGTAACAAGAAGAGACCGATTGAGAAATGAAGACATCAGGAAAAAAGTGGGTACAACATCAGTACTAGACTTCATCAAGAAACAACACATTAAATGGGTCGACCACATAAGAAGTCTCAATGGACAGTGCACATCAAAGAACAATGTTACTCCGATACAGTGGATACAAAGCAAAGGCCGGCCACGCAAAAGGTGGAACCCAGAGATAGCAGACACTATGTATGCACACAAGGGCTCGTTCTAGAAAGCTCTTCTTATCCTGACGCTGTGAGGCAAAACTAGATTGGAGAAAATAAAGACCAACAGTAAAAAAATTAATGTGAACAAAAATTAAAAATCGGTTGCAAAATTAAAATAAGAGCAGCAATAACATGCATTGATTAGTTAAATAAAAAAAAATGTTATGTTTGGGTTGTACAAAATACGGAAGAGCGTTACAGTTCAATAAATTTATCAAACCAAATCCAGTCTACTATTAATTATCGACTCCATTTTCATAAATTTACATATTTAACATATATAGTTTACTAGTTTTAGGAACACGGGAATTGTTTGTTCATCATACAGTGATGACGTAGCAAAATGTAATCAATCAATCTAAATATATATATATATATATATAAACATGAGTTGAATGATGTTGTATATATGTCTGTTCCCATTGTTTCAAGATATCTGGACATCCTACGGACTTGAAATTTGGCAAGAAGGTAGCTTTCATAGATGGGAAAATTAAAAAATTATAAAACCGGACTATTGGTTCGTCTCTATATCTAAATTCTAACTTGACGAAAAGGGCGTGAAAACTTGAAAACCTTAAAAAGGGGAATGCCTGTTTTCAGTTGCCGGTCACATGTTAAAGCGATGATGAAGTCACATGCTACGCTAATATGTGATTCTATTTATTGGTATTGACTGCCATGCGGGAAACCCGTGTTCAATTCATCAAAAGACGCAAGAATATTTTTTCAACTTTTATTTTTATTAACACATCTGATCACTCTTCTTCTTCTTTGCGTTAATTCTTTACGACCAATTTTAATCACTCTGTGTGATGTGTTTGATTTTTGCCAAGAACGAGTATACGTTGCACATTGGTTTGGTAGGCCCCTAAACGCATAGACTTCCACACGTTTAGGACACATGCATCCGATTTCCGCCAAATCTCCTAGTCGCCTCATACGACATGCGTGGCTGCAAACAGTGGTTCTATTCTTTACACACCAAATTTGGGTCCCGGTAATCACTCAGGCGATCTGATCACTATTCGATCATTATATAATCTGAATCAATTCAAGTTGCCAATTATTATTTGTCAACTTTCACTGGAATTCTATTGTATCAGCTTTCTATGGCAATCGGAATGATGGACATTTTAATCTTATGTGGTCAACCGACATAGTTTTCCCACCAAGCATGGAGAGAAAACGTGATGTTGTTAATGGGAAAGTTTCAGATTTTGAGTGGACCGGACAAGTTTCTTTAATATGCTCAGTCTCGCACTGTTTCAGACTTGAAAGTTTCGGAGATTAAACAATTTCATAGATCTACTAATGAAGTTAGTAGTTTTCGTAAAACTAATTAAGTTATAGATATGCGTTTGGTTAATGATAAGAAAAGAAAAATAAAGGCCAGAAACATGGATACAGAGGAGAAAAGATTAGTTGTTAAACTTGACTACAAGCCAGAGGATGTAGAAACGGTTTCGATGAAAACAAAAGAGTGATAGACATGCGTTTGTTAAGATATAGAAAAGAAACTAAATTCCATTAGAAACTACTGGTACAACATGCAGGTATTGATATAAAGATTAGTTTTAAATGTTGGCACAAGTGAGGAGTGTAAATGGTTGATGAAACAAAGAGAATGACTTGAAGATCAGCAGAAAACTAAATTCATTCAAAGATCGCAACTGCTAGTATATATACTAAGAATAAGTTGAATTTAATTTGTAAGAATCGGTTCATTCAAGATATCTTGCCATCTGACTTGAAATGCAAGAGGGTTCATAAGGAAAATGTAAAAATTATAAACCTGGACTATCAGTTCGTCTTGATGCCTTAAAAACTCATTTAATTAACAAACTGTCGTAAACAGTGATTAGTAAAAAAAAAAAAAACTAAAGTGCGTTCATGACATATGTGTGTGCACACCATGGCACATGTTCGTACCAATCATGAACAAAACACAGACTACACAAATTGTAAATTTTGAACTATTGATTCTTGCCACTGGAACACCGGCATTTTAAAAACAAGGACATGTCTAACTTCGATGGAAGTACATAAAAGTAGAGTTTTGTAATACTGTAAAACCAAGTACATATGTATGCTAGTACATCTACAAAGGGAGTGAACAGTTTGACATAAGACATACCTTTCAGCTGGCACCATTACTACAATACCCATAGATCAAGATGGAAGTGAAAAGACAGATGATAAAAGTATTTTTCTACCAACAATTTGTTACCAGTGCCAAACTTGGTCTCTGACAGCAACACAACACAGAAAGCTCACCACTTGTGAAATGAAATGATTGAGGACGACAATAGGGGTCATCATTAAAGGTAGACTACAAAATGAGAACATCAGAAGCAGAGTGAGCACAATTTCATGCACCGAATACATTGAAAGAGAACAAATGCAGAGGTTTGGAAATTCAATGAGAGTGAAATACAACCAACCACCAATAATATACAATAATAGTACAATAAATATAGAGCAGGTACTGGAGCCAAGGAAAGATCAAGAAAAAGATGGATAGACAATATCAAGATCACACTAAATAAACACGGATATAACACAACAAGAGTGACTCATCTGACACTGGAACGCAAATTAAAGCTTCCCCATACGTTTAACGAAAAGAGTCGACAAACAATTCCATCATCCACCTGGGGATAGCAATATAAAAATAAATAGACTGATTTAAAAAGAAGTTATCTTTACATATTATAAAAATGAATGTATGTATGTATGTTTGTTACCTATAGACTCGGAAACTACTGAACAGATTTAGCTGAAATTTACAGGATATGTTTGTTTTGATGTCGGAATGCTACCTGTCATAGTTTGAAATAGGTAGCGCTGACAATTTTAGAAAAATCTAAAAACCGAACACGCCTATTTCATCGAGAGTTCTAAGTTTGTTTACAATTTGCTATGAACGTTTCCGGAAGTCTACGGTATGCTACAAGATTCGATGACGTATGTTTTAAAACTATGGAAACCTCGGTCTCTTTCATAGCATAAAATAATCGTTTCAATGCAATTTTACAAACAAGCTGAAGTTAAAATACGCAATCCAGGTTTGTTTCTTCATCGGATTTCTAATCATTTCAAATCATGATAAGAGAAATATCAACTGGGACGCGACATTAATAGCAATGAAGCAGTTTGTCAACTGGGACGCGACAATGATTAGTAGGAATGAAGCAGTATATCAACTGGGACGCGACATTAGTAGCAATGAAGCAGTATATCAACTGGGACGTGACATTAGTAGCAATGAAGCAGTATATCAACTGGGACGCGACATTAGTACAATGAAGCAGTATACCAACTGGGACGCGACATTAGTAGCAATGAAGCAGTATATCGACTGGGACGTGACATTAGTAGCAATGAAGCAGTATATCGACTGGGATGTAATTCAATTTTTTGTTGGAGGCGTAGCAACGCGCGCTGGGTACAGCTAGTATTTCATATAAAACTCTTGAAGATTTCAGCTTTACATCGCTCAACCCGTGATAAACAGACATTGTTTGACAGTGAATATTTACGGGCAACTTCCTACAATGCCATAGATCAAATCAATTTTGTTAATGAGAATGAACCAAATCTTGTGCGTAGCGAGTTAGCAAATACGCTGTTAGATATAAGGTGATGGCAAAATACATGAAGACAATGGATATACTAATATAACCAGCTCTCAATTATGTGACATGGGCGGGTCTCAGACACTGGAACGAGTTCAAGAATTAGGCGTTGAGTTGGACATGCGACAGTGTCGTCTTCGTGGTAGAGAGAGAAGATATAGTAATCAACTTCTCATGGGTACGGTGAGCAAATGGACTTTGAGATGGCTGCTGCAGCGGAGGACATAGCATGAATGGAAATGCCCAATGTCCGTGACGTCGATCACATAACATAACAAATAACTAGCAGAATGGTAGATTAGTAAATAGCGTTGATGAATTAACCACCAATCTATTTCCAAGTGTATGGCAGATCAACCCGATGTCTCAAAAGTGGGTTTGTGAGCGAGCCATCCTGACACCTAAGAATGAAACAGCAACTGCAATAAATATTTACCTGCTAGGTAAGGTTCTAGGAAAGGATAAGATCTAAGAGTCAGTAGACAGTGTATTGAAGAAGACACGATGTTAACTAGCCTGAAGAGTTTCTGAACTTCTTGACTCCACACCAGGCTTGCTCATCCCCCTACCTCCACAGACTAAAATCCAAGACCAGAGCTCCAATAATGTTGCTGAGAAATCTGAACGCTCCCTCTCTTTGGAACCAGGTTGCGAGTGTGCAGCTTGAAACCGAATGTGGTAGAGTAGATAGTATTAACTGGATGTGCTGCAAGACACTGTGTATTCGTATCTCGAAATACCACTAATTACAAGTGTCTATTCGTTTGATTTCAAGCGACTACAGTTTACAATTAAACCCTGTTTGGCTATGACTATTAACAACTGCATGGTAAGACCTTCAAAGTAGCTGGAATTCTTCTTTCGTTTTCACTAGATTTGCATTTTGATTCTCTAATAAAGGCAGTCGTCTGCCTCAGATTATCAGAGTAAACGTTAATGCTGAAGTGCACCTTTGTTTTGCATATTAAAAAATGTAATTGAGAGCGTTTCGACTCATGCTTTTCAAGTCATTTAGTAGTGCATAGTTAAATAACAGATAATTGACAATCACTTCTACAGGAAAACTTCGTTAAAAATTGTCAAAAAAACATAACTGATACTGAAAGAAACTATGCAAACTCTATCTATATCTTGATCCGCCAGACTATAACCAACTTTATCATGAATACCGGGAAGGACCAGTTCTAAGAAGCCTGGTAGATGGAATTTCGTAAACATGTGAAACCTGCAACATGTCGCCGTCATGTCCTTAAGCATGGGCAAGGCAGTATAGGCATTAAGAACTTATACTGCCGAGCTTGTTGTGGTGCAGGTACAAGGCGAAATCAACCGATTCTCCAGAGCATAATCCCCACTGGGGAAACTGAGGATGCTGTCCATGCTGTAGCGCGAACATAGTGAGCTCTAAATCACAGTGTCATTGAGGTAGGTGGCTAGTTTGTCGGAGCATTGACTTATATTCAGGTGATGGTATCACGAATCGGTCTTGAGTGAGTCTTGCCTTCATCGGGGCGCTTGATATAGCTCTTTGTTCACACTTTAGCCGATACCATAGGCATAGGTAAGATCACGACTTGCTGGAGACCTCATCAGATCAATAAAAACGTGCCAGTTGAAAGATGTACTCGTCTGCATCACATAAGCTCAGTAGTTTGCAAAGCTCGAACGATGGACTGACAGTGCCAAAATGAGTCTGGATATTGGACTTAAGGACTGTGTACCAACATATCCTTAAGACTTCTGTCCCGTCTGTAAGACACCAAAGGATAGTTGGGGAAGACAGAACGGGTCTCAGGATCTGATCTAAGGAGAGACAGATGACGGAATAAAACATTTTTCACCAGGGAACTATGGGGGTGGTAAGTTAAGATAAGTTTTACTCTGTCAGAGTTAGTAGTCCTATGCTGACTGGTAAGGGCCTGCTGGCGAGTGATTTTCTGAACTCGATGCATAGCCGAGACAAGCACCTCTCTGGGTATAGGCGCCTACGAAAGAAATCAGCATCTCGCGAGCTCTCTCAAGAAAATCATCGTCCTCACTACAAAGGCGACGAAGGCGTAAGAGCTGCGAGAATGGCAAAGAGTCACGACAAGCCCGGGGGTGGGAAGAAGTATAGAGGAGAAACTATGTGCATCAGTAGGCTTGTAATATACTGATGTATAGATAGTGGATAGGCGTAAGGTGATAGTAATGTCAAGAAAGTTGACACAAGTAGTGGAGATGTGAGAAGTAAAACGAATAGAAGGGTTGAAAACATTAATGAAATTAATGAAGCGTGACAAATCGGCTTCAGGCATATCAGTGATGCCAATACAGTCATCAATGTATCTGTGATAGACAGACGGAAGGGGGCCATCATATGTAGTCCATACTAGGTGTTCAAGATAGCCCATGAAAAGACAAGCATAACTAGGTCCCATTTTAGTACCCATGGCAACCCCACTGATCTGCTCAAAGAATTGGTCATTAAACTGAAAGGAGTTAAGAGTGAGAACTAGTTCCGCAAGACGAAGGAGAGCAGAAGTTGACACAAGTGGATTAGTTCTCCTATTGAGAAAGAACTGAGAGCTATAAGGCCGTCAGGATGAGGTATAGAAGTGTACAATGAGCACACATCAAGGAGGAAGAGACGGTAGGTTCTCTCGGGTAGCAACTCAATGGTAGAAAAGACAGACAAAGCGTGGTTTGTATCCTTCAAAATGACGGGAGTGTGGGACTATGGGATTAAAGATGCTATCAAGGAATTCGAGATGTGTTCCGTAGGGCAGGAGCAAGCAGAAACGATAGGCCTACCGGGATTGTGGAGTTTATGAATTTTGGGGAGCATATAGAAGGCGGGTTTACCCAACAGCTATCGATCACACAGAGTGATGATGCACTGGATGGAAGGTCGTTCGTGGGAATTAAGTTCTTAATGACTTCACGAACCTTATTATTATTAGACTGAGTGACATCAGTAGGGCTAGTTTTATAAAACTGAGTGTCACGCAGTTGGGTATGACCTTCCTGAAGGTAAAGATCTTTGCTCCAGACGACTATAGCTCCGCCTTTGTCGGCGGGTTTGATAACAATGTCATCACGTCGACGGAGGTGAGATAGAGCACGAAACTCCGACGGTGACATGTTAGACTGCCAAAGGCGTTTTGGGTGGAGCAGTCCAATATCATGTATAGTATTCTTGATGTAGAGATCAAGAGCGTTAGAGGCACCAGGTTTGGGTGTCCAGTCATGTTTACGAGTAGAAAACTTGGAAAACATACTAGTGTCAGGACATAGGTCAGAGTCAACCTGGTTCTGAAAGTGAAATTTCAAGCGCAAGCCACGGTGAAAACGAGTCACATCTTGAAGAGTTGAGTAGTGGTCAATGGTGGGTCGGAGAGGAACAAACTTAAGACCCTTACTTAAAACAGATCTCTCGTTGTCCGATAATGGAAGGTCTGAAGGAATACAAACCACCTGTGTGGGAGGAGAAGATCGTAGTGAACAATTGGAAGGAGTGGTAAAAGGTACAGGGCGAAGAAGGTTAAGTTTTTGTTGGTGATGGGTGCAAAGAAATTCATACAGTTGTCTGTTAAGTACATGGATAATGAAACGAATAAGGGAGTAAAGGAGCATATTGTTAGAAGTGAGAAGTCGTAGACGCTGAAGAAGTTGGGACTGGGAGGAGTCCAAGTCAGACAGAAGATGTGTATGATTAGCAGCAATACAACGCATACGCTGTAGAGCACACTTAGCTTCCAACTGTTGTAACATGCGCTGCTCCCTAGGGTATAATGGTCCTGCAGATGGGTGAAAGTTAGAGGTAAAACCTTTGGGAATAACCCTAAGTCGCTGACATGTAAAAAGAAAATTTCGATGAGAACAAAAGCGGGTTTTCTTTAAAGTAACCATGGCAAAACTAGTAGCCGTAAGACGAATATCGGTAGGCAAGAGACTAAAGGAAATAAAGATATAGTGACGAAGAAAATTCAATACGTACTGTAAGGAAGGCATAGTAATAGAAAAATCAACACTAGTACAGCTATTATATATTAAAACAATAGTGACAGGAAATTACATTTCAGATTATCAGCCACGCCATAAAGCTTGTCTTGAATGCTGGTGTAAGTGGCCACCTTTTTCTTCGTTTTTGTTTTAAAAAAGTAGATTGAATTGGTTTACGGATTCGTGCTTTCTCATAGTCAGTTTTATGTTGCTTGCTTCATAGTTAGTAACAACAGATAATTTGTTCATATCAGCTCCTACAGGAACAACTTGTTATATTGTCTAAAAAAAAGTTCATTGCATATCCTTTAAAGAACTTTGCAAATCTCTCTCTCTCTCTCGCGATCCCGGCCTAGACTGATGAACCAACTTTATCATGAATTTTACCGTGGTTTTAAGGGACTCCGTTCCTCCGTACAGCTTTTCGCGAAGCTCTGTGTTTTGTGGCCAGGTTCCGTTTCTTAAACCTGCTATCCGTTGACAATCCTGCAGAACGTGTTCTGCCGTCATGTCCGCCTTTTGCATGGGCACAGGCTAGTTGTGCCTATTTTGAACTTGTTGTACATGTGGGCGCGTAGCTTGTTGTGGCCGGTACGGAGGCGAAGTATGGCAACTTGTTCACTACGGGACAGACCATAGTATCCGTCACTGTTGGAATGCTGGGGATGGTCTTTTGTCCATTTGTTTCTGTAGTGCGAACCGATAGTTGTTCGGGCTTCCTCATAACTGATCTCGTGATCAGTCTGAGGTAGTCTCCCGCCTTCTTTTGCTAGTTTGTCGGTAGCTTCGTTTCCACTTATATTACAGTGTGATGGTATCCACTGAATGACGGTGCGTTTGAGTGAGTGCGTTAGTTCATCGAGGGTCGCTTTGAGCTCATTCAGCTCTGTTTTGCCAACACTTTTGAGTGCCGTGATGACCGATAGAGCATCGGTGAATATCACGACTTTGTTGCGAGAGGTGTCTCTTCACTCTAGACTTTGCGAATCAACTGCCAGTTTTTAACGCTGTTTGTGATTCTTCTAGACATTATTACGTTCAGTAGTTTGCCATTGCTTTCTGAACGGATGGTGCCACCGTCCTTTGTAAAATCCACGCGAAACAATTTGCAACTAAATTGTCCGCAGCGTGATTCGAACTCAGAACGTCGGGGTTAATAGACCGAGTCACTATCCCCTAGGCTACAGACGCCACAAAGAGGCATTGGTTTAGGAATATCATGTCGGGATAAGTAAATTTCTCCTTAGCTTCCCATACTTTACAATTACTATTAAGGGTTTTTAAGCCGAAGGATTGACTTCATTGCACCGGGTTTTACTCCATATGACTCGGTCCCTCTCTGCAGAAATGACACGCCACCTGCCGAGAGTATTGCACAATACACAAACTCCGTAGCTCCAGCAACAATCCTAAGTGGTCGCTTGAAAGAACTGCACTCGTGAACAGAACGGCGCGGTCTAGATTCGAACCCGCGACCTTCAACTCTTATAGCAAAGGGCTTAACCCCTTAGCCACAGAGACCCCCAAACTAGAACATTATTCAAGAAGGTTTGCCGAGACAAATCACACTTCTCCATAAGAAACACTCATTGTCACATCTGAGCAAGTTTTATACAATACAAACAAACAATGAACATTTGTGTTTATTAGATACACTTACGACAAGATTTAGACTATCAATTTATGTATGAAGAACGGGTACACCTGTTGGTTGTAAATAAAGTAATAAATGACAGATTTGAATGTGACTTATGACAATACATGTCCTTGTTTTTATTGAACCGATGATTAATGTGGCCAATTTAGTTTTCCCCGCTCAATCTGGACAATCACGTTGGGTGTAACACATTGAAATTACCCATATATATTATCAGATCAGTTGATGGTATCATCTCTGAATCGAACGTTTACCGTAACAAATCTTTCATTATTTCTATTTCTTGTGACAAGAATACACTCTGTTAGAATATTAATTCATTCATGTGTTGCTGGGGCTCTCAAGGGAAGCAAAGAGTTGTAACACTGCGACCTACAACGCATGTCGTAAGAGGCGACTGAGGTAGCCTAGGGAAGCTACACTAGTAAAAAAAAAGGTCGCAAAATCGGATGCGCTGGCCTACTTGTAGGCGCATAACCGACACAACGTACAATCGCTCTTAGGCTTGGATCACATACAGACCACATAGAGTGGTTTAGCGTGTTTTAAAGCCGAAGGGTTGACTTAATTGCACCGGGTTTAACCTCAAACCAATACTTGTGCGACATACGTCAATGTTCTGTGACCCTGTAGTCACCATTTCAATGATACTGGTCATTTAGAGCTCACGATGTCCGTCCAGGTCACAGCCATCCAATCATGTTCCTCGGATGATCGCAGTCGATTTGCTCTGGAGAATCGGTTTATTTCGTTGTATGGTACCTTGCGGCCTCTTGGACTCAACGCATTACATTACTATGTTTCTTAGTACTTTCTCATCTCATGCCTTGTAATCTATATGTATATTTGCTTTATATATATAATTTATATTTCCACTTGATTGTATATTGTTTGTCTTCTTTTCCACTTCTAGTTTTGTGTTGCACTTATTTCGTTATTTGTTTTTATTCCCAGATTTTCATTAGATACGTTTGAATGTTTCCCGTTATCGTCCATTTGTAAGTGTTCTGTGAAATTCGTCACTCCTGTTGTATCGTTTGCTTGATAAAGGCCTTTTGGTCGAAACGTTGCTGTTTATCGTCACTGTTTCTGTATTTTCTAAAACTACAATACTTTGTTTGTACGTGTTTCGCTATTTTACCAAGTTTTACTGCAGTCTTCCCCTTTCCTGTAATCTATATGAGCATATGTTGAATGTATTTAAGTTATATATTTACTAGATTTTTCATTGTTTCTCTTCCTTTCTATTTCTAGTTTTTAATGTGTGTTTTTGTGTTACATTTATTTCGTTATTCGTTTTTATTCCCAGATTTTTATTAGAAACGTTTGTATGTAGTCGTCATAGCGAAACACGTACAAAGTACTATAGTTTTACAAAATACAGAAACAGTGACGATAAACAACAACGTTTCGACCAAAAGGCCTTTATCAAGCAAACGATACAACAGGAGTGACGAATTTCAAAGAACACTTACAAATGGACGGTTACAGAAACATTCAAAAGTATCTAATGAAAATCTGGGAATAAAAACGAATAACGAAATGAGTGCAACACAAAACTAGAAGTGGAAAAGAAGAGAAACAATAAATAATCAAGTGAAAATATAACTTATATAATAATAATAATAATAATAATTCCTCTCGTACTGTTATACGTTACATAGGGCCTGCAAGTAATTTCTCCATACCGCTCTATCCTGGGCAACTCGCTCAATCTCCTTCATGGAACTGAGACCGATATTTCCTGCCTCTCTCAGCAAAGTTCGTTTCAGGCTCTCTTTAGGTCGACCTCTCTTTCTTGAACCCTTTGCATCCCACTTCAATTCCTGCTTTGATATTCGTTGATCATTTCTCCTCAAGATGTGCCCAACATATCTCCATCTTCTCTTTCTTATAACAGTTGTCACTAGTGGTTGACCAGACATGTCTCTGATTATAACTTATATATATGAAGCAAATACACATGATAATGATGATGCTCGTCCATCACGGGTGTTGATGACCACACAAATTTTCATCCAAGGGAATGTAGTTGCGTTATGTTTGTCTGTGTGTGCGTAGATGACTAGTGAGCCCGATACGGGCTTGAAATGTTCTTGTACAGTGTGGTCAAGGTATACTTGCACTTGTGGGAAGTTTTACTGCCTTTCTGTTTTGACGTCTTTGCTCCATCCAAATACACATGTAGATTACAAGGCATGCAATGAGAAAGTGTTAAGAAGCAGAGTACATAAAACATATTTCTAGTACTATGTAGTCGTCCATATGTTTTTTTAATTTGTCACTCCTGTTGTTCGTTTGCTTGATAAAGGCCTTGTTGGTCGAAACGTTGTTGTATTTTGTCATTGTTTTTGTAATTTGTAAAACTACAGTACTTTGTGATTACGTGTTTTGCCAATCAAATAGTTTTACTGCAGTCTCATCTATTTTGTGAATATCTACCGTCACAATCTACTATTTGATTTCAATATACAATCTCTAAGTGATATCTTAAACTATTTGATCTACCTAAACTAAGTACTCTTCCATCTTTGTCCTATCGTTCTCTCCTGTCTCGCCGTTGTCAACCCACGTCACGTCCGTGCATTCTCGCTGCTTTTACGTGCACGCCTCCTATGCGTTGCACAACGCCTGCAGTCCTCTACTATATTATGTCTGAGCCTATATTTTACTCATAGCTGTAGATAAACTTCCTGCATGTCTGCCCTAGTGTCATAGTCAGGGGTTGCATGTCATGGTGGCGGTAGCGACGTGTATAATATATTCACTCGATTTTTTTCCCTTTTAAACAATCATTCATCACAAAATTGTTACATTACATTTTCAATTGCTTGTTTTTGTTTCATACATAAATACATTTTAAAAATATATGAATAACAACGGCAGGTGTAACAAGAGATAAGGAGCAGAAAGTAGCGATGGATTGGAGACACACTGAGGAAAACCCGTAACAGCATCACGAGACAGGCTCTCCGATCGAACCCATAGCCTAGTGCAGGGGTCGGCAACCTACGGCTCGCGAGCCGCATACGGCTCTTTCGATGTCAAGTTGTATCTCTTTCGATATCAAATTGCGGCCTTCCAGTTCCATGCGCAAAAATAATAATTATATTATTTTATTTTCAAAACTCAAAGAAATATTGCAAACAGGATAAAAACCATGAATGTAGGAAGGAGAGAGGATAAAGCGTCCTATAATAAAAACATTGCCGGTAGTCAAATTAAAACACTGTCGAAATGTAGCTGCGCAGCTGGTTGCAACGCCACGTTGTTCTTGCGGCAAATGAATGCGCAATATCGCGACGAAACCAATGCAACTATTGACACGAATTACTTCAGCATGGTTATAAACAAAATGAAGAATGGATTCGCCGAGAGATTTGAGCAATTCAAAACAAATGCAAGTACTCTGGCGTTCATAGTAAATCCTCTCAATACAAATACAATTGAGATCAACATTGAGACATTTGGAATTGATGCCAGTTCGCTTCAAATGCAATTGCTGGATTTGAAAACCAAACACTTGTGGAGTGGCAAGTTCACAGAACTCAAGAGCAAGTTAGAAGAGTTGGAGGTCCAGAAAAGCATGCACGTTGCGCTGCACAAGTGGACAGCTCTAAAAGAAATACCGCGAGTTGAGGCACTCATATTTGACGCATGGAATAGTCTTCCAGAATGCTACAGTGAGGTAAAGAAGTTGGCATTTGGAGTGCTGACGATCTTCGGGTCAACATATTCGTGAGAGCAAGCGTTCTCTTGCATGAATATAATAAAAAGTAAAGTAAGAAGCCAGCTAACAAATAAAAATCTAGAGGCGTGCTTGAAACTGAAAATAACAAGGTATGAGCCAGATTTAACCGAACTTTCAAAAAGCGTGCAAGGCAAATGTTCCCATTGATGTAACTATTGTAGCGATCTATTAAAATCATTTATTTAAGGTTTAAAATTTTTATATAATAAATATTATTTCGTATCTAAAGCCATTTATTTTAAATCAAAAATCAAATTTATATACCTAATCCTAATCAAATACCATAATATTGAAACAACAATTTTAGTGGCTCTTTAAAAACTGAAATTTGTAAATTATAACTTTTGGCTCTTCCGTCTCAAAAGGTTGCTGACCCTGGGCAATAGAGGTAAGGGAAGACCCAGGAACACATGGAGACGGAAAGCAAGAAAATGTGGAGAGATTTGGAAAAGATAGACTTGGATAGGCGGGTTTCGAAGGCCTTGATTGCGGACATATGCCTCCCTAGAGGCTAAGTTGAAAGAGAAGGCATAAATACATTTGGTAACGAGCGTGCTGTCTTTCTTGCAAACAACGCCCCGACTCAGGAGGGCAGAAGTATGGACAGAGTATGTCATCAATGCGGTACGCTCACATTTATGTGATATGGGCGAGTCTCAGACAGTGGAACGAGTCCGAGAATTAGGAGTTAAGTTTGGACATGCCAGACAGTGTCGTCTTCAGAGAGAGAATGCATACTAATCAACTTCTCATGGGTACGTTGAGCAAAAGGACTTTTGTGATGGTTGCTGATGTGCAGGACAGAGCACACATAGTACATGGAAATGCCCAATGTGCCATGACGTCGATCGCATAACATAACATAACATTGACTCGTGATTATTTCAGTTGTTTAGAAATAGAGAGAGAGAAAGAGAGGGCGAGAGAGAGAGAGAGAGAAAGAGAGAGCAATTATGGATGACAGGCTTCCTGTGATACGGATAAAAAGGATATACATATAATTCAATATACTATTTATTTTACTATTTTTGGCTACTATACAAACTTGAAAGGGTTACTGTAAATTTGAAGAATCACTTTAGTGATCGATAGTGTGATGGGCGTACATTTGCAAGCCACTTTAGTCATCGATAGGGTGATGGGCGTACATTTGCAAGCCACTTTAATGATCGATAGTGTGATGGGCGTACATTTGCAAGCCACTTTAGTGACCGGTAGTGTGATGGGCACACATTTGTAAACACTATTTTTGGTATATGGTGTTGGTTAAGTAAGAAAGAATGTAGAAAATATTAGCCATGGCACCCCAGAGGGTGGTCAGTATGAAGAAATGGTAGCACGACACAAGCAAAGAAACAAAAGTAAGATTTCTGAGAACATGCATATTCTCCGTGGGAACATATAGATGCGAATCGTGGACCATAACACAAAATTGAAGCTTTTGAAACAAGGTGTTACAGAAAAGTTCTTAGAACATCCTGACAGAGTAGAGAAAAACAGACACCCAACAAGACCTGCATATCGAAACTCATTAGCTCATAAATAACAAAATATCCCAGAAGATAAAATATTCTGGCCACGTTAAAGTCACAGTGGTTTGGAGAGTATGGTAATGGAGGAAGGCATGGTTCCTGGAGTTCGAGATAGGGGATGACGAAGACAAAGGTGGCAGCAGAACATCGAAGAAACATTGAACATGACACTGGAGGAGGTGGGAGAACTTGCAAGAGGCAGAATGTTTTTCAGACGGGCTGTGATCTTCTTTGCGTTCGTTCTTTACAACCAATTTTAATCACTCTTTGTGATAGGTTTGATCTTTGCCAAGAACATGTATACGTTGCCCATTGGTTTGGTAGGCCCCTAAACGCATAGACTTCTACACGTTTAGGACACATGCATCCGATTTCAGTCAAACCTCCTTAGTCGCCTCTTACGACATGCGTGGCAGGTAACAGTGGTTCTATTCTTTACACCCCAAATTTGGGCCACGGCAACCACTCGGGTGTCGGGCTGTGATGAAAGCGACGTTCCGCAAAAGGACATGCTACTACTTAGCATGTATTAAGTTAAAGAAAGATTGAACACGACGATGGGGAGCTGAAGTCTTTCAGGTGGACTGTGATGGGAGCAATGTTGTACATATGACAAGATCCATGACGAATAGAAATGACTCACCCACAGCCAACGTTGGCTCTGGCTCATCTGAATTCCCACCATGGGGTTTCCTCCCGTTGTCCTTGTTTTAAGATGGTGACAGACACCTAATTATGCAAGGTCAATCACGTGACTTTCTGATGGTTTAACATAGTGTTAATTCGAAAAGTCCTGTTTCTACAAATAAATCAATATCTTGAATTTTGTAGCTGATAAATCTTTCTGATCATTTTATAAAAGTTTTATTCTAACATCATTTTAGAGAAATTATAATTTGTCCACGTTTATTGTTGTCTAAAAAGTTACCGACCAGCAAACCAATAAATGGAAGAGCCAGGAAGTGTTCGTGCCGTCAACTTCAATCTTTGAGTCATAGACAATATTTTTCGCAATTGGTGTCTGAGTTGTTGCAATTTCGATTCTTACGTTTTACAATATATAAGCGTATTCATCTCTTTAATTATATATTAATATCAGCATTCCGGTTAGATGTGTCTTTGTTTGCTTCCATACAATTTTCATTAAATAATTTGTGCAGTAACGGTGTCTGTAAGTGTAAGATAAAACCGGTTGTCGCGACCGACCCGGAAGCAAGCACTTGATGTTAGCTAGACCTGACGTTCAGGAATCTACATCAAACAAGTGGTTGCTGCCACTAATCACATAGGTATGTACTTTTCATTCATTGTGCACAAGTTTGATATACTATGAAATGTTGATAATGTGTTGTAATTAACAATTGTTTAAATTTTATTGGAGACTTATCATGGATTTTGTCGCATGTGTGGGGACAGCAGTCTGATTGTAAGTAACAATCAAAACACTTTACCAAGTGGCCAATTAAGTTAAGAAATCCGAAATGGCTTCCGAGTATTATAATTCGTAGTCGTTCTTTAAGTGGCTTTTATAAGTCGTTAGACCACAATAATAGTGGCTTCTGTGTTTCGTGCAAGGTTATATATAGAATCGCTCAAGAAGTGTTACCGTCACGGTAGTAATAGTTAACCATGAATAAAAATCTTAATGAACTTGCAAGCCGGTTTTGACCCTTGAAATCCGATATGGCGTCGCTTACTGTCAGTCAGCAATTTTGTGTGTATTATAATAAATTAAAGAATATCTCTGGAAATTGCGTTTTTGAGAGTCAATGAAAAATTGTTGGGTATTCATTTATTTTTACAATTAATCATTCATTGCATGAGTCATTTAATGATTTCTGGTAGGTCATCTTAATCACCCTTCACTCTTCAGTTCTGAGTTCACCGGCCCTAATACTAGGCTAATGGAGACATCGGTCCTTAGAGAGACATAAGATAGGTCCCAACCAAGGTTTTCCAAGATGATCTTTTCCAGATCCCTCCACTCTCTCCCTATTTTCTTGCATAAAAAAAAGTACAAGGTAACAGAAACAAAAACTACAGAGGGGGAATGACTTGCAGGACCAATTTGCAATGAGAAAGAGAAAGGTCTTCCACAATCTCCCCATTTTACAGTACTTGGGTTGCATAACATTCTGTGACTTTCAGCTTTGTTTTGCCTCTTTGTTTATTGTTTGTCAGTATTGAATCTGACATTTAATTTTTTGCCTGCATACTATTTTGGGAGCCATCAAACCTACACCAATTGCAGGAATGAAAAAGGCAGCCAACATCCATCTCTTGGAAGACAGAAGGAGACAAGTGATTCTACATCCCGAAAGGATCAAAAGGATGTCTCACCATCCACTATATGAAAAAATGGCGGCTAGGACAAAAACAGACTAAAGCGTACAAGTCTAAACCACAAAGCAAAAGAAATAGGAAAGTCATACTTGGAACTACTAACTCATAACTCCATACCAGAAGAATTGCTTTTTGATCACTGGGAACCAGACTCATTAGCACTAAATTTCTCAACCTCCATCCCTAAATTGTCAAGCAAAGAGCCTAATCTAGAGAAGAAAGCAGCTACAATGAAACATCTTCATTACATGTTTCCAGAAGACAGCTGGACAAGAATTTACACAGATGGATCAGCAATAGAGGTAACCATGAATGGTGAAGCAGAAGTTTACATTAGGCACCCAGGTGCCACTACTATGTCATCTATCTGCCCCTACTGGATGAATATGTTCCAACTACAAAGCATAAATCTTAGCCCTCCTGATGGCAGCACAACACCTGAATAAGCTGCAAGCACCTGCAGGCAAGATGGCATTCCTTACAGACTCACTGTCAGCTATACAAGCCCCAAAGTTTAAATCTGCTGACAGCACAGTACAGAACCTAAAAATAGAACTTGCTCAGCTGGCAGTGGATTACATCTCACTGTGGCATTGCAGACTCCATTAAGAAACAACAAATTAAATGGTTTGATCACGTAAGCAGATTATCAACAGACAGTGCGCTTCAAAGAGTGATGCAGTGAATCCAAAGCAAAAGACTGTCCACGCAAAAGGTGGACCTCAAAAATAACAGAGGCAGTGAAAAACACTATTTATGAAGTGCACACAAAAGCTCGTTCTATAATTTTGTTCTTGTCCTGATGCTGTGGGGCAATACAGGATTAGAGATACCGAAACAAAATGAATTGAGCGAAGATTGGACATAACATAATATCTACGCCAGCTGGTATTACACATGATAATAATGACAGTTAAACATTCAGAGGTTTGTTCCTTAGATATATCCATCAATTCCATCTTTTTGATTATTTAAGCTTTAGACCTTTGCTAGAAAATAAAATAAGCTTTATTTTTATGCCGGGCATGCAGATTTAAGGGAAATGAGCTGCAGATAGGCTTGCAGGTATGGCTACTGTAAAAGCGGGCGAGCAATGAACCAGACTGATATTCTAAATTCCATAAGGGAGAAAGGATGTATGAATGATTCAAGTAATAGTGGTGAATCTACAACCCTAATCAGATTGCATGAATACCGAGTCAAATATGATGTACCTAGACAAGAGTATTATACTGGTAACCAAAGAAAAATAGTGTCGTTAGTTGACACATGCTGAGAGACATACTGAGAAGGTTGGAGAACTTATGGGCTAATTGGTTTGATGTGTAGTGATGATGAGCATGGACAGAGAAAAGAACATATGCTTCTGTTCTGCAACAGCTTGATATTAAAGAGTGTGGCTATTAAAGAACATAAGATCAAGGACAATTAAATATTTAGGACACATCAAACGACAGGAGTGACTAGATAAGATAATTTTGGAGGGAGTGGTGCCTGGAAGAAGAATGAGAGGAAGACCTAGAGGACGATAAGTGCATGATGTAATTGACGATCTGAGGAGGACTGCTGCTGACGCTGACCATCTTGCACAGAATATAGAGTTTTTCAGGACTGCTGTCATGGGAGCCAAGTTCCAGAAGGGACAAGCTACTTAATGATGATGATGATCTGACGACTAAAAATATCAGAAAGTGGGATGCAAAAAGAATTCTCTCTCGCGTCTCTTTTTGGCCATTTTTATCATTCTTATTGTGATATATAAACAACCTTTATCAAGACCGTTTTTACGTCACATCTTCAGTAGGCCTACCATTTAGAGCTCTGGTGCTTGTCCTTCGGCGACGTGTCAGATTTCAACCAGCGTTTACTGGGTTCGCTCTTCGTTAGCCTTTGACTGTCCCCAGCCGACCTGCAAGGCAGCAGGTTAAAAAAAATTCATGAAGACCTTATTCTATGTATGGTTTGACATTAAATGGGTGGAAAGAAAAGGGCAACCTTACTAGATAATAGTTTTAACCTTTTGGAGAGAAAACCCTGGCAAGTTTTCACATGATATAAAATTAAGCACTTCCGTAACTTTTTTGGTGATAATGACCTTAGTTCTGATAAAACAATAGCATATTTGTCATACAGTGATGGGTGTAGTCTTCTGTTTTGTCTAGGCATTTATATGAAGCAATGTAGGATTACGTTCGTGTTAGGCCAAGTGTGTTGCATAGGTTATTGTTAGCCCATATTGTTTAGTATTACTTTTTCTTCTGCGTTCTCACTAGATTGGGATTTCGGATTCTATAATAATGGACACATGCATGCTCAGCAACATATGCTACACACAATGGAGGAGAGGGAGTTGTCCTCAGACTAAATAATGGTGTAGAATTAACCTATCAATTAGTCTAACAATCTGTATTTTGACCTGCCACATGCTTTTAGACAAACGAAACTGAAGAATAAATGTCTCCGAAAATTACTAAAAAAATGGAGAGATTTTGTTTCGAACAACACAGTGAGAGATAGAACACAGCAACAATCTGTATCCAATATTATAAGGAAATGAAGGTGGAAATATTTAGGTCATGTTCTTAGATCAGACAAAAGAGACTAAATCGACAAGTCCTTATGTGGTCGACAGTTGGGAAAAGAAAATGGGGAAGACCTAAGAGCACTCTTCGAAGAATAATCCTACAGTAAAGTAAACTATTGGGATGTAAAACAATACAAGATCTCCAGCTGTTAACAACGAACTGCATCACATGGAGATCTAAAACATTTGCCGCCTTTGGCACGAAAGGAACAAACTAATGCTTTCAGACCAGATTTTCTACCACTCTGTCTGTTTGCAAAGTGGTAGTTGACTGGCTGCGTTACTATTAAACGGCAGAACTATTTTATTTTCAGTATCCATATATTTTATGGCAAGTGTGGTTCCTACAATTTGTTGGATTACTGTGCTTGGCTTCTCGTTCCCTCTTGTCTGGCAACATTGACCAGATGTACGGGAAACTAGTGATGATGATGGATGCTTTGTAAGTTATACCTACACTGGATCTCTGTGGCTAAGTGGTTAAGTCCTTTGCCTTGTGAGTTGGTCATATGTTCGATTCCCGGGCCACACCGCTTTTGTTCACGAGTGCAGTTTTTCCAGTGACCCCTAGGATTGTTACTGGAGCTACAGAGTTCATACTTTGTGCAATACTCTCGGCAGGGGGCGCGACTTTTCTGCGGAGAGTGGTCGAGCCATATGGGGTAAAACCCGATGCAATGAAGTCAATCCTTCGGCTTTAAAACCTACACTGGGATTTAATATCACCAAATGGAATGACCTGAAGGGAGGTGGGGGCAATGTGTGTTCTGCATCTGGCTCTGCATTTAGCAAAGTTGGGGTAAATAACTGCTTGTGTTACTGCTATTTAGGGCGCTGTAGGTCAGGGGTGGCATGGTTATTCACCGAAGTGCAATGATGATGATTCTATCAATCCTAAAAGAGATAGCACACATGGTTATTCACCGAAGTGCAATGATGATGATTCTATCAATCAATCCTGAAACAGGCAGCAGACTCTATAAAAGAATCCGAAATTTCAGTCTAAAATGAGTGAGAAGTAGAAATAAGAATAACTACACCACTTCCCTTCCCACTCTTCCCAAATAAATAACAATTGGAGTGTTGAAAAAAAACCCAGCTTATCTGTTAACCGCTAGTCCCGCATCCTTTTATGTTCTGGTATTTGGTTGCCATGGCAGCGTAAATCAATAGTTCTCATCAGCAGACTGGTGGCACAATTTCCTCCCCTGTTGGAATAATAAACTGCCCACTAGCTGGTTCCATTTCTTCCTGGATGCTTAGCCTGTGGTTCTGGGTTTCATTTAATATTATGATTCTCGGTACAGTTAAAGATTCCAGAAATGTAGGAAGAGTTGTAGAGAATCACTGGTCTTAAGTATGTTATTCATGTATTAGATTTGGGACAACTGGTGTGGAAGTGGTTTAGGTTAACTCACCGTAAGTAAGTTAGGAACCCATTGTCATACCTTGTGGTATTTTGAGGAACACAGTGATCAACCTATATATCTCTGACTAGTGCCACATAAACACCCACATGTTGCTGTGTTCGCACAAGAACAGCAAAGAATAGTAACACTGTGACCTACAAGGCTAGTCGTAAGAAGTGCTCCATATCCTGGGAGCACACTATGAAGCAAGGAGCCTTCTAACCACTACAGTGGCTCTCATTTCTTCCACATTTTCTTCAAAATTCAGTCTCAAGTGGATCTACTGTCCTGCGCATGCAGTTGTTTGCGGCAATGAGAGAGCGGACACGCTTGCATCGAAAGCATCTTCTTCTCTTGCGATCAACTTTTGCTATGCGACTACTCGGGTATGTGTCATAAACAGGACGGTGCGCTTGAGGTCTTCACCGGTTCCCATAGTTTGTCTTGTAGTGTTGTTTCTGTTGGCCAGATCTCCATTCTCTCACTACTCAGAGTCTTGCAGGATGTGCTCTGGGGACTGCTTTGGTGCTCCACAGGTGCAGGCTGTCGAGTCCCTGAGACCCATTCTGTGGAGGTGTGCTCTGAGACTGCAGTGTCCGTTCTAAGTCTGAAGATTGTGGTCTGTGCTTGTCTGTTTAGTGAATTTATACTGTCGTGCTCTGGGTTGTATCCTCCATTTGTTTTTCTCCAGATAATTTTCCTGGATTGTTTCAGGAGAGTCTTTGTTTCTGTAATCGAAAGCATCAATTATTGGGGAGTTTAGGATGGATAAGGGAGATGTTCTTCAATCTCTTGTCAGCCTACTATTGGATGAGGGCATTACAATTTACGTTGAAACAATACAGCGGCTTAAGGAGTTTGGAATTACACCTTGTACAAGTAGAGCTAGATGGTTGAGGGGCAGAGAGAGGAATGTGTTTAACCAGCGAGACACAGGAACCATCAGTATGCATACCATTTGACATTTGTTGGGCGAAACTGAGCACCTATGGATCTGCCCGGAGTGCTGTGACGCCAGTTCAGTAACCAATTCATGAATAGTCATTTCACATCAAAGGGTGTCCATGTGGTACGGGGGCCCGCATGGGAAACAAAGAATACTACAACTGCAACCTACAAGGTGACTGATGTAGCACCTAGGGGTGCTAATCTAGTAAATTAAAAAAATGGCAGAAAGTGGATGTACATGTAGACGCATAACTGGCACGATGTACAATCGCTCTTATCCTCAGATCATATACAAACCACACAGAGTGGTTAACAATTGGTCGATATTGAGCGTCCAAAAAAGAAGAAGACATCAAAGGGTATCTAGGCAATAGCTGCCTTCACATGCATTATTGATTTGGTGCTCCTGAGCTTTGATATTGATTTTGGTCTAATATTGCATAGTTAAGTCTGGTATGCTGTTAGCAAATGTAACATTGTAGCTATTTGCATTACCAAAAATAAAGGAGCAATTACGCTTTGCGCTGTTAAATTAGCAAATAACAATGGTGGATATTTGTGTGTGGGGATAGAGTTGTAAAATTGATCTTCAAACACTCCATATCGACCACTTGTTAACAATTCTTTGTGATTTGCATGTGAAGCTAGCCTAAGAGTGATTGTACGTTGTGCTAGTTACGCATCTACAAGTAGGCCAGCACATTAGATTTCTGCTACACTTTTTATTTATTAAGGTAGCTTCCCTAGACCCCTACCTCAGTCGTCTCTTACAACATGCCTTGTAGGTCGCAGTGTTACTATTGTTTTCTCCCATTCTGAACCCTAGCAACACACAGGCGGTAAAATTGATCTAAGTGAAGAGTCTCTGTGACTTGGTGGTACAGTACTCATTTCTTGTTGGTTGCGGAAGTATTTGCTTTGCGTCCTGAGTGAAGCAATCGGGCTTCTTTCTAGTGACTTCTACCTTGGTGTAGGAGAGATTAAATTCCTAGTCCTATTGAAGCCAATAAAACATTAGTAATATGTTCAATTCGAGCTTGTAACAGAACCTCTGTCAGTTATGAGTAGGTAAGAGTAGGCTGGAAAGTCTCTGCCCGTGCAAAATATAGAATCAAATTATAATTTCTTGGCATTGTTCATTCTGTAGTTTGCAGTTGCTTTCCGAATGGTTCTGTCAGCTTACCAACTGTGGTCCCTGGTGCGCTCTAGAGCCATGACACTGGTCTCGACCAGCTTCCAGAGCCGTGGTTGAATATATCGATCTTCCATCTCTTTTTCCAACAGCTTTGCATACTGGTTTAAGGGGGACTCATCTTCTTACTTTGATCCTCATAGTGTAGTTGGCCAGTCAAAGTTGTTGCATGGTGGGTGCTGCTGCTGTATGCAAGCAGACACTAGGAACCATACATGAGGAAGGAACGGGGAATCAAATAGGCCCCAGGCTGTCCTGAAAAGGATGTGACTGCCTCTCGCCGTGAGGTACTATCCCTTTACACACCCTTCCCCATACATTTTCATTATTTTCATGATTTCTTCTTCACCTTTCAACTCCCAACTGAGCACAGGTCTTCAACAAACTTCTTCCAGCTCTTCCTCTCTCCTGCCATTCCTTCCAATTCTTTCCATGTTTTACCTATCCTTTTAATATCAGCCTCCAGCTCTCTTCTTCGGGTCTGTCTAGGTCTTCTCCTACTACTCTTTCCCTGCAGGTTCCAAAACAGTGCCTGTCTTGCAATGCTTCCAGTCGGTCTTCTCAATGTATGTCCTATCCATTGTCAGCCTCTCTTCCCTAGCTCATTCTCCACTGGTATCTGCTTAGTTATTTCTCAGAGTTCCTCATTCGTAATCTTATCATACCATCTAGGTCCCTCTATTCTACGTAAACATCCATTTATGAAGGCCTGTAGTTTTATGGTGGTTTCTTTTGTTGTCCTCCATGTTTCGGAGCCATAGAACAGTACAGACTTCACATTCGATTAAAAGATTCTCAGCTTTATGTTTGTTTTGATCTCCTTTGAGTTCCATATGTTACTCAATGAAATTTTCATTATTTATTCTGCCATTATTTTTACAGCACTACTGAATAACAACAGCCATGACGATTCCGGCAGATACAGCAGCTAGGGAAATCAAAGTTCTGGAAACAGCTGAGGATATCCAGGCTAGAAGAGATGAAGTGTTGGGACGCTACGCAGCATTTAAGGCAGCCTGTCGTGACAGGAAGCACAACCTTGAGGATTCACGTAGATATCAGTACTTCAAGCGTGACGCTGATGAACTGGAGTCATGGATTCTTGAGAAGCTTCAAACTGCCTCAGATGAAAGTTACAAGGACCCAACTAACTTGCAGGTAATGTTGCTCGTTCATTGTCACTATCATTCCTAATTTTCATTTCCAAGAAGCTCACAAACAATCCTGTAAGAAGGACTATCTTATTTGGATTTTCTGTGAAGCTCTAATTTTTTTTAAATTGTCTTCTTCTACATGTCATGATACTTCATCTTTGAACGCTCCATATCAAGCACTTGTTAACCACTTTGTGATTTGTATGTGATCCGAGCCTAAGAGCAATTGTATGTTGGGCTAGTTATGAGCCTACAAGTAGGCCAGCACATCCGATTTCTTTTTTTATTTACTAGGTAGCTTAGGGTAGGGCTAAGGATGTAACCGATGGCTTGAGCATTGCAGATGCAGGACATCTGGCCTACGAGAGAGAGAAATTCGAAGGACTGTTGGAGTGGCAAAGTTCTGCTCAGGACAAGCTATTTGATGATGATGATGAGTGTCTTCTTCCATTCATCTCGCATACCACTTCTTCAAACGCTCTATATCGACCACTTGTTAACCACTCTGTGTGATTTGTATGTGATCTGAGCCTAAGAGTGATTGTACATTGTGCCAGTTATGCATCTACAAGTAGGCCAGCACATCCAGTTTCTATGATGTCTTTTATTTACTAGGGTAACTTTCCTAGGTGCTACATCAGTCGTCTCTTACGACATGCTTTGTAGGTCGCAGTGTTACTATTCTTTACTCCCATTGAGGGCCTCGGCACACACAGGCGATTCTAATACTAGAATTTCCTAAAAGAATATTCTGCAAGACTGCTCTCTTGTGTGAGATGAGAAGCAACATGTGGCCAAACCTAGTTGACCTAAAACCTAAGCTTGACAGGCCTTAAGCTGACTGCCCAGTTTGTGGTCCACAGTAAACTAAGCTCATGACCAGAGATCGCTGAAGAAGAAGACTTGGAGATCTAAATTACAAGTACCTTTAAAGTCAGAATAAGGCTAGCCTGAAGGGTGATAAAGAAACCTGCGACATTGTTAGGCTGATAAGTGACATATGATTTGTTTGTTTTCATGTATTTGTTGTCATGGCAACAAACTAAATACGTTTTATATGTTTTCTTTTTGATGTAGGCCAAGATTCAGAAACACCAAGCTTTCGAAGCAGAAGTAGCAGCACATGCTAATGCCATAGATGCCTTGGATGAGATCGGTAATGAGATGATCATTCAAGGACACTTTGCCTCCGAGATTATCAGAGTGAGTTATATGATTAGTTGAACTATTGTTGTGTATGAAGAAATACTGAAAAACATAGACATTAGAGGAAGTTAGTTTGCTGAACACAGACATCAGAGTCATATCTTCTTCTTTGCGTTCGTTCTTTACAACCACTTTTAATCACTCCCTTTGACATGTTTGATCTTTACCAAGAACGTGTATACCTTGCACATTGGTTTGGTAGACCCTAAACACATAGACTTCTACATGTTTAGGACATGTGCATCCGATTTCAGCCAAACCTCCTTAGTCGCCTCTTACGACATGCATGGCAGGTAACAGTGGTTCTATTCTTTACACCCCAAATTTGGGCCCAGGTAACCAGTCGGGCGATGAGTCATATGGTTCTTCTTCACGTTACAACGAAGCACAGATCTTCAACAAACTTCTTCCAGATCTTTCTCTCTCTTGCCATTCCTTCCATGTCTTAACTTTCCTTTTAATATCAGTCTCCATCTCCTTCTTCAGGTATTTCTAGATTTTTCCCGACTCCTTTTTCCCCTGCGGGTTCCAAAACAGTGCCTGTCTTGCAATGCTTCCGCTCAGTGTGTCATGTGATTTATATTTTTATTTAAAAAGAAAGTTTGCTGAACACAGACATCAGAGTGAGTGATATGATTGGTTAACACAGAGATGAGAGTGAGTGATATGATTGGTTGAACAATTGTTGTTTCAGATTTCTCGCATATTTGCTCTTGAATTCCAGTTGATATCAACAGTAATGATACCGATAATGATAACAGCCATTGATAATATGGGATATCAATGAACTGTAGTATGTTTATATGTGATAAGTTGTATCATAAATATCATGTATATTTGTTGATTTTGCTTCTAGGATCGACTAGATGAACTACACCGACTGTGGGCATTGCTTCTTGCTAGACTTGCGGAGAAAGGCACCAAACTACAGCAAGCTTTGAAACTGGTTCAGTTTATGAGGGAGTGCAGAGAGGTCATGTTTTGGATTAATGATAAGGTAAGTCTGTAGCTTAAGAGGTAGCGAGCGTGATCACAACCCAAGTGTACCTGGCTCAAACTCTGCGGCGGGCAAGTTTTGGGAGCAAATTAGTTTCCATGAATTTTTACGAATAGTAAAAATAGACCTCACTGTTCAGAAAGCAATGGCAAACTACTGGACGTATAAGTGGTACCTAGAAAATTGACTACTCGATTACTGTGGTTGATGTCGACGTCCTGGTAAAGATATGCCACGATTTTCATTTTTGAAGTGTGAGGAGCATCTGGCCACTCTTTCCACGCTTTTCGCTACACCACAGCGGAAGTCAGTTGAACGCCATTCGCCGTACACTGCGCCATTAGAGTTGCTTCCCTTATAAGAAGTCTTTCTAGTTTTACTTCTACTTTTTAACCTTGTAATTCTAATAGGTTGTCCAGTTTTCTTCAAATTAGTATCTAATAAGATATATATGTTTATTTATTGACCAGTAGTTATGAATTAAAATATATTTTTTTTTTTACCTTCCTTGAATTAACTGTTTAAAACTTGAGAAAATAACTGCGTATGGAAAGAGTTAATGGACCATTGCTTCTTGATATTTTAGCCTTGTAGCATGTCATTGTTTATTTTCTCTTCTCTGTCCAGTGCGTTCTAATAATTTACCACTATGTTACGCATAATTTCATCATTTTATTAAATTTATGCTTGTTAATTTGGTTTGTTCTAGGATGCTTTCGTAACATCAGAGGAATTTGGATCAGATTTAGAGCATGTTGAAGTGTTGCAGAAGAAATTTGATGAGTTCCAGAAGGTAGGCATTTTCATATTAATACTTGTCTTGTAACTTGTTATTCTTCACGTAGGTTAGGTAGGTTAGGTCTCTCGTACCAAAGGTACCAGGTTCGCTCCCTCGTGGAGTTCTCTAGATATTTTTTCAGTGTAGGTGAGATAGATTTCCTAGTCCTATCGGAGACGGACGATAAACGTAGGTCCCATGCTAAATTTGAGCAAGTAAAAGAACCCTTGGCAATTCAAAATTAAGAATAGCAGGCTGGAAAGCCGCTGCCCAGGCGAAATTCATTAGAAAAAAAATTAAAAATAAAATTCCTACAAAATATCTTCAAACTTACTTTGGGGACCTCGCTGGTGCTACAGAGTTGTGCACTACAGCTAAAATCTTCCTGCGTAAGAAAGAGATCAGAGCACACATGGTTACTCACCGAAATGCAATGATGATGGTCCTATCAATCATCGTGTAACTGATTGTTTAAATCTTAATTTATGGAAAGTTACCAACATAAAAAAAAAAAAAAAGAAAGTTGGGATAGAACCTTGCTTGAATTACATTGCGCCCACATGTTGCCAGGGCTTGCTAGGGAAGCAAAGAATAATAACATTGGATGTTGTAAGAGGCAACTGAGGTAGGGAGCCTAGAGAAGCTACCCTAGTAAATAAAAAGCGTCACAGAAATTGTATGTGGCTATCAATCAGTCCACGAAATACATCCATTACATTCTTCTGTACATCTAAAAGACTTCAATATATCTTGAACCTGCTTGTAGGTTGTCCATGTTTCTGAGTCTTAAGAGTAATAGTGTCATTTAGAGCAGTGCTAATCCTATATTTTAGATACTTCTTCTATTTGCTGGTACAGGTAGTCTTATATTTCTACGTGGTCCCGGCAACATAAGACTGACTGAGCTCACACGGGAAACCAAATTCCTGTTTAAAGTGGGCTGGTTTTAATAAGTGTTTGATAGAACACTGTACAGTATTCTGCAATTTTGCATAATTCTATGAGTCCACGGTTATTTGTTGATGAAAAATGTTAATAATACTGATATTCCTTAGTGGTCAATTTAATTTGTAACATAATATAACCTTGATTTAGCATGTTGTGTTGCTTTTAACATGAATTTATCTTTATCTAACAATATGGACATGCAAGGTCACGTGATGGTTGTGGTCTGATTTCCTACAATTTTTACCTGAGCTAGCCGGCCGTATGTTATCGGAGGCCACAATTTCTGTTACCTCGTCTTACCTGTTGGTACAGGTAATTCATAGAAAAATCAATAGATACTAACTGCTCATATAATCTTTTCCTAACAGGATCTGCAGAATCATGAAGATAAGGTAGCTGAGGTGAATAGTTTGGCTGAGCAGCTTATTAATGATGAACATCCAGAGGAGGAGACCATCAAACAGAAGCAGCAGGTGAGAATTGTTGTGGTTATGGTTTTAACTCATAGTGGACCAGGACAAAAGCCATGTTTTTACAAGCCATTTTTAGAATAAAAATGCCATTTAGTGTGGCTCCTTGTAAAAGGCATCAGCCCAAAGCCACATAGTTTGGCATTTGGTCCACAAAGAGTTAACTGGTTGAAATATGATTCTAGAGTTATGGCACACAGTTCTCCTTTCTTCTTCTTCGAACGCTCCATGTCGACCACTTGTTAAACCACTCTTTTGTGATTTGTATGTGATCTGAGCCTACTCCTATGCTTCTTAATACTTTCCCAATACTTTCTCTTCTCTTGCTCTATAGCATATGTTAAATGTATTTATGCTATACCTAGCCTAGTCTGGGCAGCTGATAATGGAGAATGTGCCTTGCCCATTTTGCACAAACCCCTCTCTACCATACTGTTTCATCCAAAGGAAAGACAAAGTCTATACGTTTGGAATCAAGCAGGGTTTGTAGAAGATGACAAGGAATACACACTTAACCATCAACTGCCTTAGGGTCCCTCCCTCTGGATTTTTGGTCATGGTTTACTCCTCTAGCCTTCCGCATTACCGTGCTGACCCATAAGGCAGTGGGGATTTTCGATCAGGGTTTACTCCCCTAGCCTTTAGCTCTCCCGAGCCCCTCTCCACAAGCCAGTCTTATACGAGTTTAACTAGTTTAAAGCAGATAGTACTTGCATATATACTGCAGTAACGTGTATTGAGAAACTGCTGAGTAGATTTGATGAACGCTATGTATATATTTGATTATTATTGTTTATCTTCTTTTTTCAATTCCTAGTTTTCATATTTATTTCATTTTTAGTCACACATTTTCATTTTAGGGCAGTTAGGTCTAATTGTGTACATGTTATGTCTGCCGTTTAAGAAGGGAATTTCTTCCCTTGTGTATCCATTGTCTGATAAAGGCCTATTCGTCAAAACATCGCTGTGTTTATGTATTGACCGTCTGTAAAGATGAAAATGGCCATATATATCTATATTGTTTTTGTAATTTGTAAAACTACAGTACTTTGTTTTACGTGTTTCGCCAGATATCGGCAACTAGTAGGTCAGCACATCCAATATTTGCAAGCTTTTGATTTACTAGGGTGGCTTCTCTAGTCTCCTACCTCAACCGCCTCTTATGACATGCCTGTAGGTTTCGGTGATACTATTTCTCCCCCGGAAGCCCCAGCATCACACAGGTGATCTAATCTACTAAAAGTGTATCCTCTGAATTGCAGCTAGTTTTTACTGTTTTTGTTTTTCTTCTTAGGAAGTGAATGAGGCATGGCTTCGTCTCCGCCAGCTGTCGCTGTTAAGGCAAGAAAGGCTGTTTGGCGCTCATGAGATTCAAAGATTTAACAGGTTTGTAATTGTTTTCAATTCATTGGCAACATTTGTGTCAAACGTCTGCTTGTAGTATGTTCACTTCGGGCCATGGTGAAGGTATGTATTATTCACTTCATCAATCTCCAGCCACCCTTCTTATTTAGTTCTATGTTTTAATTTATTTACTATTCCTTGTGTGTATTTGTTTTTCCTTGAAAAAGACCTATTGTCGAAATGTGGGATTGTCGTTAGTTTTATTGTTTAATTATTCATTTCTTGCATGCTTATGTGCTCCCCACGGTTTTCTCTAGATCTCTTCTGGTCCGGGCTGACCACCTCAGATTTGTTGGGTTTCCGTACATCCACCGTAACATTTGTGTGAGCAGTTATGTTCGTCTGTGTGGCGCCGGGACCTGCAAGGGAAGCAAAGAATAGTACTACTGCGAACTACAAGGCATGTCGTAAGAGGCAGACTGATGTAGGGGCCTAAGGAAGCTACCCTAGTAAATAAAAAACATCACAGAAATCTGATGTACTGGCTTACTTGCAGGCGCATAACTGGCACAACATACAATCGCTCTTAGGCTCCGATCACATACAAATCACACAGAGAGGTTAACAAGTGGTTGATAGTGAGCATTTGAAGAAGAAATGTTATGTTATGCAATTGTCCTCATGGCACATTGGGTATTCCATGCATGCTCTATCTTCCGCTGCAGCAACCTTCTCAAAGTGCACTTACTCACCGTACTTGTGAAAAGTTGATTAGTATATCTTCTTTCTCGCTACCACGAAGATGATACAGTCTGGCATGTCCAAACTTGGCTCCTAATTCTTGCACACGTTCCAGTGTTTAAGACTCACCCATACCACATAAATGAGAGTGTGTCACATTGATATTGGCTCTGTCCACACTTCTGTCAGCTTGTTTGCAAGAAAGTCAGCACGTTTGGTACTCTGCATCCTGTGTGCGCAGTGTATGAACAAATGGGTTGTAAATGTGTGTGGGGGTGGGAAAATGGTGCACAAATATCACGCACCGCGAGGGTCCTAGATGTAATTTAGACGATGGTGATAATTTGTAAGCAATTTATTCTTTATTTTTAATTTTGTATGGCAGCGGCTTTAAAACCTGCTCTTCTCGATTTTGAACTGACTGGTTCTTTTACATGTTCAACTTCAACACAGAACCTAAGTTTTATCATCCTTCTCCGATAGGACTAGTAATTTGATTTCACCTACACTGAGATCAGGGATCTCTAGGAAAATATCCTGATGGCTTACAGAAGGAGTTTTTAAATAGAAAAATAACGTGTCTGGAAGCTTGTTATTTCCAAGTCTTAACACGGTTGTCCGTTTATTTGCAGGGATGCAGATGAAACCATATCTTGGATTTTGGAGAAGGATGCAGTCCTGTCCTCAGATGACTATGGTCGTGATCTTGCAAGTGTCCAGGCATTGCAAAGAAAGCATGAGGGAGTAGAGAGAGACCTTGCTGCATTGGAAGAAAAGGTATGTGTGTTTTTTACTTTATTTATAGTGTTTTGTGAGAGTTTGTGTGGTCAAGTCTTTAAAGTATTATTGTTAGAGCAGAAGTGTGGTCAAGTGGTTATGTGTAGTCGAGTAATTACAGTATTATGGGCAAGGGACTAGATAAATTAGTGAGGGTAGATGCCATGTGGTTAGTGCAGACGTGTAGTCAGATGGTTAGAGCAGAGGTGTGGTCATATGGTTAGAGCAGAGGTGTAGTCAGATGGTTAGAGCAGAGGTGTATTCAGATGGTTAGAGCAGAGGTGTAGTCAGATGTTAAGAGCAGAGGTGTATTCAGATGGTTAGTGCAGACGTGTAGTCAGATGGTTAGAGCAGAGGTGTAGTCAGATGGTTAGAGCCGAGGTGTAGTCAGATGGTTAGAGCAGAGGTGTAGTCAGATGGTTAGAGCAGAGGTGTAGTCAGATGGTTAGAGCAGAGGTGTAGTCAGATGGTTAGAGCAGAGGTGTAGTCAGATGGTTAGAGCAGAGGTGTATTCAGATGGTTAGAGCAGAGGTGTAGTCAGATGGTTAGAGCAGAGGTGTATTCAGATGGTTAGAGCAAAGGTGTAGTCATATGGTTGGATAGTTTAGTTAGTCATCAGGTTATCAATACTGTACATGAAACCAATTAGTCCTGATCTCGTCCTCAGTATGTCTTTCAACAAGTGGTAACTAACAATACTAGTTCTATGTTGGTTTACTATTCTTCTTTGGCTTCCATTATCTTGCTGTTGTCTATCTACACCATATTTGACTTGATATTCTTGCGGTCTGGTCAGTGTTGCAGAATCACCACCATTTCTTGAGTCGTTTACATGTTCTCTTCCCTGTAGCGAATTCAGAATATAAGTCTGATTCATTGCTCGCCCACTTTCTACAGCAGCCCATACCTGCAGGTCTATCGGAACTTACGTTTCCCTTTACACCTGCATGCACTGGCACAAAAATAACAACTGATTTATTTCAGCTTATATCTCTTCAGAGACTCCAGCGATTGTCTTTAAGCACAGCCTGTCTCAATCTTTCTCAACATTCTCATTGAGTCACTGAGTAAACATGCATGGATAAAAGTTGTGATTCCAGTCAGACCATCACGTTAGTTACAGCCATGTTCTCTATAGTGAAACTACTTGTAGTTACGGCACAATAACCATTGTCTTTTTCACAACATCCACTACGATTTGAGAAGTAAAAGACTATAGCTCATTGTTGCTTTTAGCCCGGTTATAGCTTATTATTGTCCTATAACCAAATTATAGCTTATCATTATTCTATAACCAGATTATAGCTTATTATCACTATCTTCTAACCAGGTTATAGCTCTCACTGCTGAGGCAGATCGTCTCAAAGATATCCATCATGAGCAGAAACCTCAGATTCAGGACAAGAAATTGGAGATTGGAGAGAATTGGAAAAAGCTCAAAGCCAAAGTAAGACATCTTTGTATTCCATTTATTCAGAGTTTTGTGTTTTATCGATGCTCCTCGGTTGCTTATCACTAAAAGAAAAGGATGATTACATTAGAAAGCCACCAATAAAGCTAGTCATAAGAGAGATGAAGTGTCTACGCAGAATGCTGGAAGTATCAAGAAGAGACCGGTTTAGAAATGAAGACATCAGTACTGAACTTCACCAAGAAATAACAAATGCAATGGCTTGGCCACATAAGCAGAATACCAACAGACATGCGCCTCAAAGAGTAATGCTACCCTGATACAGTGGATACATAGCAAAAGGTTGTCCATGCAAAAGGGGGCCCTCAGAAATAACGAAGGCGTTGAAAAACACTTTAAGAAGCGCATGCTCGAGCTTGTTCTCTTCTTATCCTGACGCAGGGAGGCAACATAGGATTAGAGAAAAGAGGAAACCACCAATACTAACACAGGATGTCTACCAAAATATGAACAGATTAGAACAAATTGTCATTCTGCTCCACAGAATAAGACATAACATGCTCTACAGCTGCTACAGGTACACAAAATTAAAGATGTATCTTCAGATAGGGGGAAGACTGCAGTAAAACTTGGTAAAAGCTGAAACACGTACAAAGTACTATAGTTTTACAAAATACAGAAACAGCGACTTAGGGTTATTCCCAAAGGCTTTGCTTCTAACTTTCACCCTTCGGCAGGCTTGTTATACCCCAGGGAGCAGCGAATTTTACAGAAGCTAGAAACCAAATGTGCGCTGCAACGTATGCGTTGTATTGCTTCTAACCATTCTCATCTTCTTACTGACTTGGACTCCTCACAGTCCCTACTTCTACAGCGCTACAACTTCTTACTTCTAGCAATATGCTCCCTTATTCGTTTTATTATCCATGTTCTTAACAGACAACTGCATGAATTTATGTGCACCCATCACCAACAAAACTTAACCTTCTTCGCCCTGTACCTTCTACCACTCCTTCCAATTGTCCACTACGATCTTCTCCTCCCACACAGGTGGTTTGCATCCTTCCAGACCTTCCCTTATCGGACAGCGAGAGATGTGTTTTAAGTAAGGGTCTCAAGTTTGTTCCTCTCCAACCCACCATTGACCACTACTCTACTCTTCAAGATGTGCACCGTTTCACCGTGGCTTACGGCTGAAATTTCATTTTCGGAACCAGGTTGACACTGACCAATGTCATGAAACGAGTATGTTCGCTAAATATTCTACTCAAAACATGATTGGACACCCAACCATGGTGTCTCCAACGCTCTTGATCTCTACATCAAGAATACTTTACACGATATTGGACTGCTCCACCCCAAACGCCTAGGGCATTCTAACATGTCACCGTCCGAGTTTCGTGCTCTATCACCCCTCCGTCGACGTGATGACATTGTTATCAAACCCGCCGATAAAGGCGGTGCAATAGTGGTATGGAGCAAAGAACTATACCTTCAGGAAGGCCACAACCAATTACTTGACACCCAATTCTATAAAACTAGTTCTTCTGATGTCACACTATCTAACAATAGTAAAGTCCGTACAGTAATTAAGAACTTAATTGCCTCTAACGACCTTCCTACCGGCACATCATCACTTTGTGTCATCGATAGCTGTTTAGGAAAACCCGCCTTTGTATGCTTCCCAAAATTCATAAACTGAACAATCCGGGTAGGCCCATCGTTTCTGCTTGCTCTTGTCCTACGGAACATATCTCGAATTTCTTGATAGTATCTTCAATCCTATAGTCACCACACTACCTTCATTCTTGAAAGATACGAACCACACCTTGTCTGTTTTTCGTCTATTGAGTTGTTGCCTGGCAGGACTTACCGTCTCTTCCTCTTTGATGTGTGCTCATTGTACACCTCCATACCTCATTCCAACGGACTTCAAGCTCTCCAGTTCTTTCTTGACAGGAGAACTAACCCACTTGTCTCTACCTCGGCTCTCCTTCGTCTTGCAGAACTAGTTCTAACTCTCAACTCCTTTCAGTTCAATGACCAGTTCTTTGAGCAGATCAGTGGGGTCGCCATGGGTACTAAAATGGGACCCAGTTATGCTTGTCTATTCATGGGTCATCTTGAACACCTAGTATGGAATTCCTATGATGGCCCTCTTCCGTCTGTGTATCATAGATACATTGATGATTGTATTGGCATTACCGATATGCCTGAAGCCGATTTGTCACGCTTCATTAATTTCATTAATGTCTTCAATCCGCCTATTCGGTTTACATCTCACATCTCTACCTCTTGTGTCAACTTTCTTGACATCACTATCACTATCAGCCTATCCACCATCACTACATCAGTATACTACAAGCCTACTGATGCACATAGTTTCTTCTTTATACCTCTTCCCATTCCCAGGCTTGTCGTGACTCTTTACCATTCTCTCAACTCTTGCGCCTTCGTCGCCTCTGTAGCGAGGACGATGATTTTCGATAGGGCTCACGAGATGCTTGATTTCTTTCGTAGCGCTTATACCCGGATAAGGTGTTTGCTTCTGCTATGCGGCGCGTTCAGCAAATTTCTCGCCAGGAGGCTCTCTCTAACCAGCATAGAACATCCAATTCTGACAGGGTGAAACTTGTCTTGAACTTTCCACCCTCATAGTTCCCTTGTGAAGAAAGTCTTATTTCGTCATCTCTCCATTCTTCAGTCTGATCCTGAGACACGTTCAATCTTCCAACACTATCCTTTGGTGACGTACAGAAGGGACAGAAGCCTTAAGGATATGTTGGTTCACAGTCGCCTCAAGCCTAATATCCAGAGTCATTTTGGCACCATCCAGTGTGGCGTCGGCGCTGCAACACGTGTGCTTATGTAATACAGACCCGCACTGTGTCTTTTCCAAAAGCCACGTTCGTTATTGAAGACAGTTTCACGTGCGAGTCCGTAATATTATCTATGCCATTATCTGCAAGCGGTGCAACAACGCCTATATTGGGGAAACCGGCAGGAGACTCGGGGACGATTCGCCCAACACTTGCGCGACATACGCCAATGCTCTGTGACCCTGTAGCTACCATTTCAATGATACTGGCCATTCAGGAGCTTGCGATGTCCCGGTCACAGCCATCCGATCATGTTCCTCTGATGATCGTAGTCGATTTGCTCTGGAGAACCGTTTTATTTCGTTATATGGTACCTTGCGGCCTCTTGGACTCAACGCATTACATTCCTATGCTTCTTAGTGCTTTCTCATCTCATGCCTTGTAATCTATATGTGTATTTGCTTCATATATATATAATTTGTATTTTCACTTGATTGTATATTGTTTCTCTTCTTTCCACTTCTAGTTTTGTGTTGCACTCATTTCGTTATTCGTTTTTATTCCCAGTTCATTAGATACATTTGCATTTTCCGTTATCGTCCATTTGTAAGTGTTCTCTATAATTCGTAACTCCTGTTGTGTCGTTTGCTTGATAAAGGCCTTTTGGTGGAAACGTTGCTGTTTATTGTCACTGTTTCTGTATTTTGTAAAACTATAGTACTTTGTTTGTACTGTTTCGCTATCTTCAGATAGGCTTGTAAGTCGTGGAGAGTAGTCAGGCAGGGATTTCCTAGCTAGTTCGCACAGTTGTCTTGTCAAAGAGTGCAATGGAGCATACTGGACAACTACATTTAGTATGAGGATGAAGGTTAAGGCTATTCCTGCTCCAGTCCAATGGCTTTCTTGGACGTTTTTGTGGGGCTGTTATGCGACTACTTTATAGTATGTGTCATAAACATGGCAGTGAGCTTGAGGTCCCCCTCTCCTCAATATTTTTTTCTGAGGGATTGTTCCTGTGGGCCAGATTTAACTGCTCATGCTGGGGCAGGGTGTATTCTGGTGACTGCATTGGTGCTCCACAGGTGCAGGCGGTTGAATTCTTGAGATCCATTCTATGCACTTGTGCTCTGAGTTAAGTGTCCCATTCTAAGTCTGAAGACTTTGATCTGCGCTTTTCTGTTTAATGTATTTATGTTGTTGTGCTCTGGGTTGTATCCCATGTTTGTTTTTCTCCACATCATTTTTCGGGACTGTTTCAGGAGAGTCTTTGCTTCTGTAAAGCTTTATGTTGGATGGGGTTGTTTTGGACACCCTCCAGCCCTTGCAAGTTTGTCAGCCTTTCCATTTCCTGGGATGCCACAATGAGCTAGTATCCACTAGAATTATTTCTTGCACAGTAAACAAATTTTTTTCCCTTATATCCTGCATGAGCTTGTCTTGTTTGGGAAATGAGATGGCCTGGAGAACGGATCTTGAGTCGCTAAAGACTGCAATATTTTCTAATGACACCTACAGCTTTGTGACAATGTTTCCCTATTGGTTCCAGTCAAAATGTATTGGGATATGAACTTTGCATAATTTTATGATTTTCTTGGTTTTATCTGTAATATAAGTGTAAGACTAAGATTTTGATGCCCAAAAATTAATATATTTTGATATTCTCATGACTTGTCACTTTTTGATCTAATTAAATTTTATTTACTCTTGCAAGGCAACTGATCGCAAGACAAGATTGGACGATGCATACTACCTTCAGAGGTTCTTGGCTGACTTCCGAGACCTGGTGTCGTGGATCACTGACATGAATGCCATCATCTTAGCCGATGAGCGGGCCAAAGATGTTGCAGGGGCTGAAGCTCTGTTGGACAAACACAATGAACATAAAGTAAGCACAACAGGTTCTTAAGTGTTCTACTCCTCCTCAAGGTGTGTATCCTTTATAGAATGTTTCTCTTTGGAGCGTCTAAAATTAACTCTGTCTCTAGCCAGTTCACCCACTTTGCCGATGGTCATATTTATGGTTTCTTTAATATCTTGTAGCCATCTTCTTCTTGGTCTGCCTCTGCGTCCTGGGACCCTGCCCTCTAATATTGTTCTCTCCAGGCCATCGTGACGCTTGATGTGACCAAAGTATCTAATTTTTCTGTATAGTATAGTACTGATCCAGAAGATGAAGGCTGGTTCGGGAAGGGTCAACAATTTGCAGAATTACATTCATCTTTTGTTACGGGCACATGGGTATCGATGCCAATGAAAGAGCTGACAGGCTGGCTAGCTCTGTCCCTATAGCCGTGATAACATAATGGTTAGTGTACTTCTTTATACGCACATGGTCTAAGTTCAAATTTCCCAGTTAGTGTGCGATTGTGGCAAAATTAACTTTATTCAATATGATCTTCATCCTATAATAATAGCTGTCCATCGCAAATGATGATAACAATCTCAGATGTGTGCTGTTGCACCTCTCTGGTGTGTGCGGAGGTGATTGTAGAGTCAATCCTAGAACCTAATCCCCAACAACAGGTGGGACATACATAATCAAGGTTAGACATGTGGGTGCTGTGAGTTCTGTCTTTTCGCACAGCTAGTTTTCTCTGTGCCTCAATGACACGATGATTCACAGCTATGTGTGCGTTCCCCTTGTGTTAGATCTTTATCCGAAGTTTGTGCTGTCAGCTTGAAAAAAGGACAACAGAGATAAAATGCCTGAGGAATTTGCTACTGAATTGAAAAATGGGTTGTGGCTGAATTAAATGTATGTACTATTTTCCCATTGTAGATGTATGCACAAACTCAGCTGTAGTTTTCTTAATTATAAACCAATTTTTATGAGGTATACCATTTTGTAGGTTAATGTATAGTCTTTAAGTTAGACCTAAAACAAATAAATAGTGGCACTCCCAGCTGCTTATCTAAGCCAATCAGTTAACCAACAATATCTTAATATTGTCTTTGTATTCCTAGGGTGAGATTGATGCAAGAGAGGACAGCTTTCAAAATACAACAGAGGATGGTACCAAATTGGTCGAATCCAACCACTTTGCAGCAGATGAGGTCAGAGACAAAGTGAGTACAGCCTTGTCTTGTTTTATGTGTCAAGTCACAGGTTTGAGTTGAGGAGGCCAGAAAACCTGGCAAGTTGACTGTTTTTATATAACAACCAAATGGTATAGCTTTTGGATAATTAAACTTTCCCACTCTATAAGCATGATACAGAAGATCAAGACCAGTTATGTACGTAGGCAGTGGATGCAATTAATACAAAATGCGACAATCCAGGTCATTCTGTGGTGAAGGGCAATGAGAAAGCGGATGAGCACTGGTGAGCAATGCTGCGGTTGAGAATGGATCTTCTATGGACAAAAACGACATCATCAATGCTCTAAGAGAAAACATATGCTCTGAAGATTTAAGTGAAGAAGATGAAGGGTATTCAGTTGTGCAAGTTATGCATACTGATAGATGTGACAAGATGGGAAAACCACAAGAGAAAACCCAGTAGATACATCAATCAACACAGAACAGGAGTTGTTAGTCTAAATACACTGAAATACATGTTTGGAAGGAGATCGGAGCAATTATGGACATGTGCGATGAAGATGATTCTCAAAGAACAATGAAACTTTTCCCAACAAGAGCAAATATTTTACCAGTAAATGAGAAACCGCCCGTCACATTTAGTCTAACTGCTCCTCAGTGATCGTTCCAGCCTAGGGGATTCTTAACACTTTCACTGCCACACTATTTTTTGGTCTATAAATCTATAGGTTACACTGCTATATTTGTACATTGCTAAAGCTATATTACAAATCTATAGTTGTACACTGCTATTGATCTATAATCATCGTCACTTGAATGAAACTCCAAATTTGTATCACATTCAGAACCTGTTCCATCACTATCACTGGCTAAGAAGTCTGAATCAGAGTCATTTTGAACCTGACTATCATCAGCTACATCGCTCATTAAAAAGTCTTTGTTTACTTACAAAAAATCGCTAAATAATTTGTTGAAATTTTAAATACATATATGTTAGATCCGCCATTTTGGAGAGCTTTTCTGAACAATAGGATAGTATTTTGTAATGTAATACCAGTGTACGGTCAGCGAAACTCACCATGAAGAAAAACAAACGTCAACCGTGGCAGTTAAAGGGAGTGTGTGTTTGATCGACTTTTTGTCGCCCGTCTCGCAAAGTATTAAGGAACCCTTTTATGCCTCTGGGTATATTGGGCATCGGTGTTGGTCCGTATTTTCCATTGGCCATCGGCACAAGATGTGTGATGTGGTCATCATCATGCCAGTCGCCTTTACTTCTAGTTCTTTTCCTGGTACCCAATTAAGGCTGGGTCGACCTGAAAGCAGTGGCAGTCAGAAATGTATTTGCCACCTGTGAAAGTGAAACCGGACCACTAGCCTAAGAAGTGAGTTTACTAACTACTACTCTACTGCGACTCTGCCAGGCAGATAATTCCCATCATCCTAGCAAACTGAATCATTGGAGCCCTGCATGCCTCCCCGCCATTAAATACGTCTATGTATTCATTGTCAGTGTTATTATTTTACGTGGCAGGATTAACAATCTATTAACACCTTAGCATACTGAAGTGCAGGGCAATGAACATGCAGAAGTATGTTCAGAACCGATGTCATCAATGCGATGCATGCTCATCTATGCGATATGGGCGAGTCTCAGACTTTTGACATATTGCAAGAATTAGGAGTTAAGTTTGGACACGCTAGTGTCGTCTTTGAGGTAAAGAGAAGATATGCTAATCAACTTCTCATGGTTACATTGAGTAAGGGGACTTTAAGATAGTTATTGCAGCAGAGAACTCCCAATGTGCTGTGATATTGATTGAATAACATAACATTATCTTTTTGTGTCTTTTTAGCTGAGAATTCTGAGTACTGAAAAGCACAAACTGCTTGAACTTTGGGAGGAGAGACGAGTGCTGTATGAACAGTGTATGGACCTGCAGCTTTTCCTTCGGGACACTGAGCAAGCAGATACCTGGATGACCAAACAAGAGGCATTCCTGGTTAATGATGACCTTGGAGACTCGCTGGATAGTGTTGAGGCACTGCTCAAGAAACATGGAGACTTTGAAAAGTCTGTGACAGCACAGGAGGAGAAAATTAAAGTAAGTTGAAAATTAAAGTTTCAAGGTAAAAGGGGAAATTTAGTTGTTTGGTAAATATGGAAATAAAGTTTAGGGGCAAACTGGAAATTAAGTTTAGTGGCGAAAGTGGAAATTAAGTTTAGTGGCGAAAGTGGAAATTAAGTTCGGTAACAAAGGTGGAAGTTGTGGTTAAGGGAAAAAGTGGAAATTAAGTTCAAAAGTGGAAATTATGTTTGGTGGCAAAAGTTTAAATATATTTGTGTGGTAAATATGGAAACTTAGATTCATCATTCATCATTAATCCTCTCCGCTCCTCGTGGAGCATAGGGCCTCAATAGTTGTTCGCCACTCTTCTCGGTCTCTGGCTGTTCTTTTTATGTTCTCCCAGGTCAATTGAGCACTCTTCAGCTCCTCGGTAAGACCTCGTCTCCAAGTCTGCTTAGGCGTCCTCTTTTTCGTTTTCCCTGCGGGTTCCACTCGAGCACCTGTCTAGTGACACTCGACTGTGTCTTCCCCAAGGTATGGCCTATCCATCGCCATCTTCTCCTCTTGACCTGTGTCATCATAGGTTCCTGCCCTGTTCTTATCCACAGATCCGTGTTTGTAACTCTATCATACCATCTCAATCTGAGGATCCGCCGCAAACATCCGTTGACAAAGGTCTGGATCTTATTTGTATTGCCCTAGTGACTCGCCAAGTTTCCGAGCCATACAGCAACACCGACTTCACATTTGAGCCGAAAATTCTGAGCTTTGTTTTCGTGGAGATGGCAGCGGACTTCCACACCATGTGCAGGATCGCAAGAGCCTGTCGGGCCTTCTAATCCTAGCATTAATGTCCTCATCTGTACCTCCTGATCTGCTGATGTTACTTCCAAGGTAGACAAATTCATCCACATCTTCTATGTCCCTTCCCTCAATCAGTATTGGATCTTGCTGTATGTTGTTCTACGCATTACCTTAGTCTTCTCTTGACTGATTTTAAGGCCGACTCGTTTTGCGGTTTGTGCCAGAGCATCCACTTTTTCCTGCATGTCTTGTAGTCTATGCAAAGCAAGCGAGATCGTCCATCAAAATCCAGGTCTTCTAGCTTTGACATAAGTGTCCACTGTATGCCTTTTCCAGACCTGTCGTAGGCTGTGCGTGTGACCCAATCAAGTAGCATCAAGAAGAGGAGGGGGGACAGCATGCATCCCTGTCTAACACCAGTAGTGACCTGGAACTCCTCTGACAGTCTTCCATCATGAATAACCTGGCAGGCAAACCCCTCATACAGCTGCCTGATGATGTCGAGCAGTCTTCTCTGGCACCCCATAGTTTCTTAGGATCCCCACATTGATTTCCTATCTATGCTGTCAAACGCCTTCTCAAAATCAACAAAGCACACGTAGAGCGGAGCCTGCCACTCCATTGTTTGTTCCACTATGATTCTTAAGGTGGCTATCTGGTCATTGCAAGATCTATCTTTCCAGAATCCAGCCTGTTCGTCCCTAAGCCTCTGGTCTATAGCGTCTTTCATCCTGTCCAGAATAACCTAGTGAGGACTTTGCTGGGAATGGAGAGCAGCATGATCCCTCTCCACTTGTCACAGTTTGACAAATTGCCATTCTTTGGCAGTTTCACGAGAGCCTTTCTTCCAATCTGCTGGTATCTCCTCCCTGTCCCACACAAAGTTGAACAATATGTGGAGTTGGTTTACCATCTCTTCTCCTCCCTCCCTCAGAGCTTCCGCTGGGATATTATCAACTCCTGCCGCCTTGCCCTTTCTCCAAGTTTTCAAGGCATTGCGGATTTCCTGTTTGTGATCTCCCCTACGTTTATGTCCAGCGGTCTCCTTGCCCTATATCTAGTGGGTTTAGTGGGGAGTCTATTTAACACTTCCTGGAAATGCTCTTTCAGCACCCAGTTGTTCATCAATTTTAGTCAAAGTTTTCCAGTCTTATCTCTCACTGGCCTGCTCTGCTTATTTTTCCTCCCACTCAACAATCTGGTTGTCTCATAGAGCCTTGAGGTCACCTTTGCTAGCTGCTGTCTCTGCCTCTTCTGCTATCTCATTTATGAATGCTCTTTTGTCGTTTCTCAGCTGTCTTTTTACCTCTCTAGCCATCTCGTTATATCTAGTTACTGCCGCCTGTTTTTGCTGTCTTGTTCATGACTGGTTTACTTCTTGTTTCAGCTTCTTCCTCTCCTCCACCCTCTGCCATGTTTCATCCGTGATCCAGGGTTTCCTGATTGATGATGGTCTCCCAAGTATTTCTTCACAGGCTCCAACCGTCGCCTGCTTTAAGGTGTTCCACCTACTCTCCACTGTACCTTCCTCTTCTGTTGTCTGTAGTGCCTCAAGCAGGTTCTTTAGAGCAATCTGGAAGACTTCCTTTGTGGCCTGCGATTGGAGTTTCTTGACATCAAAATTGATTCGTATACTTTGTTGTTTCTTCTTTGCCGATAGTTTCATTTTTAATTTTACAGTTACCAGATGGTGATCAGATCCTATGTCTGCTCCTCTCTTCACTCTAACATCTTGTAGTGATGCTCTCCATCGTTGGCGAATTGCCACATGATCGATCTGGTTTTCCGTCGGATGGTCTGGCGAGATCCATGTTGCCTTATGGCATCTTCGATGCGGAAAAAGTGTACCCCCAATGACAAGCTCATTGAGCACAGAAATCTGCAAATATCTCACCATTTCGTTCATGCTCCAAGACCATTTACTCCCATCTCTTTTTCCCTGCCAGTGTTTTCTTTGCCCACCTTGGCATTTAAATCCCCATAAGAATCATCATGTGTGCTTTGGTACTTTGTCCACAGTTGCCTGTAGTTGTGCATAAATGGTCTTTCCACCTCCTCTGCATCGTTAAGTGGTGCATAACACATAATTATGTAGGTCTTCTGGAACTTAGATAACCTTGCACTAATAATGCGGTCCGACACTGGTTCCCATTCCATCAGACTTTGCTTGCTTCCTTGAGTCAGCATCAAGGCCACCCGGCTTCCGAGGATCATCTTCATTTCTTTGCCCGAATGGAGCAGCGTTTCTCCGTCTGAAGTCTTGTTTCCCCAAAGCATTCCACCTTGTTTCACACATTCCCAACAACGTAAGCTTGTACCGATGCATCTCCTTCACCACTTGTGCACATCTGCCTGTCTCTAGCAGTGTCCTTACATTCACATCCTACAAGGTGGACTTCTTCTGTGTAATCAATCTGGGTGCTTCTATCTTTGTTGTCTGCGAGCCGAAAAGGTCGATCAGCCATCAGCTTCCTGCGGGTTTGGCTGCTGCGGTCATCTTCTCCTGCATGGAGCCCTAGTCCTTCCGAGACTCGAGTTAGTTTTGAACAATTTGTTTTTGGTTTCTGTAACTACTGTTTTTTAAATGGATGGGTGATTAGCCTATCGCACACCCAACCTGGAGACCAGGAGACCACATTTAGTCTGCCCTCTCTCCTTCGACCTTCCCGGCTAGGTAACCCTGCGCATAGCTCTCCGGGTCCCTGAAGTCGCAAGCCCCCACCACTACAAGAGTAATGGCCTCATGGAGGAGAAACTTAGATTACTTACAAATATGTAATTCAATGTAGCGGCAAATATAGAAATTAAGTTGTGTGTTGAAGATAAAATAGACAAAATAAAAAAAGTGGGAATAAGAGCAAAACAATTTGTCATAGTGCAAATGTAAGATGTAAAGAAAATAAACTCTGAGAAACTTTATTCAATAAAATGGCAAAAATATAATTAATGGAGTGATAAAAATTAAAAACATTGATGTGATAATGAAGAAAATAAACTGAGAAAAACAGGCAGTAAAATATAAAAACCCCAAAACAATGATTTTGATAAAGGCAACAAAAGAAACGAAATAGCTCCTAAAAACATACAGATTAAGAGTAAAAATTATGATAATAAACAAGAAATAAACTACATAATAAAAGCTAAAAAGGTAAACTTTTGTGTACAAATTTAATATAATTTTGTTACATTTCAAATAATTTAAATGTTTGACTTTTTTCAGGCTCTGGATGAATTTGCCACCAAGTTGATTGACAGTGAGCATTACGCTTCAGAAGATGTGGCAGCCAGACGAGACCAGGTAAGAATCAACAGTTTTCTCTGTAAATGTCTTCTTACTATTTTTTTAAATAATTTCTTCTGCAAACACGAGAATTCTGGTTCTAACCATTAACATGATTTTGACTTTAGAGAGCAGAAGAGAAAAGAATAGAAAGTTTGGTCTCGTATTGAGGAGTTCATTTAGTCTTTTCTTTTTCTTTCTTTTCTTTCTTTTGTCCTTCTCTGCTTTTTGCCGTAAGGCGTAGCAGGTTTAACTGATGATCGGTTTCCAGATAATGCACGCTCGGTCGCTTGATATGGTGTGGTATTGTGGATAATGAAGTCTTTTACTGTATTATAATGCTGTAGTGTCTCCCAGCGTCAGGATAAGAAGAGGTTTCTAGAACAGGCTTTTGTCTATGCTTCATAAATAGTGCTTTTTTAACTGCCTGTTATCTCTGAGGTCCACCTTTTGCCTGTACTACTTTTGCTTTACGTCCACTATATCAGAGTAGTATTGCTCTTTGAGTCTGTTGGTAATCTCTGCTTATGTGGCCGAACCATTTAATTTTTTTTTTTTTTAATGAAGTTCAGTACTGATGTTGTTACCCACTTTTTTTTCTCCTGATGTCTTCATTTCTAAACCGGACTCTTCTTGTTACTCCCAGCATTCTGCGTAGACACTTCTTCTCTACCGTGACTAGTTTTATTCTATCATTTGATATCATCATCCAGATTTGGCGCTGATAGCATAGTGTTTAGAGAAAGATTGTGTTGTACAATGCTCTTTTAGTGTTCACGGTGACATGTTTACATTTCAAAATTGACATCATTTGTCCTATGATTTGATTTACTTTATTACATCTATGTTGTAATACGTTAGCTATTCTTCCGTTTGCCAAAAAATTCTCCCACGTATGTTAGGTCTTTAACTTGCTTTAATTGATGTTTGTTGATGAATATTTTGGTAGTGTTTTCCTCTCTAGCGAATGCCATTACTTCGGTTTTATCAATGTTTATTGTCATGTTATAGTCATTGCATATTAACTGGAGTCTGTTACTGTATTGCTGTAGCTGTTCCTCCATTGTTGATATGTTTGCCAGATCATCGGCCAAAAAAATTAGTTCAATAGTTCACCAAGGATGTTTCTTTCACTGGTGTTAGCTATTTTACAGATATCACAGATGCAATAGTTGATTTAACTTAAGGCGAAATTTGCGATTTAACTTCACATACACCCAGAAGTTGCACGAACAGTAGAACAATTGCAGGCATATATTCAGCCTGTATAAAGCTATGCATTCATTTAGCAGGTAAATGTTCGCACAAATACCTGCCGAAGTAAAATTAACCATCCAGGCACCTAACACAGAAGCAAAAAGGCATCCGTTTCCAATAGCAATCTTGGTATTGCGGATGTCAGTTTTAGTTAGTAGTTGGGTCTGTACATCACCAGACATCATTTTAAGCATCAAACTGTACTTTCTTAACATGACAGTCATCAGAATTGTACAGGACAAGGACACGAACATGAATACACTTCTTAGAGGAATGTGGGCATAGTTGAGGTACGGAACTATAATGTCAGAGGAGCATCCATATGAGTATGCATCAACAGGGTCATCCGGACACGCTACAGCTCTGATTAGAACAGGAAAACATGGAGTACTGTATGCGTGGAAAATATCCAATATCGGTGCTGATATTCATTGAAATCCGAATTGTTAAGTTGTTTAACCTTTAATGGGAATTTGATAGCGATAAACTGTTCGATTGAAATCTTCAGTACAAAAAAGACGACACAGTTGTAAAATATGATATTTAGGGGTTGTACTACTAACTGTTTGAATATCCCGTGCGGAACTCAATATCAGGATCAGAAAGACATCCCAGAGATGGCCACTATATTGCAAAGAGAATATAGTAGTTCAGAAATAGCTAAATTAAGAAGCGAGATGCTGTTGGTAGTGATAGGTTTGTCAGAGTAGAAGATGATAATGTTCAAAATGTTTGTAATGATTCCAGATAACGACAATATTGGAGTGATGCGCCTATGAAGACTTCAAATTTGTAATATCTTTCATCAAAATACCAAAATGTCTCGTTGAAGATGTTAGCTTCATAGCTTGTGTTGTCAGTAGCCATTCTAGGAGAAAACACACGGAAAATTAGAACCGTTAAGTGTTTTATATACTCAGTATTGTTATATGGAGCCAGTCGAGTGTCACTAGACAAGCACTGAGTGGATACCAGAGAGAAAATGAAAAAGGGATGTCCTAAACAGATCTGGAGACAAGTTTTCTTGAGGAACTGAAGAGTGCTGACTATCTGGGAGACCATAAAGAAAACAGCCAAAGACAGAGAAAGTGGAGAACAACTGTTGATACCATATTCTCAACGAGGCGGAGAGGAGTAAGTGCAAGTGCAAAGTTGTATGGAACGGAAATGTAGGTTATGAACAAACAACTGGACGGAAGATACAAATCTTTGGAAATGTGAATATATAGACTACGAAACACAGACATCAGAAGCAGAGTGGGCATAACCTCATGCACCGAATACATTGAAAGACATCAGAAGCAGAGTGGGCATAACCTCATGTACCGAATATATTGAAAGACAACAAATACAATGGTCATCATCAATGAGCTTGTCCTGAGCAGAACTTTACCATCCCAACAGTCCTCTGGAATTTCTCTCTCATGGCCAGATCTCCTGCCTCCTCAGCCGCCATATTCAAACCATCAGTTACGCCCTGAATCTACTCTTCTCGTGGTCTTCCTCTTCTTCTCTTTGCCGGTATGCTTTCTTCCACGGTGGTCTTCTCCAATGGTATAGACATTTAATGAGAATGGAATACAACTAACGACCAATAACAGCATACAATAAAAAGATCTCAGGTTATAGATACCAAGAGAAGACCGAAGACAAGGATGATAGACAATATCAAGACTGCACTAAATAAACACAGAATAAAAGAATTTATCTATCGGTTCCAACAAATTAGAAAATCTAGCCAATGACAAATTAGTAGAAAACAACATTATGCAAATGTACATAATATTTGAAAAGAGACTTGGTGAGCGTGCTGAAAGGCAAGAGAGACAGGTGCAAACTATGAATTGTCATAGTAAAACACTTGCCAATCTATAAAGTTGAACAAAGGCAATAGATACTAAGTTGTCACGGTAAAACACTTGCCAATCTATAAAGTCAAACAAAGGCCATAGATACTAACACATATTTAAACTGAGAAAATTAGAAACTAAAACCAGTATTGTTTTACACACAAAAACTGCCAGAGAAATATGGAGTAGAAGTGAAGAACAGATTTGAAATACTGATGACAGTCCAAGAATAGATGACACCAGATGAGTTGACCACACTTGCTAGAAATATCCTATAGTTGACAGCCAAAGATATGGTGCCATGAAGAAAAGGCAGAAAGAATGAGTGGATACTAACACAGGACTACCAAAGTATGAGCTGTTTAGAACAAATTGTTACCTAGCGTCTGATGATGAGCCGATCCTTGATGGTGAAGCAGAGGATGTTATTAACTGGTCTGTACTCTAGACAAGCTGAGGCATGGGAAGAATGGATGCCCATATCAGAGGATATGATGAGATTACACCAGGGTTGTCAGTAGTAATCCAGATGATATAATTATTTACACCGATGGCTCTGTCAGACGCGGAGCCCGATCACTGTGGGCTTAGTTAGCATAAGCATAACTTCATGGGAAGTGCAGCGATTTCAAGACATCTAGCATGACTATAGAGATCACTGCTCCCTCTAGCGCTCTCTCATGGGTGGCTGAGCAACAGATAACCCATATGATTATCATGTGCCTGCCTGCCCAGCATGTTCATAGCGCGTTGGGCGATGGGTGACAAGCCCACTGTGAGTGTGGTTCAATTCCACTGGCTGGCAGAAAAGCCACAGGTTCTCCAGATTTACGGAGTTCGTGGCACTGAACCGAAGGGTTACAATGTCCATGACACTGAACTGAAGAACTTAAAGCTCAAGTGTTTCTGGATCAAAGAAATAAAAATCAGACTCTATGCATATGCTTCAAATAATTGAATCTGGAAATCTGCGCATGGAATGGCATTCGGAGATCACATCTTAAGAAAATGACTTGGCTGTACACACCTGGACATGTTGGTGTGCAGGGTAACGAGTGTGCCAACTTTCTTGCAAACAATGCCCTGAATCAAGAGGGAAAAAGTATGGACAGAGCTGATGTCATCAATGCGGTATGCTCTCATTTATGTGACATGAGCGAGTTACAGACACTGGAACAAGTGCAAGAATTAGGAGTTAAGTTTGGACATGCCAGACAACGTTGTCTTCGTGGTAGAGAGAAAGTATACTAATCAACTTCTCATGGGTACGGTGTGCAAATGACATTGGGATTGCTGCTGCAGCTGAGGACATTGCATGCATGGGAATGCTCAATGTGCCATGGTGTGGATCGCATAACATAATACAACAGGGCTACCCATAAGATTATATCAGACTGGATAAATATTCTTCAACATATTGAATCTGGAAGTATGCACATGAAATGGGTGGACAACATTCTGAGATCATATTTCATAACATGACAGGTCTACCAAAATATGAGCTGATTAGAACAAGTTGTCTTCCTGTGCCTCAGAACAGGACACAATTGACTCTACAGCTTCATATATACACAATTCAACCATACATACACTTGAACAGGCATCCAGACTGCAGTATGAATATACTGAGGTAAACTCACTGGCCTAGTAAACAACACTGGAAATAATACAACACAGACATCTGTAAGATAATTCAGCAAAGTCTATACAAGAAACACCATTCAATATGAAGACAATATTTCAAACGAATGAATGGACAAAAGGACATTATTGTTCAAATATTTCAAAATTCTCACTTGTTACCAACTTTGTGTTTGATAGTGTCTTTGTTTTGCTATTTGAACGGCTTTGTGTAACTGATTTAGAGCAATCTCATATTTGTTGTTTATATTGAAATTCAAACTTCGTCTATTACTTTTTATAAATTGCATTAATTAAGAGCTGGAAAAAAGTTTGTTGAAGACCTGTGCTCCATTGGGATTTGAAAATTGAAGTGAAGAAATTGCACTAATGTCTAATATTTTGTTTACCGTGATATCTCTTATGTATCCTTCAAAATGATGTCCTTGTGAAACCTGAGAGGATGAAACTCTCAGACACACACTTGACATTTCTAACCAGCTTGAGAACAATTCTGTAGTGTCCTTTAAATTTTGTTTTCCTTCCTCTTCCAAAATTTTTTCTGATGGTGCTTAAAAATATGATTACCAAGATCCATAACTTGTGAGCAACTTAAAAATCTCTGTAATAGCCCATTGGAAAAATAATCATAAACTTCATATTTTGTGAGTAGGATTTTGTGAAGTTCTGAATGTCAGGATGTGAATTAGTTTGTAGAATTAGTTCAAGTATTTCAAGTATGCAAGAAGATGAGTTGATTTCTTGTTAATCATGATCAACAAAGATTACTTTGAGACATACTTCAATCAATTTGTTATCTATCTAGTTAAGCCTGAGTGGAATTTTTTCAGACCATAATAGCTCTCTGGTCGGGTCGACCCACCTTTAACTCTTAATATCCAAACCAAATATTTGAGTGAGGTCCCTCTCTGCCAGAACACATTTCTAGCCAAACTTGTCAAACTGGAGTTATCTTGGAAATATGCATATAACTCCAGTTCTATGTGAGCTAAATTTAAACTGTTGGTATCAAAATATGCAGAATTAAATTCTCAACAATCTGATAATAAATAGTTATACATGTAAATTAGTATTTATTTAGTAAAGTATTGTTGTATTTCATGTTATTGAAAAAAATCAAATAAAATGAATGAAAAATTCAACTTACCACCAGGAAAATGCATATAATCCATGTATATTGTATAGAATTGATCCACACATTTATTTATTTACATTTCAACTTTGTAATTCATCCTCAGAATTTAAAATTATATAACAACTATTACTCTCAAATTCATTTTATACACCACCACTCCAAAGCACATAAATTCATATAATTGCCATTCCTGCGACATGTTTACCATTTTAAAAAAACCACCATTATCAGTTAAAACTACCCGAACCACTACTACTAAATTGATCATCAACAGATTCACTGTTGGTGAAATCCTTGTCGTGTTGACGTGAACTTTGGAACATACCAGTGACTTGTTCAGCAGTTAACAGACGTTGAGGGCGGAAAGATATCTTGTTATTAAGTTAACACACAAAAGTTTACCTTTTGGGGACATAAAAAAATATGTTAGTCGAACAGCGACAGAAAAAATATGTTAGTCAAACAAATTAAATTTTAAAAAATATAAACAGATGTCAGACCATGCTCATTTGATCGTGTATGAAAGGAGAGTTATCTGCCGTTGATTTTAGTAAAACAAAAGAATGATTCTCATTAATTACAGCTGAGCATTGAAACAAAAGTGCATGGACCCAAAATAAACGCTGGGATTGTGTTTTGGCATACTGAGAGAACTATTCCCTACATTAGGAGCGTGTCTTGGATACAAGGAGTTAATTGGGTACCAGGAAAAATATCACTGGGAAGTAAAAGCAGCCTGTGTGATGTTGCCCATATCACCCATTGTGTGTCAACGGTCAATGAGAAATACGGGCCTTACACCATATTACCCTATATACCAGATGGTATAACAAGGATTCTTTTACTTACTTACAGTCCAGCTTACTTTACTTACAGTCCAGCTTACTTGTAGTTGTAGAAATATTATGCAGTGTTGAAGATCATCTTCATTGTTTGTATTAGAAAGGTTAGTTGTTACCTTTTGATTAGTTTTAGTTTAGTCGTCAGATCATCATCACGACAAATCGAACCAATTAGTCCATAAGTGCTCAGATCTCATCCTCAGTATGTCTCTCATTTTAGTTTAGTCATTAGATCATCATCACTGCAGATGGAACCAATTAGTCCTTAAGTGCTCCGATCTCCTCCTCAGTATGTTTCTCAGTTTAGTTTAGTCGTCAGATCATCATCACTGCACATCGAACAAATTAATCCATAAGTGCTCCAATCTCCTCAGTATGTCTCTCAGTTTAGTTTAGTTGTCAGATCATCACTGCACATGGAACCAATTAGTCCATAAGTGCTCTGATCTCCTCCTCAGTATGTCTCTCAGCATGCAGCAACTAACAACATCTGTACTTTGTTGGTTTACTATTCTTCTTTGGCTACCAGTATAGTGCTCTTGTCTAGCTACACCACATTGGACTTGAAATTCTTGCAGTCTGGTTAGTGTTGTAGATTCACCACTATTGCTTGAATAATTTACACATCCTATCTACCTTCGAGAATTTATATCAGTCTGGTCCATTACTCGCCTGCTTTTTACAGCAGCCATACCTGTAAGCATTTCCCTTTACACCATAAGGCCTGGCACAAAAATAAAACTGATTTTTGTTAGCCTAGACCTCTTCTGCAACTCAACTCCAACCAGTGTCGTCCAGCCCAGCCTTTTTCAATCATCCTGAGCATACTTCTTGAGTCATTGAGAAAACATGCATGGATAAAAGTCTGATTCCAGTCAGACCATCACTGTTGTTACTGTCATGGTTTCTATAGTGAGGCGGCTTGTAGTCATGGGAAAACCACCACTATCTTCCTTCACAACATTCTCTCTAACATGAACAGTGATAGCCCCTGAGCTCCGCACTTGTCAATTTAACTTGATGACTCGCCACACTTCTGAGAGTAATATCATATAATAATATTGTACCAACATATATGTTTCAGCTATGTCATTTTTTATTCTTAGCTTCTACACAGACGTGATGCCTTGTACGAGAAGTCTTCACTCCGCAGACACATGCTGGAACAATCCTACGAGTTCCAAATCTTCGAGAGAGATTGTGATGAGACTAAAGGCTGGATTAATGAGAAGCTGAAGACGGCCTCTGATGAAAATTATCTGGTCAGCATTTTTGTGTGTTGTCTGTGGTGTTTAACCCGTAGAACCTGTGATCCCGATATTTCAGTATTGAATGTAAACAGCACATATCCTAACCTTCCTAATTATCAATGTGAGAAGACTCCAATGCTATGTGTCAGCGATTGAATATAAATTGTGTACAAATGTGATGTCAAACACAACCCACCTGTTCTACATGGTTTAGCAAGATAGTGGACATTTTTTTGTGATATTTTGGTGGTGATAAGGTAATTCGTTAAGTAATTTCATGATGAAAAGACATGCTCAAAATTTCAAAAATGGTCACTCTAAAAAGATAATAGAGCAAATTGTTGAACTTGTTTTGAATGAATCTGAAGATGAATTAGACGGACTGTTAGAAATATATGCGTTTAGGGGCCTACCAAACCATTGTGCAACGTATACACGTTCTTGGCAAAGATCAAACATATCACAAAGAGTGATTAAAATTGGTCATAAAGAACAGACGTGAAGAAGAAGAAGACGGACTAATTATTCTGATGAGGATATCGATATCGAGTGAGATGATCATTTAGACAAGGAAGAATAGTTTTAATATATTGATATTCAAGTCATATATGTTTAATCTGGAGAACAAGCTACATGACCTGGGAGTGTACAGGGTTTGCCCACGTAATATATCAAATAAATTTAAAATAGTTCAGTATTCTACAAATATATAATAAGCAGGAATAATGAGGTAAATCAATAACAAATTATAGAACATGTAACTGTGTTAAATTATAATGTTTGTAATATCACTCTGATGAGGGGTGTTTTTGCTCAGAAGCTCAGTGGAAGGAGTTTTTGAGGTACACTTGGAAAGGGTTCAAAGGGTTAAGATTAAAATCTAAAGTAAAATATATTTTTTTTTAAATATAGTATCATCAAGTAAGTTCATTGTGTTGTGTTTAAAACGACTAAGCTGTTGTATTCAGCATATTAAACCTAGTACATCAGATTTCACAGTGCAGTTGATCGCACACATCTTCCTTCTCTTTACGTTCGCCTGCTATGAATAATTCAGGCATAGTCAGGACACCTGGTATGATGCTTCTGACTGATTTTTACTGGAGTTCTTTACTGCAAAGTGGTTAAGCAGCTTGCCTTGCACTGTAAACGTCAGGGGTTCAAGCTGGGAGTAATGAGGGTGACATTCTGTCATGGACATGCTATGCTACACTGCATTAACCCTTTCGCTGTTACATACTTCCCGAAGACGGAGCTAAAACTAGCTACTCTTTGCTTCTAGGTCACAAACGTGAATGTACGTCTTACAGCAGTGACAGTAAAAATGTATAACGTGTTAACACATCTTTAGCCCACAGAGGAGAGATAATAACAGACGTGTTAATGCGTCTTTAGCAGTGAATGTGGAAAACATCTATACCCTTCCTTAGCAGCTAAAGGGCTAAGCAGAAGGTTTACTGGATCGTTAAAGAAAAAAAAAAAACAGACGAACAACACACTCAGGACAAACTCACAACCGAATCCCTTTAAACCGATAATTGCTAAAAACAACACTTTCTCAATAACTCTAAACAGGGTCTAAAGTCGAAGAATTGACTTCTTTGTATTGGGTTTTATCCCATATGGCTCGCCAGAGTGTTCGTAGCTCGCTGGGCCGCGGGTGACAAGCCCTCTGTGAGTGCAGGTTGTTCCGCGGGCTGGCAGAAAAGCCACAGGTTTCTCAGATTTACGATGTCCATGGCACCGAGCCAAAGAGCTGAAAACTCAAGTGCTTCTGGATAAAAAAAAAAAAATTTCCATATGCAGAAATGGCGCGCCACCTGCCGAGAGTATGGCACAAACTCTGTAGTTCCGACAACGATGCTAGAGTCTCTTGAAGAAATACACCTGCAAACAAAACAGCGTGTTCCAGATTAAAACCCACTATCTTCGGAACACAAGTCAAAGGTTTAACTACAACACTAGACCCCAACCCTACAATTCTACTGGGATTGTAAATAATTCTGTGATACAACTAATTGAGTCAGTTACTCATTTAAAGTGATATTTATTTTGATAATTTTTTTTAGGATCCAACCAACCTCCAAACAAAGTTACAGAAACACCAGAACTTTGAGGCAGAGATTGTTGCTAATGAGAGTCGGATTGAGAGCATTCGTACCACTGGACAAGACCTCATTGACAAAGACCACTATGCCAAGGGACCTATTAAGTATGTGAAATATCCACACACATTTTCTTCTTTTTTCTTTTCTCCAATACTGTTTTGCCTCACAGCGTTAAGAAAAGATTTTTATAACAGGCTGTTGTGTGCGCTTCATAAACAGACGCTTCATAAACAGATCCCAGGTGGCGTCTGTGACTAGGGATAGTGACTCGGTCTATTAGCCCCGACATTCTGAGTTTGAATCACGCTGCGGACAGTTTGGTTGCAAATTGTTTTGCGTGGATTTTTACAAAAGGACAATGGCAAACTGCTGAACGTATTACTGCCTAAAATAATCACAAACTGCGTTAAAAAGCTGGGGTTGATTTGCAAAGTCCTGTAAAGGATATGCAATTAACTTTTCATAAACTGTTTTTCCACTGTCTTTGAGGTCCATCTTTTCAGGTTGTTTTTCCTTTTGCCTTGTATCCACTGCAACAGAGTAATATTGCTCTTCGAGGCGCACTGTCTGTTGACATACGTGCCATTCTGTGTTAATACTGTAAGCATGCAGCATTTAAAGTTGACGATTGATTTCATTGCACGGGTTTTACCCCATATGTCTCAGCCCTCTCCGCAGAAATGCATGCCACCTGCAGAGTATTGCACAAAGCACGAACGTCGTAACTCCATCAACAATCCTAGGGGTCCATGGAAAAAACTGCACTCGTGACCAGAGCGGCACGGTCTGGATTCGAACTCACAACTTTCGACTCACAAGACAAAGGACTTAGCTACAGAGACCCCTGGGGTTGAGCATGCAGCCTTTAAAGTATATCAAATCCTTTGATTTATGATTACAGCGATTGGTTGATGAATTGATAGGACCATCATAACCATGTGTGCTCTGATATCTTTCTTACGCAAGAAGATCTCACCGGCAGTTCTTGAACTCCGTAGCACCAACGAGCCCCCACTAAAAATCCACATGTATGTTGACGTCATACTGTATTAAAACCTGTGTTGACGTAATTTGCTCGTCTCGTTCTCCGGAAGTTCCCATGTGGGAGCAGACAGACTTATTTTCCATTTGATCCCTGATCTCAATCTAGGTGTCACCCATGTGGTGCTGGAGCCCCCAAGGGAAAGAAAGAATAGTGCCACAGCGACCAACAAGGCATCTTGTAAGAGGTGACTGATGTAGGGCCTAGGAAGCTACCTTAGTAAGTAAAAGCGTCACATAAATTAGATGTGCTGGCCTACTTGTAGGCACATAACTGGCACAGCGTACAATTGCTCTTAGCCTCAGATCACATACAAATCAGGCAGTGTGGTTAACAATTGGTTGATATGGAGCATTCGAAGAAGATAACAATTGCACTATTAACCACATGCCATGTTGATATTCCTGGATTCAAGGCCAGTTTATTCCAAAAATTATTGATGTGTATACGGTACACGTTTGCACTACAGGACACTTTGATCATTTACTTGGATATATAAATTACAAGTACCCCTGAAGTCAAAGTAAGACTCGTTTGAAGGCCGAAGAATACTGGTGTTAAGAAAAGCAAGCTCACAAGCAAAATTAAGTCAAGAGGTGCCATATTAGGCATCATGACTACGTCTGAGTTTCAATGATAGTCTGTTGTTATTCTGTTGTTATCTCATGATTAACTACTGTTTTTTGTTGATTTATCAGGGAGCGGATTGATGAGATTGCAAGATTGTGGGCTACGCTTCAGGCACAGACTGAAAAGAAAGGTAATGTCTCACTTGTAAACTGTGATTAATTTAACTCTGTGATATTTAACTCCTTGTGAACCAGGAGCCACACTAAGTGGCATTTTTACTCTAAATGGCTTTTGCTCTGGTCCAGTAAGAGTTAAGATCTGGTTGGAGTGTCATGAATTAGATGATAGTAGTCAGGGTCTGCAAGTTATGGGCATGAGTCACCCTGGGACCATTGTGAGGGCTGATGGGACATGAGTTACCCTGGGACCATTGTGAGGGCTGATGGGACATGAGTTACACTTGGACCATTGTGAGGACTGATAAGACATGAATTACCCTGGGACCATTGTGAGGGCTGATGGGACATGAGTTAGCATGGGACCATTGTGAGGGCTGATGGGACATGAGTTACCCTGGGACCATTGTGAGGGCTGATGGGACATGAGTTAGCATGGGACCATTGTGAGGGCTGATGGGACATGAGTCACCCTAGGACCACATGCTAACTACCATTAACAAGGACACCTGATGAAGTTTGTTTCATACCTGGCAAGAAACACCTTAACTGAGAATCACTTACACAATGTCATATCAATGTAAACACAATCATCCAAGAGAGATACTGGAGATAGATTAAATATGTGATACTCACGGCTGTCACAAGAACTAAACTGAGATGGACACCAAAGTGTAAACATAAACGTGGCAGACCCAAAACAACCTGTGGGAGAAAAATAGAACAAGAACTGAAAGAAAAGAGCCACATCTGAAACACAATACAAACAACAGTCAAGAATAAAGAAGTATGGCATGCAATTGTTGCTGCCCTAAGTGCCAGGGACATCACAGGCTAAAGTGGGAGAGAGAGAAATAACATTAAAACAAAAGCATAAACATCAATCATTGATTGAAACATCAATCATTGATTGATAGAACCATCATCATTGCACTTCGGTGGGTAACGATGTGTGCATGATCTGTTTCTTACACAGGAAGATCTCAGCGGTAGTGCACAAACTTTGTTGCGCCGGCGGAGATCCCCATCTTTTTATTTGGAAGATGGTGAAAATATTTTGTTGTATTTTTAACATTTAAAAATCATTCTAGTGAATTTTGCTCTGGCAGCTTCTTTCGAGACTGCTTTTCTCAATTTTGAACTGCCAAGTATTCTTTCACATGTTCAACTTGAACACAGGACCTACATTTTGTCGTCCATTTCTGATAGGACTAGGAACACGATCTCACCTACACTGAAACCATGGATCTCTGGAAAAAATATCCAAGTGAACCAAGTAGCTTTGGTATGAGATGCAAGCACCTAACCGCTATACCGTGGTATGTCAGGTCAGGCATTTTAAGGGTACATTGTCCTATAATCGGATGTGATTGAAGACGGCTACACCTCTGTACCACAGATGTCAGCATTTTAAGGTACATTGTCCTATAATCGATGTGATTGAAGACAGCTCTCCTCTATACCACAGATGTCAGGCATTTTAAGTTTACATTGTCCTATAATCGGATGTGATTGAAGCATTGCATACCTCAGATGTCAGGCATTTTAAGAGGTACATTGTCCTATAATCGATGTGATTAAGTTTAACCCTTATAACATCAGGCATTTAGAGGACATTGTCCTTATACGATGTGATTGAAGCGCTACCTCAACACAATGTCAGGATTTAGTACATTGTCTATAATCGGATGTGATTGAAGAAGCTACCCTATACCAGATTAGGCATTTTAAGGGTCATTGTCCTTAACGGACCATGTGATTGAAGCAGCTGACACCCTATACCACTGGATGTCAGGATTTAAGACATGAATTATCGGATGTGATTGAAGGACGGCTACACTATACCACAGATGTCAGCATTTGTATGGGACTGATTGTCCTTGACATTGGATGTGATTGAGAAGACTAATTTCACCAGATGTCAGGCATTTGGGACGATTTCCTAATGGTGTGATTGAAGACAGCTACACTCCTATACCAGATTTGAGCATTTTAAGTACATTGTCCATATCGATGTGATTAAAGAAGCTACACTCTGAGTAGCAATGTAGGCATTTAAGGGACTATTGTCCCATAGTCGATGTGATTGAGACGCTACACATCAACACAGAGTGTTCTTATGGAAATTATCCTATAATCGATGTGATTAAGTCTATCATACCCCAAATACCAAGAGAGATTTGAGAGTACATTGTCCTATAATCGATGTGATTGAAGCACAAGACTAAACTAGATGACACAGGATGACATTTTAAGGGTACATTGATCCATAATCGGATGTGATGAAGAGAACTAACTCTATACCAAGATGTCACATTACAATACATTTCCTATAATCGGATGTGATTGAAGCGGCTACACTTCGTATACCACAGATGTCGGATTAAGGCTAATGTCATAATCAGGTAATAATGAAACTAAGCATACTATATCATGTTTGACAGTCAATTTAAGATGATAATGTCCTCATACATGGATGGTGAAGCTGGTATCTTTCCACATGATGTCGATTTAGGATCACAACTTCCTTAATCGGATGGATTGAAGACCGCTCTTTATTTAAATGTAGAATATTGGTTTTTAAGGTACATTTATCATATCGGATGTATTGATGCAGCTTCAACGCTTTACTCAAAAATGCAGGATTTCTCACATGTTACATTGTCACAACCGTATTTGATCATCATTTGTAACCTAAACCACGATTCCCAGCATTTAAGGATCATTGTACTATAAGTGGATGTGATTGAAGAGCTGCACTCATACCACAGACTCGCTATTAGGAGTCATGGCTTTATAATGGATGTGATTGATGAACGCTACACCTCTATACCACAGATGTCAGGCATTTAAGGGTAATTTCCTATAATCGGATGTGAGAAGACGGCTACACCTATATATATATCTTCTTCTTTGCTTTCATTCTTACTACCAATTTTAATCACTCTTTGTGATATGTTTGATCTTTGCCAAGAACATGTATACGTTGCACATTGGTTTGGGAGGCCCCTAAACGCATTCTACATTTTAGGAGGATCCGATTTCAGCCAAACCTCTAAGTCGACTCTTACGACATGCGTGGCAGGTAACAGTGGTCCTATTCTTTACACCCCAAATTTGGGCCACGGTAACCACTCGGCGGATATATATATTAACTATAAATTTACTTAACATCATATATATATATATATTTAACTTAGTATTTGACACTTGCAGGCAACAAGTTGAACGAAGCCGCACACCAACAGCAGTTTAACCGTAACGTAGAAGATGTAGAGTCATGGCTTGCTGAAATCGAAAGCTCTCTTGTATCGGAAGATTACGGAAAGGTAAGCCAGATCACCATAATGTCTCAAACGATTTTGACAAAACACTTCATTCAAGATCTCATCCGATTTGTTTTAAAATTTGTTGTAGTGGAATAGATAGAACCTATTTGTAAAATATAAACATCTATTGAATTAGGAAAATTAAGTTCTTGGGTATTGAATTGATCCATGATTTATAGTTTTACATTGGCAGACTAAAGAACAATTCAACGTAAAATGAGTTTATTAAGCATTATAAAGGGGAACAAATAAATTTGAACTAATTAAGACGGCAAGAAAAACAGCCAAATAAAAGATACAAATTATATTTCATTCTAGTATGACAGTCACTAGATCATAGGATTGCAACTGTTACTCTACTACTATTGTTACTGCTGCAACTACTAAATCATTTATGTTCCCAGTAGAGCTTAGGACTCCACTACTACTACTACTATTACTACTGCTGCTGCCCAGTAGAGCATAAAGCAAAAAAAAAAAAACCTTCTTTAAAGTAGCATATCTGGAGTTATACTGATCTCATACTGTAACATTTCTGTGGACTTAAAAATATATAATAGAAAAAACTAGAATGCTACAAAAAAAACTGACAGTAAACATTTGTAAATAATGTACACATAATGATGTACACAATCCTGATTGCTGCTATATAACAATTATTCAGTAGCATTTTACAAACAACAGTAAATACTTTTTGGGTCTGTAAATAAATTATAAATTGATTGACAAATCTTGGAAAAATTTATAATACTATATATACTATATTTTTGATATTGAATAGAAAATTTAATGTTGCCAAATTGGTTCTTTTAAAAAAAAACTATAAAATATATTCCTGTATCATTTGAGCTTCATTTGTTTAATTATTTGTTTTATTGCTCTTGTTGAAGTTTTTCCTATTTTACAATCATGTTTGTAATTGTTTGCTTATAATGTTTCTCATATGTATTTTGTTCGTGTTTGTGATATATCAGTGTTTTGTGAGTGATGTGCTTCTCATTTGTATTATCATTTTCTTATATTTAGCCAGCAGGTCCCGATCACAGTGATTTTCAACTTTTTTATATCTATATCAATCAATAAGGGGGGATCTCTGGCACGGAGGTACTGTGCTCGGTTCTAGATCTAGAAGTACTCGGTTTATTTCTCGCATGGAGTGATCTAGCTATTTTCCACTGATTGCTGATCTAGTTGTAGATGAGAGTGAGTTTTTACCCTATATTGAGTTGGACGATAAAACATATACACTGTGTTCAAGTTTAGCATGCATAAGTTGCCTTTGCAGTTCAAAATCTAAAAGATTAGACAGGAAAGAGTGTCAGAAAGAAACATTGGAACCTGAACAGTTTCGTAGCAACTGCACTAGCCATGCAGCCATTACATTCCACAGACACATTATCCTTCCCCCCCTCCCTCTCCTGCTCCCCCTAAAAGCGGTATAGTTTATATGTACGGTTTCAACTTCATTGCAACGGGTCACCCCATAGTTGCTCTGTTCATGTGCCAACGAAAATCGCATGCAATGCTAACAACTGTGAACTGTCTTCTGTGTGAACTAATTCCCAAATGAAACAGCCACACCGCCACAAAAAGCAACTTGCACCGCATAAATGCATATGGCCGTCGCTAAAGTATCAACACAAAACTGTTCATCAGTTGAATTGCAATTCATGTCGAAGGAAACATCAATCACAACAAAATCCAGCTTTCTACACACTCAATATCACTGCATACAGCAGGATGAGCCGGTTCGTCATAACCGCTGTCTGCCATTTTCTGAATACACACAATAAACGCACGGTTGACAGTATTACATGCAGTAACTGCACTAGCCCTCCATGCAGCCATTATATTTCACAGACATTTTTCCCCCCTCTCCTGCACCCATTCCACCTAAAAAGCTGTATTACTACTTGCAGCAACTACAGTTTTTTTAAATTAATTAATTTTCTATAACTACATTTTAAATACTTTTCATTTTTTTTAACAACTAGTGATGCTTTTCCCCCATTTTCCAATTATTTCAAAAAACCTCCTTTGTTCATCATTGTGTTCTGTCTTCTACCACTACCTCTATTTCATCGATATATTTTGCTTGTCTCTTCTGTACATTATTTTGCTACTAGCTTCTTCACAGAATTGTAAGTGTGATTTACTCCCTGGACATGCTTTTCTCTTTAGTGGACAGGTTTAAGTGGACATGTCTCTGGGTTTTCGGATGGTGATGGTTGTATCATTTGTTTTGCAAGGTCATGTTTATCATATGTTAGGAATTCTAAAATTTAGACTTGAAGTAAATTTTGGGGTAAATTTAACACATGGTTGGAATTTATAAACATAGACACAGACTTGCTGCTTTGGAAAACAATAAATTAGTGGTTCGCCACATAACCAAATTACTAACAGACAGTTGGCCTCAAAGAGGAATGTTACTCCGATACGTGGATACAAAGCAAAGGGTCATCCACGGAAAAGGTGGACAACAGATAACAGAGACGACGAAAAACAGTTGATGAAGCGCACAAATGATGCTGCTGCAGTGAAGGACAGAGCACGACTGGGAATGCCCAATGTGCCATGACGTCGATCACATAACATAACATGCCCATTTTAGAAATCTCTTCTTATCCTGACCCTGTGAGGCAAAACAGGATTAGAGAAAAGGAAGAAGAAAGAAGGTGCAGACCTGCTGTTGTAAATTGTCAGAAAAAATATTGAAATTGATAAATATAGCCACAAATTGCTCAAAGTCTTAACTGGAAACAAAATCGGGGGGATCTAAAGGTAAAGGTTTTACTGCATGCGACTCGGTCTGTCTGCAGAAATGGCATACCACCTGCCGAGAGTGTTGCACGAACTCTGTAACTCGAGCAGCAATCCTAGTGACCACATGAACAAATTTAACATGTGAGACTCAGTCCAGACTGACACAAAAAAAATTAGTAAAGAGAGTTCATATTAGGTACCATATATAAAGCTGAATCCGTGGCGGGCAGATTAAAAAATAGACAAAAAAAGCAATATATGTAACATTTAGTAACTTTAATCCTGATGACCTTCCTACGATCCATTTGTGGATCATCTGGCTTTGTTTGTCCTACAATTGGTAGTGTCTCATTAAATGGTAAAACTGATAGTTTATTTACTTATCATTAGGTCATTCACTAGTAATCAAATAGGTAGGTCATTCCACTAAATAGTCAAAAGGGTATTGTTATTCCACTAAGTAATCAAAATGGTAGTGTCATTCCACTAAATAGTCAAAATGGTAGTGTCATTCCACTAAATAGTCAAAATGGTAGTGTGATTTCCACTAAATAATCAAAATGGTAGCGTCATCCCACTATATAGTCAGATTTGCAGTGTCATTCTACTAAAGAGGCATAACTCTGAAGCAAAAATCGTGCAATGATTGCTTTATTTTTGAGTTTCATAATTGTGTCATTAGAACTAGAAAAATTTAGAAGCAATGAAGAAATCAGAAAATAAACATCACTTGTAATGAGACATGCTTACTTCTTATGTTATGTGTTCGTTGGGTTTTTGTAATCATATATACATATACATATTCCAACATATATTAACCAATTTGCTGTTCTGCTTTGAATCTCTCATGATACCAGCAGCCAGCTGCTATGCGTGTTGAGGTTTGATCCCATATATATATGTGTGTGTCAGTAGGTGGTCTTAGTGTGGCCTGTTTGTTTTATGTTGTCCGGTAGTCAAGATATCAACATTTATATTTAATGCCTGTTTTGTAGTTCTATTTGTTTTGTTTTTTTAAATTATTGTTGTTGGGCTCTTTCCCGTTAGTGCCACAATAAGTGGGCCAAGCTACATTTGAAACCTGTAAAACTCTTGAGTGTTATCATTCTTTTGAATGAGAGCTGCTCAGGATTTTACAATATATTTAGTTGCCTATTGGCAAAAGGCAGAGAAGACATTAATGCTTTGAATGCAAATGCTACAGAAGAGTATTTGATATCATGGACAGAGAAAAAATCAAATGCTTGTTCTGAACAGCTTGATTTAAAAGAGTTGGCTATCTTTTTTTTTTTTTCCCGCTAACTCAGACGGTTTCATCTCTGAAACTGATTTTGGAAAATCTGTTTTCCAATTCTACAATGGCAGAGGATATTGTAAATTACTTTACACTGCAGCCGGTGCTAATGTACTGAATTAGTATTCTCGCCATACAGGCAGATTTTCTCCACTTCAGAGGTACTCACGTATCGTCCTGAGTAAGACCAGGACTCAACAAATGCCGACAGAGAGTCAACCCGAGCTATGAGGCGTCACAGCTAGCAGGCAGAGCTACATCAACTACTTGTGCAGTCCCCAGTAGATTGGCTATTACAGTATAAAATCAAGAAAATTAAATATATTGGACACATCAAACAACATGAGTGTCTAGAGAAGATAATTTTGGAGGAAATGGTGTCTGGAAGCAGAACAAGAGGAAGATCTAGAAGACGATGGGTGCTAGATGTCATTGACGATCTAAGAATGACTGATGCTGATACCGGTCAACTTACACAGAACAGGGAGTTTTTCAGGACTGCTGTCATTGGATCCAAGTTCTGGAAGAGACCAGCTACTTGATGATGATGAGAATTCGCACTACACTTTGATCTTAACCAAAGACAGAGAAGCAGTTTTCTAGTTTGTTTTATAATTTTACTGTTTGCATATCTAATAGTTATGAATTGTTAAAGCAACATCAGCTTTTCAAACTTGAAATAAAATATTCCAAGTTATATAGTTTAAGATTCAAGTATTGATTTTCAATTCCAATGTCGTATAAATCCTAACATATGCCAACGTGATTTGGAAAATGACTAAAGGTATAGAAAGTTTAAGCATTTAAAAATAGATGTTTGTGAATAATAATGAACATAAAATGGGAAGGATTTAGGAGAGGTGATGAAATTATGTTGCTTTTCTATTTAACATATATCTAACAACACCATGATGAATGTTACAGAAGTACATACATTTTTTTAGCGTTGAACGGGGTGTTAATATGTCACATATTATAATGTCTGTGAATATGTGCCTTTTGACCCAGCACATCCGTTACCACATATGATTGTGAAGCATGAACATACAACAAGGCAGTGGTAAAACATATACGCTTTCAAGTATAAATGGTAACAGAAGAGTCATACATATATCATGGACAGAGAAGAGAATAGATCTATCCAAAAAGGAACTAGAAATCAAAGAAAAAGCTACAAAAGAAAATTGAAGCAATTTGGACATATAAAAAGACACAAAAGGAGGAGAGAACCATTAACTCTTAGTGGACCAGAGCAAAAGCCATTTATTATTAGTATAAAAATGCAATTTAGTGTGGCTCGTGATAAAAAGGTTTCCAACCAAAGCCCTGTAGTGTGGCGTGTGGTACACAAGGAGTTAATGGAAAGAAACATCTCTGTAAAGAGAACAGACAGACACACAGAATATATGTATTCAGAATGTGACTTGATTTGAGCATGAGGGCAGCGGAGACTGGACTATTTGGCCTAAAGAAAGAAGAAGAATATATGTATCGAAGGACTGTTGACAGAGGAGCGACGATATTTGGCTGTAACAGAATACAGAGAATATGATCAGAATGTGACTTGATTTATAGCAGCGACTGGGCATTTGGATGTAAAAAAGAGAACAGACAGATCAGAAATTATTCAGAATGGACTTGATTTGAGCATGAGTGCAGGAACGACATTTGGCCTGAATGATACGAGACGTTATGCAGTCTGTCAGATGCTTATAGCATGAGGCTAAGTCATACAGACCAAGACCCTACCCCACCTCCTTGTGCTGGCCCTGGAAACAGACCTTTAGCACATCATCATGCTTAATTGTACTGTGCTTTTTTTTTACATTAGTAAAATATAAATTTAGGTATATCAAATTTTGTTTGTTGTTGTCAATGTTTGTTGGAGTTGTAGACTTGTAAGGCACCTGGTCATTTATTTGTAATATAGAGCATATAGTAACAAGCATGCACGCAAAGACACATTATCAAAACATTAAGAATCAGACAATCAAGGTTCTTCTGGCATATAATGCGAAGAGGAGATTTAGAACATTTGGTGACAGCTGGTAAAATTCAGGAAGGAAAGATCAGTAAAGGCAAAGGTAGAAGATTTTGGATGGTTTGACATCGTGGTTCAACAATAGATCGATGTAAGAACTGATTAACTGCACCTGGTCGAGAAAGTTATGAAGAGATATGATCGCCTACACTGGAAGAAATGGCACTTGATTGATTGAATATATACTTTTATGTGTTGTACGTATTTGCATGTTCATTGTATTATTCAGAAATTTATGAAATTATTTAATATGCTGAATGTTGATCTGGATATGAACTATTTGACTTATGTTTGTTCCGTTTTGGAATCTGGTCCATTAGAAGACTTTACTCTTGACAACATTCTAAAGGAAGATTGTCACCTGAGTAGGAAACAATTGGTAGACAGGTGACAGAATAACCACAATCTGAAGGCAGATTGATGCATATATTCTCAGTTTGGTTATCATGCCATTTTCATTTATAACAAGTACTTTTAGTTTGATAACTTGTATTGTTAAAGACGAGTTTACACATGAGTTTTTTATTGTTTTCATATTTTAAAGATTAGAAAAGTGACTAGATTTTTGATCCGTTTGTTTTATATTTTGAAGTGTTATTTTTAAATAGCTTTAGAGCATACCCATGGAAAAAGGAATAATTGTTAAGATCCCCCAAAAGGTGATCTCAAAGATTGCAACAACTGGAGAGGGTTCACCCTATTATCAGTAATGACCAAGACTTTCTGCAAAATCTTTCTTAATAGAATCAAAGGAGCAGTGGACACAACCCTGAGAGAAGAACAAGCTGGTTTTAGATCTGGGAGAAGCTGCTCAGACCAAATAATTACCCTATGACTAATTTTGGAGGAACATATTGACAACCAACAACCACTTATACTAAATTTCATCGATTTTAAAAAGCCTTTGATAGTCTACACAGAATCTCCCTGTGGAATATTCTGATATGCTATGGAATACCAGACAGTTGAAACCGGAGTAAAGCAAGGCTGTATTCTATCTCCACTATTGCTTGGAGTGGCCATTGACTGGGTGATGCGAAAATGTTGCAGGGACGAAACTGGCATCGATTGGGTAGAAAATAGCCAACTAGAAGATTTGGATTTTGCAGATGATATTGCCTTGTCTACAGGTAAAATTCAGGAAGGAGAGATCGTGGAAGACAGAGGGAGAAGATGTTGGATGGCCTGACATCATGGTTCGACAAAATATCGACGTCAGAACTGATTACATGCACCAAGCAAAGAAAGTTGTGGAGAGACATGATCGTCACGCCGCAGGCATGGCACTTGATTGATTGATTGCCTTGTTAAGTAGAAACAACCAAGATATGCAAAGAAAAACAGACAACTTGTCATCTATAGCATCAAAAGTTGGACTGCAGATAAGTTATGAAAAAAACAAATATAATGAAGACACCTATGGCAAGTAATGCAGATACCCCCCTGGAATCTAAAATGATAAAAATAACAGAGCAGTTCACCTATTAATGAGCAATTTTGATTAAACAGGAAATGTTAAAAAAGAAATTATATGAATTGACAAAGCAACATCAGCTTTTAAAAGTCTAAATAAAATATGGAACTGCAAGTTATATAGTATTAAAACTAAATTACGAATTTTCAATTCAAATGTTGTATCAATCCTAACATATGCCAGCAGAGTTGGAAAATGACTAAAGATATAGAAAGCAAGTTGAATGCATTTGAAAATAGATGTCTGCAGAAAATAATGAATATAAAATGGAAGAATTCAGAAGTGATGAAATCAGAGAAATGTCTGGTCAACCATTAGTAACAACTGTTATAAGAAAGAGAAGATGGAGATATGTTGGACACACCTTGAGGAGAAATGATCACGAATATCAAAGCAGGCATTGAAGTGGGATGCAAAGGGTTCAAGAAAGAGAGGTCGACTTAAGGATACCCTGAAACAAACTTTGTTGAGAGAGGCAAGAGATATCGGTCTCAGTTCCATGGAGGAGATTAAGCGAGTTTCCCAGGATATAGCGGTATGGAGAAATTACTTGCATGTCCTATGTAACGTATAACAATACAAGTGGAATTATTATAGAGCAAGGTCATATGTAATTATAAAGCATGCTATATTTGGTCAGATTTATTTATAGAGCATGCTATACAAAATCATTTAAAGTAGTTTTAGAGTGTGCTATATTTGACAATTTTAATAGGTATAGAGTGTGCTATATTTGACAATTTTAATAGGTATAGAGCATGCTATATTTGTTGTTTAAAATAGTTATAGAACATACTATATTTGGTCATTTAAATAGTTATAGAGCATGCTATATTTTGTTATTTTAAATAAGTATAGAGCAGGCTATATAAGGTCATTTTAAGAGTATAATATTTTGTGACAATTTAGAGTTTTGTTTTGGACATTTTAGAACATGCTATATTTGGATGTTTTAAGAGTAATATTTGGTTGTAGTTTGAGTCGAGTTTTAATGTAGGGACATTTTAGAGGGGGCTATTTGTGTACCTGTTTACTAATTTCTAGTCTTGTAATTTACCATTTTCAGACATTTTGGAGAGTTTATAAAAAATTTTTGTGTGTATGGGTGTTGGTATTTTAGAGTGTGGGCTAGTTTGGTATATTACGATTTAGTATTAACTCCTTGTGGACCAAATACCACACTACATGGCTTTAGGTTGGACCTCGTTTACCAGGAGCCACACTAAACTGCATTTTAATTCTAAAAATAAATGTTTTGTAAAAACAAGACTTTTGCTATGGCCCACTAAGAGTTAAAGAATGTAATTTTGTTATATTTCTCAATATTGAAATCTTTTTTTGATGTTGTTGCTTTTTGTGTTAAATATTTGTGTTAAAGTATTTTTTGTCTTTTCTCCAATCGTTTTTTGCCTCGCAAGGTCAGGATAAAATGAGATTAAAGTATAGCACACTATTTTAAATATGAGAAAGCAGGTCTTGCTGGCTGGCTCTGCGACCATAAGAGGAGGGTCAGACAATTGATATAGATGACATGAATGCCTTTATAAAATATGGCCTCAAAGAGGACTTTAATCTAAACTGACTCACACCGATAGGTAGCTTACAAGAGCTTAGATTAAAGATTGGGGTTGTCTGAAAAGAGCAGCTTAACAGACCTATAGGTAGATTCATCAGTCAATGTAGGACTGGTACGGTTAGTCGATGGAGGTTGTTGAAGATATTGAAGCTGTTGACAAGCGTTTGCATGATTACACTTATCTTTGATCCGGGGCATTTGGGTGTCCATGGCAGTGAGAGAGCAGACTGGATAGATCTGCCACCATATCGGTGGTGGGGGGTCAGCCAATGAATAGAGCTGACATTCTGAACACCCCCTTACGAGTGTGGCCTCAAAGATGATTTCATTTAAACCAATCCATGTCAACAGCTAGATTGCAAGAGGTTGGATTAAAGATTGAAGTGTCCAGAAAAGAACAGCACAACATGTATGAGTAAGCTCATCATTTAACATTGAACTGGTACGACTGGATGATGTCTGAGTTATTGCGAAGGAGATTGCAGCAACTTTGGACATGTCCGGAATGCAATGAAGATATTCTAGACTGAAACCAAAAACAAATTTTCAAAATATTTTCATTTCTTCTTCACCTTTCAACAAACTTCTTCCTCTCTCCTGCCATCCCTTCCAATTCTTTCCATGTTTTACCTATCCTTTTAATATCAGCCACCAGCTCTCTTCTCCAGGTCTGTCTAGGCCTTCCCTACTCAATTAGAACATTTGAATTTGAATATTTTCAGGACTTGACCAATGTCCAAAACCTACAGAAGAGACATGCACTTCTGGAAGCTGATGTTATGGCACATCAGGTAAGACATGGGATTGTTTGTCAGACTGCAGCCTTTGTATGTCCTAATTAACTCTTACAGTACAACATGCTACTCAACAAACCATTCTGACAGTAACAATTCTTCATCAAGCAACCCCGTGAATTAAATTATTAAATAATCACTTCTTCTTTAAACGCTCCATATCGACTACATGTTAACCACTTTTTGTGATTTGTATATAATCTGAGCCTAAGAACGATTGTATGTTGTGTCAGTTACGCGCCTACAAGTAGGCCAGCACATCCAATTTCTGCTACACTTTTTAAAAAGAAACTAGGCTAGCTGCCTTAGACCCCTACCTCAGTTGGCTCTTACGACATGCCTTGTAGGGGTTGCAGTGTTACTATTCCTTGCTCCCTTTGAGAGCCCCAGCAACACACAGGTGAAAGAAATAAACACAAATTTATTCACTAGATTAGTTTGAAGCTATTCTTTCTTTTACTAATCCTCTTTCTTCTCAGTGTCAGAATAAAGAGATTTCTTGAACAGAATGATTTGTGTATTCTAAGAGTTAATTAAAAGGAAATATATTTACCATATCACCCATGTCTTACAGAGGTCCGCTAAGTAAGCAAAGAACAGTAACAATGTGACCTACAAGGGGATATCAATATAAAATAATGAACATAAAATGGGATGAATTGAGAAGTGATGAAATCGGAAAAATGTCTGGTCAAGCAACAGAGAAGATGCACATATATCGGGCACATTCTGAGAAGAAATTATCAAAGAATCAAAAGCAGGCATTGAAGTGGGAGGTAAAAGGTTCAAAAAAGAGAGGACACCCTTGGGAAACCCTGAAATGAACTTTTCTGACAGAGGCATGGATATCGGACTCAATTCAATGGAAGAGATTGATGGAGTTGCCAAGGACAGAGCGGTATGGAGAAATTACCTGCAGGCTCTATGTAACATGTAGCAGTATGAGAGGAATATACACTCCTGCATATTAGCTTTACTACTACCTATCTGTTCCAGTCCTTCGAAACTAAATGCTACAGAAAGATACTACAAATACCATGGACAGAAAAAAAGAAAGAACACTGATGTCCTGAAAGAACTGAAGGTTAAAGACAATAAGGCTGATAAACAACATACTATACAGAAAAATTAGATACTTTGGTCACATCAAGCGTCACGATGGCCTGAAGAGAACAATATTAGAGGGCAGGGTGCCAGGACGCAGAGGCAGACCAAGAAGAAGATGGCTACAAGATATTAAAGAAACCATGAATATGACCATCAACAAAGTGGGTGAACTGGCTAGAGACAGAGTGAATTTCAGATGTGCTGCAAAGAGAGCAACGTCCTATAAAGGATATGCACCTTGATGATGACCTATCTGTGCTTAAATTTTACGTGTGAAATGTTTTATGACCGTAATGACTCTAAGGTCAACCAAGATTGAATTGGGTACCAGCTTAATACTGGGAAGTAAAAGTGGCCTGCGTAATGTTGACTATGTCACCTACTGTGTACTTAAATCAATAAAAAATAGAAGCTTCACTCTGTATTTACCAATAACCCCTATGAATGTATACTGGCAAAGAAAAGAAGAGGAAGACCGCAGAAAAGATGGATTCAAGATGTAACTGATGGTTTGAACATGACTGCTGCAGAGGCAGGACATCTGGCCTATGAGAGAGAAATATTCTGGAGGACTATTGGGGTGGCAAAGTTCTGCTCAGGACAAGCTATTTGATGATGATGAGATGAGAGGAATATATATAGTAATTGTAAGGTGTGAGCTCAATCACAAACCAAGCGCACATGGTTCACACTCCACAGCGGGTAAGTTTGGAAGCAAATGAGTTTCTTTGGATTTTTAGGAACGCTAAAACTAGACCTCACCTTTCAGAAAGCAATGGCAAACTCCTGAACATATAAGTAGTGCCTAGAAAATGACAACTTATTTACTGTGGTTGATTGTGATCAATAAGTGATGTTTTTTGAGCTTCTACTGCACTTTAAATGGGAGAATACTACAGTGATGACCAATAGACCCTACCTGAGTAGGAGTCTCCGTAGCACTAAGCATAGCACTGCACGCCTGGAGTTGCTGGAGGTTTCTGGGTTTGCAAGAAAGCCGGGTACTCTCCCCACTCATTATAGGAAAAGTGTGAAATGTCATACTTCCTGGGAGTTCGACAACAACTGTGGTTGATGGCTAAGCCCTGTAAAGGATAAACCACGATTTTCATTATATTAATTGTAAGGAAATGGTAAAATAGCTATAAAACTTGGTGTATGTTTATCTACAGGATCGCTTGGACCAGCTACAGTCTCAGGCAACAGTCTTCCACAATGGTGACCATTTTGACAAAGATAACATTAAAGTCAAACAAGTGGAAGTAGTAGATCGATACCAGAAGCTGACGGTAGGTACTTTAGATAAACTTTGTTATACAATGTGTGTTCTGTGTCTGATTCGGCATCCAACAAAGTTGGGGGCATTTCAGTCTTTATTACTTATTTACTTATTCCTCTCTGCTCCTCGTGGAACATAGGTTGTTCGCCACCTTTCCTGGTCTCTGGTTGTTTTCTTTATTGTCTCCCAGGATAGTCGAGTACCCTTCAGTTCCTCAAGAAGATTTTGTCTTCAGATCTATTTAAGACTTTACCTTTTACCTTGTGGGTTACACACAAGTGCTTGTCTAGTGACACTCGTCTGGGTCTTCCTTAGGGTATGTCCGACTCATTGCCATTTTCTCCTTTTAAACTGAGTCATCATGGGTTCCTGTCCTGTTCTTATCCACAGTTCTGTGTTTGTAACTGTATCATACCATCTCAGTCTGAAAATCTACAGAAGACATCCATTGATAATGGTCTAAGTCTTATTTGTATTTAACTTGGTGACTTGTCACGTTTCCGAGCCATACAGCAACACATATTTCACATTTGAGCTGATTATCCTGAGCTTTATTTTCGTGGAGATGGCAGTAGATTTCCACACTGTGTGTAGGATAGCAAAGGCTTGTCAGGTTTTCCTAGTCCTGGCATTAAAATCCTCATCTGTACCTCCTGATTTGCTGATCCTGCTTCCATAGTAGACAAATTCACCATCTTCTATACACCATCCCTCAATCAATATCGGGTCATGTTGTATGTTGTTGCTTCCCAGTATTTTGGTCTTCTCTTGGTTGGTTTTAAACTGTATTTATTAGAAAATGCAAAAAAGTCTAGTTTAGTTTAGTCGTTGGATCATCATCTCTGGACATCGAACCAATTAGTCTATAAGTCCTCTGATCTTCTCCTCAGTATGTCTCTCAGCATGTGGCAACTACTGACACCAATTCTAGTTTAGTTTAGTCGTTGGATCATCATCTCTGGACATCGAACCAATTAGTCTATAAGTCCTCTGATCTCCTCAGTATGTCTCTCAGCATGTGGCAACTACCGACACCGATTCTAGTTTAGTTTACTCGTCGGATCATCATCTCTGGACATTGAACCAATTAGTATATAAGTCCTCTGATCTTCTCCTCAGTATGTTTCTCAGCATGTGGTGGCTAACAACCATAGTTCTTTGTTGTATTACTATTCTTCTTCAGCTACCAGTATAGTGTTCTTATCTAACTACACCACACTTGACCTGGAATTCTTTCAGTCTGGTTAGTGTTGTAGACTCACCACTATTACTTGAATCATTTACACATCCTCTCTCCTTAGGAAATTTATAATATCAGCCTGGTCCATTGCTCGCCCGCTTTCAACAGCAACCATACATGCAAGCCTATCGGTGCGTTCATTTTCCCTTACACCTGCATGCCCTGGCACAAAATTAAAACTGATGTTTGTCAGCTTAGACCTCCCCAGCGACTCGATCCATTGTCTCCGAGCCCATCCTTATTCAATCTTCCTGAGCATACACATCGAGTCACAGAGAAAACATACATGGATCATCGCTTTAGTTACTGCCATGATTTCCATAGTGATACTGCTCATAGTCTTGGCAAAACTACCACTGTCTTCCTTCACATCACAATATGTCACATTGTGTAATTACATATCCCAATATATATAGTGTCAAGCTTTAGTTGTAATTGTGTTTTGTTCATGTCTACTCCAACCAAGGCTCCGATCCAACAACGGAAGCACAAGCTGAATGAAGCACTTACACTCCAACAGTTTCTGAGGGATGTTGAGGATGAGGAGGATTGGATCAGAGAAAAGGAACCTATTGCTTCTTCTACCAACAGAGGTAAGCAACTTATAATATTCTTATAAAAATATAAATGATGATTATGGAGGTGTATGAGATCAAGACACACTGAAAGCTTATCATCATTATAAGAAAGAGGCAATCATCATTTTTTGAACATGTAATGAGAATGGGAGGCTAAGAACACATTGTGACAACTGGTAAAATCGAGGGAAGACAGAGAACATTTTGGAAAGCCTAACTTCATGGCACGGAAGAGCTTCAACATCTGAGATAAAAGCAAACACCAGGGGCAGAGATTTGTGGAGATCCATGATTACCTACACCAGCCGGCAAGGCACCTGATGATGATAATATTTTTCCAGAATGAGGTTTACTGTTAAATCTCACATCTCTGACCTCAAGTTCCTGCTTTATATTTTCTGACAAGACTTATTATTAGTCCGGCACAGATTATAAATACAATCTTCATACCAACACTGTGCTACCAGTGCCAAACATGGGCACTGACTAAAGAACAAGAAAGGAAAATTACCACATGTGAAATGAGATTCTTGAGGAAAGCGGTAAATAAAATAAGAGACCATATAAGAAATGAGGAAATTAGAACAGTCGGACCAACACCTGCTATTAGGTTTATTGAAAACAGAGACTCGAATGGTGTGGACACTTGGTGAGAATGGACCCGAATACACCAGCTGCAAGAGCGTACATCCTGAAAATGTATTCATGAAGAGGACGGAAGAAAAAAATGGGTTGATGACATTACAGACATCTTAAAACTCCACAATACCACAGCATATCAAGCGACCGAGTGTGCACTGTCTCGAAACTGATCATCGGTTAAACCTGCTACACCTAGGGCAAACAAAAGCATAGAAGAACAACAAAAGAAAGAAGAAAGAAACTAATATATTCTGTATTTTCAAAAAGTTGGAGACATTCATCAATAGATGCCTGCGCAGGATACTTCATCTCTGATGGTATAACATAACCACAAACAGTGAACTGTGGGATAGAGCGGGACAACAGGTGGTGTAACAAGAGATAAGTGGCAGAAAGTGCTGATGGATAGGACACACACTGAGACATCATGAGACAGTCCTTCCAATGGATCTCACAGTGTAATAGAAGTAAGGGAAGACCCATGAACACCTGGAGATGGGAGTTAGAAACAGAATACAAGAAAATCGGGAGAGAGCTGAGAGATCTGGAAAAAGATGTCCTTGGATAGGCAGGCTTGGAAGACCTTTGTTGCAGACCTAGTCTCCAAGGGGAAGGGATATTCGAAGCTCAAAGTCAGAAATAACAACATCCCCAGTAAACTGTCTCAGAGAGCCAATGGACAGTAGCAGTAATGACCTCAACGTCCATCCTCATACTGGTAGTAGTTGTCCTTTATGCTCCATTTCACTCTGCAACAATCCTACCATGCACTCTAGCCAAGAAACTTCAGCCTGACTTCTCACCAAGATGCACAGACCCATCGGTATAAACATCATCATCACTTACATTATCTTCTATCCGCTGCTTAATTGCTAGTTCTAATAGAGCTTTTTACTTCTAGGTCGGGATCTTATTGGTGTTCAGAATTTGATGAAGAAGCATCAGGCTCTGCAAGCAGAAGTTGCAGGACATGAACCTCGCATCAGCAATGTCTGCCAGACAGGAAATGATATGATTAAGGGAGGCCACTTTGCAGCAGATACCATCCAGAACAAGATTGTTGATCTGAGAGAAAAATGGCAAGCTTTGAAGGTAAGTTCTTCCATCATATTGTAGACTTTGTTTTTTCTTTTCTCTAATGCTGTTTTGTCATCACAGCATCAGGATATGAAGAGTTTTATAGAACAGACTCTTGTCATCATCGCTTGCGATGGACAGCTATTGTTATTATTTAGTGTGTTCTTGATATTGTCTGTCCATCTTTTTCTTGGTCTTCCCTTGGTTCTAGTTCCTGATCTATTTTTATTGTATGCTGTTATTGGTGGTTGGTTATTTTCCATTCTCATTAAATGTCCAAACCACTGCAATAAATTTGTATAACTAACTAACCATGAAAGTCAGTTAATTGTGATAATTTCTCTGTAGGACAAGGCTTTACAACGCAAGCAAGACTTAGAGGACTCTCTCCAGGCACAGCAATACTTTGCTGATGCTAATGAAGCCGAGTCATGGATGAGGGAAAAGGAACCCATTGCTGCTAATACCGATTATGGCAAAGATGAAGACTCTGCAGAGGTAAGGTTACACCGTCTCTTAATTTTTGTTCTTCAACTTAGCCACTCAACCATTATAACAAGATAATAATGTCTTTACTGCCTGTGTTACCGCTTTTTAGGATGGTATAAGGGGGATGAGCTCGGAATTTAACTCTTAGTTAGACCAGGACAAAAGTCATGTTTTTACAAGCAATTTGTTTTTAGAATTAAAAAACGCCATTTAGTGTGGAGTCAGTCCGCATGGATAATGCAGTTGCCACAAAACTGTAAAGGTAAGGATTTTTCTTTATGCCTCCGACAGAAAAAACTTCTTGGTCTTACCAGGTCAGCACTCTAATCCGTTCGGCCAGACACTCCTTCCTCAACCATCGTTATCTTAACAGCATGCCTTTGATGAAGTGTTCAAATGTATATTTTTAAACTCTTTCCTTGTTCACATTTACTGTATTTACTTGTTCTCTGTTGACCACACTGTCTTAATTTGTTTTTCTTTTGTCGTCACACTTCTACCAAGTTGTAGCCCAGTATTCATGTCTTCTGTATTTCTCATCTTCTTTGAGTCATAGATTTCTGCATCTCTTGTATCAATCTTTACATTGTTTTAGAGAGCTATCTACTTGTCTTCTTTTAAAAATGCTCATCTATAGGCCTAGACAATGGGTGCCATACAAAAATAAAGGTTTGTGACTTGGATATTGTTTGGTAATTATTTTTCTTCCAGACGCCTCTAATACTTGTTCACTATCTATTTATTCATTCCAGATTTTAACATTCTCATGTTTCCTGTGATAGACAAACAGACAATCGGTTTTATAATTAAGATATTTGTATGTGTCCAGATTGTTCTTATCTTGTTTGTTTCATTCCTTCTAGGCTTTGCTAAAAAAACATGAAGCCTTTATGGCTGATCTGGAAGCTTACCACAGTGTGATTGAGGACTTGAGAGAACAAGCACAAAGTTGTAAGGTAAAGAAACTGTTGTGTCTACATAGTAATTTTTTAGTTTAAAGAATACTATTCTAATATCGTAGTTTATATTAGAACAAAGTCACCACTAAAGTTGATACTACACAGACCTCTTTGTGAGTTGTACTAAAGACATTGTGAGTTGATAAAAACACAGACCTCTTTTGTAGATTGAATGTGACAGTGAAAGACCTAGTCAGAAGTTGATACTAAACCCTGAGTTAATACTACACAGACCTCTTTGTGAGTTGATACTACACAGACCTCTTTGTGAGTTGATACTACACAGACCTCTTTGTGAGTTGATACTACACAGACCTCTTTGTGAGTTGATACTACACAGACCTCTTTGTGAGTTGATACTACACAGACCTCTTTGTGAGTTGATACTACACAGACCTCTTTGTGAGTTGATACTACACAGACCTCTTTGTGAGTTGATACTACACAGACCTCTTTGTGAGTTGATACTACACAGACCTCTTTGTGAGCTACAAAAGACAGTGAAGTTCATATAAGAGCTATCTAGAAGAGAAAACTGCTTTATTAGAACTATCTAGAATGGTGAGCAGATGAAAAGACGAACTAGTCAGAACCGGTTTCAATAGTAAATAGACAAGATGCAATGTGTACCTGGCAACTTTTGATTTGTCACTTGGGCTGCTTTTATTTTGAACAACCTGTATATTGCAATATAAATGTTTCCGGGTGTAAAGAAAATTTCACAGTGAAAGGGTTAAGTAGAGTATTATTGTGGTAGTAGAAAAATTAAACAACTAAAAACTGTATGGAATGGAACTGATAGAAAAACAAAGATCATAATACTAAGAGCATGCATATTCCCGGTGGCAACGTATGGGTGTGAAGCATGGATACTTAACAAGGCAGCGGAAAAACACATTTGCTTTTGGAGAGCTAAAACCAAAAGTAAACCCAGATAGAAAATCCCACTGCCATATGGGTCTGCACGGTTATACAGAAGACTAGAGGAGTAAACCTTGACCACAAATCTGGAGGAAGAAACTATCATGGCAGTTGATGGTTATGTGTGTTCCCTTCCATCTTCTAGCATCCCCTGTAAAACCAGGCTTGATTCTAAATATATGTACTTTGTCTTTCCTTTGGATGAAACTGTAATGTAGAGAGGACATTAGCGCAAAATAGGCAAGGCACATTTCTTATATCAGCTGCTCAGGTCAGGCAGGAATAAATGGAGAGGATACTTCATCCTTGCTTTCGGCTTGGACACAACATGGAAAGCAAGTCATGAGAGACTTAGTGATGAACTGAAAGACGAGAGATAAGCGCAAGCTCAAAAGTTGTCACAATAAAACACTTGCCAATTGGCTGTCTAAAAGTTGAAAAAATACCATAGACAAGCATACATGATAGTAATAATGTTGAGATCTGGGGTAGTGAAGAAGAAACTGGTATGAGTAATGTTGATCTGGTAGTGAGAAAAGACTTGGTAGTAATGTTGATCTGGTAGTGAGAAGACACTGGTATGAGTAATGTATATGTCTGATCTTGGTAGTGAGAAGAAACTGGTACTAATAATGTATATGTTGATCTTGTAGCAACAAGAAGCACCTGTTGTTGATGATGTTGGAACAGAAAAGGTTGTTGCTCTCTATGATTACACAGAGAAGTCTCCCCGTGAAGTCTCCATGAAGAAGGGAGATGTGCTCACGCTGTTGAACTCTGCCAACAAGGTAAGACACTTCCTTGTATGTTTTCTTTCAAGATTTGTGTAAACTTAATTTACTGTTATGATCCCTGTGGTATAGCAGTTGTTCTAAAGGTACTCAGTTCGCTCCCTTGGGAATCAATCAGGATATTTTTCCAGAGATCCGTGATCTCAGTGCAGGTGATATCGAGTTCCTAGTCCTATCAGAGACGGGCAATAAAACATAGGTCCAGTGTTCAGGTTGAGTATTTTAAATAATCCTTAGTAGTTCAAAATCGAAAAGAGCGGTCCAGAAAGCCACGACCCTGGCAAAATTCATTATAAAGATTTTTTAAAATAAAATTTCTACAAAATATTTTCACAATCTTCTAAATTACATCGGGGATATGTACCTGTCCTATGTAATTCATGCACTGCCACTGAGATCTTCCTGTGTAATTGCTCCGATCTCCTCCCAAGCATGTATTTCAGTCTGTTTAGACTAATAACTTCTGTTCTGTGTTGGTTGATTTATCTACTGGGGTTTCCATGGTTTTTCCGTCTTACCGCACCTATCAGTATGCACAACTTGCGCAACCGAGATAGAGAATACACTTTGTCTTCTTCGTTGAAATCTTCAGAGCGTATGTTTTCTCTTAGAGCATTGATGATGTTGTTTTTGTCCATAGAAGACCCAATCTCGATCGCTGCATTGCTTGCCAGTGCATCCTTTCTCTCATTGCTTTTCACCTCAGAATGACCTTGGAGAAAGATGAAGGTAAAAGTCTGGATTGTTGCTTCTTGTATTATCTCACTGTCTTGCTCATAATCGGGTTTTCCTACAGTGAAACTAGTCTTCTTCTTTGCGTCTGTTCTTTACGACCAATTTTAATCACTTTTGTGATATGTTTGATCTTTGCCAAGAACGTGTATACGTTGCACATTGGTTTGTAGGCCCCTAAACGCATAAGACTTCTACACGTTTAGGAGACATGCATCCGATTTCAGCCAAACCTCCTTAGTCGCCTCTTACGACATGCATGGCAGGTAACAGTTGGTTCTATTCTTTACACCCCAAATTTGGGCCCCAGTAACCACTCGGGCGAGTGAAACTAGTAAATCTCTCACGTTAAGACTCACAACTTTCTTCTATTGCTAACATTATTTGATTATTTCCTGCAGGACTGGTGGAAGGTTGAGGTAAATGATCGCCAAGGATTTGTACCAGCAGCCTATGTGAAGAAACTAGATCCGAGCCTGTCAGCGTCTCGTAACAACTTGATGGATGAGTTCACCATATCTGTCCGACAAAACCAAATAGAAACACAGTGAGTCTTAAACAAATTTTTTAAAATATATGTAACTGGGTCACTGATAGGGAAGTTAATAACAGGCTGTGTTGGTGACCATTTGCAGCAGAAATTCCGGGATTAGAGGCTGGCGTGTGCCGAAAATTCTCGTTGTGCACACAATATGAGGTCGGGATACAGGAACCCCTGATCCTTTACTTGGGGATCTAAATCACAAGTACCTCTGAAGTTAGAGTAGACTTGCTTGAGTGGTGAGGGACACTTGTGATAAGGAAAGCAAGTCTTCAAGCACAAACCAGTCAAGAGATGCCTTACTATGCACCATGACTGCGTCTGAATTCGCAGCTGGCAAATTCTTTTCTTGGGGGATTTTAATATATATGTCCTACACTTTTACTATCCTCAAAATTTCATTGGGTGCCTAAGGCTGTTACTGCAGAGCCTGTGCTTTGCCGCTGAGATTTTCCTGTTTGAAAAAGGTGGTCGAGAACGGACACTGAAGGACAGTAATGATGGTTGTATCAGTCACTCAATCACACTATTAAAACCAACAGAAGAGAGTTAGTATGTCAGATGGACACAAGAAACAAAAGTAAAAGAGAATACCCAAGAAATCACCATGAGAATTAGATATTTAACAAAAATAGATATTCTTCCTCTGACACTTTTGGTGCACCCTGGCAGACTTCTGTATGTCTCTCTCTTGATTGTATACTTCCACATGTAGGGCTGTCTTCTTCCAGTCTGGTCTACTTTTCATTCTTTCCTCTTGACTGTATATTTCCACATGTAGGGCTGTCTTCTTCCAGTCTGGTCTACTTTTCATTCTTTCTCTTGACTATGCTTCCACATGTAATGTTGTTTGCCCCTATGTTGGTCTACCTTTTATTCTGTCCTTTGACTGTATCCTTCCACATGTAGGGCTGTCTTCTTCCAGGTTGATCTACTTTTCATTTTCTCTCTCTTGACTGTATTCTCCATTATATTTTGCAGGTATGCTAACCTTCTAGACTTGGCTGGTCAACGTCGTGAAAATGTAAATGAATCCTGCAGAGCTTACCAGCTCGTTCGAGAAGCTGCAGAACTGGCTGCTTGGATCACAGAAAAGGAGAATCTGATGGCTGGAGAAGATGTGGGCGATGATTTGGAGCAGGTTGAGGAGCTGCAGAAGAAATTTGAAGACTTCCAGAAGGTATGTTTGTGTTGCAGGATTGATTTCTGTATATCTACATCATCTGCGTGTCTTGTTTGGTACATAAGACTTTCACAAAAGATTTCCAATTGTTGCTGTTCTTCTTCTTCACCTTTTACTCTCAACGGAGCACAGGTTGTCACCAAACTTCTTCCAGCTTTTCCTCTCTCCTGCCATCCCTTCCAATTCTTTTCATCTTTTACCTATCCTTTTAATACCAGCCTTCAGTCTCTTCTCTCAGGTCTGTCTAGGCCTTCCCCATCTCCTCTTTCCCTCGGGTTCCAAAATAGTGCCTGTCGTGCAATGCTTCTGTTGGTCTTCTCAATGTATCTTCTCAATCCATCACCAGCATCTTCGAGCTCTTCTCCAACGGTATCGACTAGTTCTTTCTCAACGGTATCGACTTAGCTCTTCTCCACGTATCGACTTTGCTCTTTCTCCCAACGTATCGGCTTAGTTCTTTCTCTAAGTTCCTTGTTCATAATCTTATACCTTCTCAGTCCACTTTCTACATAAACATTCATTTATGAAGGTCTGTCAGGCAGTTTGCTGTTCTGCAGTCTTTCTATGAATTGTTTCTCAACCACGACAACAATTTTTCAAATCTCTTTCCACTGTTCTCCATGTTTTCTTTTGACATCCAGGGTTTCTTTTTCTTTCTACTGTTCATTGAACTGTCCTAGCCCTTCAACCTATACATTCTCAATCCACCTCCATCTTCTTTTCCCTAATCCTGTTTTTGTCTCACAGCATTATGATAAGTTGAGATTTATAGAACAGGCTTTTTGTGTACGCTTCAGAAAGTGTTTTTCGCTATCTCTAAGGTCCATCTATTGCGTGGACTTTTGCTTTGTAACTACTGTATCGTAGTAACATTGCTCTTTGAGGCGCACTGTCTGTTGGTAATCTGCTTAACTTTAAGTTTTTTTTTCCTTTGTACAGTCTTCATTTCTAAACCGGTCTCTACTTGATACTCCCAGCATTCTGCCTAGACACTTCTTCTCTGTCGTGAGATGAAATTATCTGTTGTTATTTGGTCACGGTTTATAAGAGTGGATGTGATCTATAGAAGTTTCTAACCTCCAGAGGCTTACGTTGATCTGTTGTCCTGGGCATGCACATATTTGCAGAAATGAGACAGCAGACAGGCTTGCATCGATTGTTGGAGAGTTGAAGATGGATAAGGGGGGATGTTCTTCAGTCTCTTTGCAACTGCCTGTTGCATGAGGACACTAAAATAGATGTTGAATCGATCCAGCGATTTAGGCAGTTCGAAGTTACCCGTTGTACAAGTAGAACTTGAGGGGGCATAGTGAGGAGTCTGTTTAATCAGCCAACCACAGGAACCATCAGTATGTATACTCTTCGATATCTGTTGGGGAAGACTGAGCACCTATGTGTCTGCCCGGAGTACAATGATGACAGTTTAGTAATCAATAACCAAAGACTTATATATTCCGATTTATGTAACAACTAGTTGACTGTATTTGTCAATTTACTGTGGAAAGACATTTTTTTGTATGATACTTTTCTGCACTTTGGAAAAACTAGCTTTCTATTTAATCTATATGCAAGAATGAAGCAAAAGAAATTCATTGAACATAAATGTTTTTGTTTTTGAAGGATCTCAAGACAAATGAGGCTCGTCTTCAAGAACTAAACAATATCGCTGATCGTCTGACAGCAATGGGACACACTGAGGCTGCGGAGAAAATCAGAGAGCAGATTATTGTAAGTAAATCTCATTTATTATTTTAAAAAATGAAAATACAACACTTAACATTTTACGCCATCATTGTTTTTACCTTTTATTTTTTACCTTTTTCTGTTGTCGTCACACGGTACCGGTTTTTGTTTTGTCTTGCGCTGTTCTAGTGGCTCGAGTGATAGTTATTTTTGTATTTTGACAGGATTCTACTGTCATCTTTCCTATTTTTGTCATGGTATTCTTATCTCCTTTCCTGATGTTCTGTTGTAGAAGCCTGTATTTATTTTATTTTCGATCCAGAAGCACTTGAGCTTTCAGCTCTTCTGCTCTGTGCCACGAACACCATAAATCTGGAGAACCTGTGGCTTTTCTGCCAGCCTGCGAATTGAACGCACTCACAAGGGTCTGTCATCTGTAGTCCACCGCTACAAACACGCTGGGCAGGTGGGCTAGAAGCCTGTATACTGGGGAGTCTATACATTTGAGCACATTTAATTTGAACACTTCCTTACTTCCTTCCTTTTGTCCACTTGACATATTGTCTATATATTCAGTGTTTTCTCTTGTTTAAACTTCACTGTCTTTTGTAGCTCACACAGAGGTGAGTAGTTTTTTTTGTCTAGTGTTGTTTCGTTAGGCCAGTGAGTTTGCATGAATATATCATATTCGAGGCAGTCTTGAAGTATGTGCTCTGCAGTCTGACGTTGCCTGTCTACATGGCTGAATTGCCAATCTTGAATTTTATATACATTTGGCTGCAGAGTCGATTGTGTCCTGTTCTAAGGATTTGAACACTAAATTGATGCAATGTGTGAGTGTAAAATTTGACTGTAGCTTCTGTTTCAGGGACCATGTTGAGCATGTCACTGTCAATACACATAAATGTCTTGTAGCAATGAGAGTCATAGCATCTGCTAATATTGAGCAGAGGATGTTTATTATGTCAACTGCTAGATTGCAAGAGCTTGGATTAAAGATTGGAGTGGCCAGAAAAGAACATCACAAAGTAGGCTCATCAATCAATATCAAACTGGTAAGGTTAGTCACTGGATGCTGTTGGAGATATTGTGAAGGAGATCGGAGCACCTATAGACATGTCCAGAGTGAATTGGAGATATTCCAAACTGAAACTAATAGGTATGAAAAATTGAAGTATTTTGAACACATAAAGTGACACAAAACGGTTGAAGACCAAGATGGATTCAGGATGTTACTGATATCTTGAGCATTATGCAGAACATCTGTCTCATGAGAGAGACATTCTGAAGAAATGTTAGGGTGGCAAATGTCTGCTTAGGACAAGCAACTTGATGCTTTGGGTCTTTGAAAAATGAAAGATTACATTGAGCATTTGAAACACAAAAGCTTAGTGACCACTTGTGGTCTATGAAGAATGAAATATTACATTGAGATGTTGAGACACTAAAGTTTGTTGACTGCTAGAGTATATTATATTTGACTCTAATTAAAACTGTCCTTTTTTAAAATATTGTCAGCAACTCAACCAAAGATGGGTGACATTACAGCATGTCACAGCTGACAGAGCTCAAACTCTCAGCAGTTCCTTTGAAGTTCAGCGCTACCACAGGTAATACTGCTTTCAAACATCTTAGTTTTACCATCAACATTTTGATAGTTTATAAATTTATAAACATGGACAATGAGCAAATCGCAGTCACAAAAAATAACATTTTGATAGTTTATAAATTTATAAACATGAACAATGAGCAAAGCACAGTCACAAAAAATAATTACACGTGAAATGCGCTGACAGCGAAAAGTTACCAACAACACCAGAAAAGACAGTCACCAACATCACCAGAAAAGACAGTCACCAACATCAGCCTAAGAAAGAAAGTTGGCACAGAACCTTGCTTGAATTACATTGAGAAACAAAGAATGAAGTGGTTTGGCCACTTAATAAGAATGCATCCAAACTCCACAGTAAACAAAGTCTTTTACAACAGAACACCAGGAAGGAGGCGAGAGGTAGACCACGAATAAGATGGTTAGATGGCGTAGCAGAATCCTGTCAAAGAGTAAAAATAACAATCACCCAAGCCACCAGAACAGCGCAAGAGAAAACAGAAAACCACAACACAGGGCAACAACCCGGTTGCAGTATGACGACAAAAGAAGAAGATAAATTTGCTAAATTCTGTATTCAGCAAATGTCTAAAGTCGAAGAATTGATTTCATTGCACTGTGTTTGACCCCATATGCCTTCGTCTCTCTCCTCAGAAATAGCGCACCATCTGCCGAGAGTACTGCACAAGGTGCAAACAACATAGCTCTGGCAATAATCTTAGGGGTCTCTGGAAAAAATACACCAGTCAACAGAATGAAAATATAAAACAGCAGGTTTAAATAATAATAAAACTAGAGCTACCAAAGCTAGAACCCCCAAAAAATACACAGAGACTACCAAAAAAATGAAGAAACAAATGAGGGCTGATAAAAGACTACTTAGAAGATCTAGCTTAGTTATTTCTCCCCAACAAATGGAAAAATAACTAACAAAATCCAACATAAATGCAATAAATAAAATAAAATCAGGCCTGAGAAACGAAACCTCTGGAAGATACCGGGCTAAATGAGAAGCTGGACGGAGTCCCTAAAAACAATAGCTGAATTTATGGGGAAATCTGGTACATCAGTCTTAACGGTGATTGCAGATGAGAGAGAGAATCATAGGACAAATGGCACCAATTTTAAAATGCAAACATGCCACTATGAACACAAAAGGAGCATATTTCAACACAATATTTCTCCCAACATTATGCTATCATTGCCAAACCTAGACTGGATATATAACGATGGAAGAAAAACTAGTCACGACATAGACAAAGAGTCTACGATTAAGGCTTGGAGCATCAAGAGGAAACTGGTTTAGAAATGAAGCGATCAGGAAATAAGTGTGTACAACACCAGTACTGAACAAAATAAAGAAACAACAAATTAAATGGTTCTGCCACATAAGCAACTTACCAACAGATAGTGTGCCTCAAAAAGCAATGCTAATCCAATACAGTGGATACAGAGCAAAATGTCACTCATGCAAAATGTGGTCATCAGAGATAACAGAGGAAGTGATAAAACACTAGTTATTAAGCACACTCAAAAGCCTGTTCTATAAATCTCTTATCCTCATGCGGTGAAGCAAAACGGGATTAGAGATGCCTGTGTGTTGCCAGAGTCTCAAGGGAGCAAAGAATAGTAACACTGCAACATACAAGGCAAGTTGTAAGAGATGGCTAAGAAGGGGCATATTGAAGCTACCATAGTAAACAAAAGTCTCAGAAATCAGACTGCTTTTTAGGATGGTGTAGGATATGAGCCTGTTGAATTAAATGGCTGTGTGGCTAGTGCAATTTAATGGCCGCGTGGCTAGTGAATTTAATGGCGCGTGGCTATGCAATTTAATGAACAAGTGGCTAAGTCAATTTAATGGCAAGTGGCTAGTGTAATTTAATGGCAGCTGGCTAGTGAATTTAATGGAGCGTGGCTAGTGCAATTTATGCGTGGCTAGTGTAATTTAATGGCAGGTGGCTAGTGTAATGTAATGGCAGCGTGGCTATGTAATTTAATGGCGCTGGCTGATTTAATGGCCGCTCTAGTGCAATTAATGGCCACATGGCTAGTGCAATTGTCACGCAACTGTTCAGGTCAGGATTATGCCCCCACCCCTCCCCTGCAGAAAAACCCTTAGCCTTACCGTTAATTAAACATTGAACCCGGATATCCCTAATGGGAATCAGCGCTCTAATCTATTCCGCCAGAAGCTCCACAAACACTGTAATCTCTTGTTACTTGTCCAAGATAACAGAGATTCCCAACACAAATCATCATATAGCTTCAAACATTGTTTCATTACAGAGAAGTGGATGAAACAAAGGACTGGATTAAGGAGAAAGACGGAGCTCTCAATATCGAGAACTATGGCCATGACCTGGCTAGTGTTCAGGCCCTACAGCGTAAACATGAAGGACTGGAAAGAGATCTGGCTGCACTTGGAGAGAAGGTAGATATTATCACTTCTTTGTACACTTTCAGATGTCTACTTGGAAGGTCGCGAGAGAGAGAGAGAGAGATGTCTACTTGGGGATCGTGGAGGAGAGAGAGATGTCTACTTGAATTTTAATTGTATTTAGATTAAGATGAGAAGATGATGTTTAGTTCTGTCATTAGTTATCTTCAAGTGTGAGGCTCAGATCAGATGTTCATCATCAAGGTGCGTATCTTTTATAGGATGTTGCTCTCGTTGCAGCGCATCTGAAATTCACTGTCTCTAGCCAGTTCACTCACTTCGTCGATAGTCATATTGATGATTTCCTTAATATCTTGTAGCCATCTTCTTCAGATTAGATGTTAGTTCTCTGAAAATCTATCTATTCTCTAATCCTGTTTTGCCTTTCAGCGTCGGGTCTAATAAGGAGACACCTGGAGCGAGCCTCTCTTTGCGCCATGTCTTTCTTTCTCTTCTTCAATCTTGATTTGCCTCATGGCTTCAGGGTAAGAAGAGATTTCTAGCACAGACTTATGTGTGTGCTTCATAAATAGTGTCTTTCATCGCCTCTGTGGTCCACCTTTTGATATACTTAGTTCTCTGAAAGTGGGTATGTTATTGGTTAATTTTCTGAAAATGAGTGTAAATCAGATGATAGTAATGTGAAACTGAGTGTAGATGAGAGATTTTGGAATGTCTAAAACTTGTTTATGATGTTTTGGATTCTTTTCCCAGCACTCACTTCTTTATAATATCACCCCCATGAAGTAATATCATATATTTGCATTAAAAATTGGCATTAATGATCTTTTAACAAATACCTTTCGAACTGCTGCCTCCTATTTTCTCTCTCGGACTCTATTTACTGGGGCCGTTTTTGTATGTGACTCAGTTGATGCATCACAAGATCCAAAAGGGCAGGTTTTGGTATGAGTGGATGTCATCTATAGAAGTTTCTAACCTCCAGGGGCATACATGGATCTACTGTCCAGGGCATGTGGGTGTTTACGGTAATGAGATAGCGGACAGGCTTGCATCAACAGCATCAATTGTTGGGGAGTTGAAGATGGATAAGGGGATGTTCTTCGGTCTCTTCAAGACTGCCTGTTGGATGAAGACACTAAAATAGATGTTGAAGGGGTGCAGTTTGGGGTTACCCGATGTACAAGTAGAACTGGATGCCTGAGGGGCAGAGTGAGGAATGTGTTTAATCAGCAAGCCACAGAAACCATCAGTATAGATACTCTTCGATATCTGTTGGGGGAGACTTACCACCTTTTGGTCTGTCCGGAGTGCAATGATGTCATTTTAGTAACTAATAACTATTTGATTGCTAAGTTCTAGTAAGTTTTCCCTGACATCTTTGTCATGGAGTTAATCTGTAAGACTGAAACATGACTTGTGAGTTGATGTTTATTTCTGCTTTAAAATTATGTTCCTAGGTTCGTGAGCTTGATGACACCGCCCAGAGATTGATGCAGACACATCCAGATCAAGCAGAGAATATTTATGAGCATCAAACAGAAATTAATGAGATGTGGAATGCACTGACCATCAAAGTAAGACATCGTCTGGTAGTTTGTTGTGGGGTGTCTCTATGTCAAAGTGGTTTACCTTGCTTTCTGAAGAATGCTGGTCGGAATCCAGACAGTCAAATGTGCAATTTTTTCTCCGAAGATCCTTATGATTGTTGCTATAGCTAAGGAGTTTATGCATTGTGACTAGTGCTTAGCAACAAGTAAGACACAATGTGGTAGGTTTTGTGGAGTGTCTCTATTTCTTCTTCTTCTCTCGATCGTTCTTTTTCAGCCATCTTTATCATTCTTATTGTGATATATACACAGCCTTTGCCAAGAATGCAATTTTACGTCACATCGTTCAGTGCCATTTGGAGCTCTAGTGCTTGTCCTTCGGTGACGTGTCCGATTTCAACCAGCGTTTACTGGGTTCACTCTCTGTCAACCTTTGACTATCCCCAGCCAATCTGCAAGGCAGTAGGTTGGGTGTCTCTATGTCAAAGTCATTAAGACGTTATTTCATTATCTGAAGGTTGGAGGCTGGAATCTAGACAGAGTCCAGGACATGGGACATATTTTTTTCCGGAGATACTTATGATTGTTGACGGAGCTACGGAGTTTATGCTTTGTGCAACACTCTCGTCAGGTAGCATGCCATTTCTGCTGAGATGGCTTGAAATTTTCTTTTACAATGTGGTCAATGAATACTTGCATGTGTGGGGAGCTTTACTGCCTTTCTAGTTTGATGTTTTTGTTCCATCTGTGCTGTTGTACTTGCCTCTAGCACCGAAGAACCGCTTCGAAGAAGTGTGCGCCAGGCTGATTTGTCTTGAGCAACATTCTCCTGTTGTCAACATCAGAGCCATAGGATTTCATTGAGTTCTTGAGTGTGTCTTTGAATCGCTTTTTCTGACCACCCTGGGAGCGCTTACCACTACGCTGCTCACCATACAAGTCTTTTGGTATTCTTTAGTAATAGTAGTACTGCATACGTCACATGGCGTCCGTGTCTCCATAACCATCAATCAGATGCACCCCAAAACATAAAAACATTGGGCAGTACTTGTGAACAGAGTTATGCTGGGCCGAGTTACGGCGAGTCACCAAGTTAAATACAAATAAGACTCAGACTTTCATCAACAAATGTCTTGAATATTCTCAGAATGAGATGGTGTGACAGAGTTGCAAACACAGACATGTGGACAAGAACAGGGCAGGAAAACATGATAGTTCAGGTCAGGCATACTCTGCGGAAGACACAGTCAAGTGTCATTGGACATACACTTTAGTTGAACATGCAATGAAAATGGAAAAGAGGATGTCCTAAACAGACCTTAGTCGTGGTCTTCTTGAGGAACTAAATAATTGCTGGACTATCCTGGGAACAGCTAATATCTCCAACAGCATTCATCTAGTTAGTCACTGGACGCTGTTGGAGTTATTGCAAGAAGATCAGAGTACCCATGGATATGTTTGAAGTTCAACGAGGATATTGCAAACTGAAACTGGAATGTTAAGAATGGTTGACCAGACATTTCTCTGCTGCTATTCCTTCTCCTGAAGTATTTTCATTTTATGTTCATTAATTTTTGCAAGCATCTATTTTCAAATGCGTTCAACTTACTTTCTATATTGTTAGTAATTTTTCCAACTCTTGAACGCAGTCTGATGCATTCAACTTACTTTCTATATTGTTAGTAATTTTTCCAACTCATGAATGCAGTCTGGTAACTGTATGTATACTATGCTTTGTAGGCTGATGCTCGTAAAGTCAAGCTGCTTGATGCCTTCGATCTTCAAAGGTTCCTCAGCGACCACAGGTATGTCTCTTCCTTAGGATTTTGTGGATGAAGTATATAAGTATAGTTATGTACTTCTAATACTTTACACGGTAGAGGAACCCATTTCAATTAATCAACGTTCATCTGACATATAATGTTGAGAGGAGACTTGGAACATTTGGTGACAACAGGTAACATACAGGGAAGGAGATACCATGGAAGGCAGAGACAGAAGATGTTGGGTGGTTTGACTTTGTATTTCAACAAAAATTGACATCAGAGTTGATAAACTGCACCAAGGAGAGAGAGTTATAGTAAAATGATTGCCTATGACAGCAGCTAGGTCACTTTATTGATTGATTGGTTGATTGATTGGTTGGTTGATTGATACATGATGATGATGCTCGTCCATCACGGGTGATGGTGACCACCATTTTTTATCCAAGGGAATGTAGTTGCATTATGTGCTTGAAATGTTCTTGTACAATGCGGACAAGGAATACTTGCACTTGTGGGGAGTTTTACTGACTTTCTAGTTTAGCATTTCTGATTTATACGTACTATATTCTATAATAACCACACAACACATATTTTATTATATATACAGAGTATTCTTCTTCACACTTCATCCCTAGGGAGGCATAGGTCTGCAACAAAGGTCTTCCAAGTCCTCCTATCCAAGGCCATCTTTTCTAGATCTCTCCACATTCTTCCCATTTTCTTGCATTCTGTTTCTAACTCCCATCTCCAGGTCTTCATGGGTCTTCCCTTACCTCTATTACCCTATGGGATCCATCGGAAGGACTGTCTCGTGATACTGTCAGGGGGTCTCCTCAGTGTGTGTCCTATCCATCACCACCTTCTGCCTCTTATCTCCTGTTCCACCACCTGTTATCCTGCTCTATCCCACAGTTCCCTCCCGTGTGATGCTGGGACCTGCAAGGGAAGCAAAGAATAGTACCACTGCAACCTACAATGCATGTCGTAAGAGGTGACTGATGTAGGCCCTAGGGGTGCTACCCTAGTAAATAAAAGCAGCGCAGAAATCGGATGTGCTGGCCTACTTGTAGGCACATAACTGGGACAACGTACAATCACTCTTAGGCTCAGGTCACATACAAATCACACAGACAGGTTGACAAGTGGTCGATATGGAGCATTCGAAGAAGAATCCCACAGTTCCCAGTTTGTGGTCCTGTTATACCATAGTATCCTTCGCAGGCATCGATTGATGAATGTCTGCAACTTTTGGGAAATACAGAATATTAGTTCTTTACTTTCTTTTTTTTTGTCCTCTGTTTTTTTGCCCTCTGTTTTTTTGCCATTAGACATAGCAGAACTAATGATCAGTTTCCGAGATAGTGAACTCTCGGTCGCTTGATATGCTGTGATATTGTGGAATTTTAAGATGTCTGTAACTCCATCAACCCATTTTTTCTTGGTCTCCCCGTCCTTTTGATGATTCCATTTTCAGGTTGTATGCTCTTGCAACTGCTGTATTCGGGTTCATTCTCACCAAGTGGCTAAACCATTTGAGTCTCTGCTTTTCAATAAATCTAATAGCAAATGTTGTTCCAACTGTTCTTCTAATTTCCTCATTTCTATGTCTCTTGTTTTATTTACTGCTTTCCTCAAACATCTCATTTCACATGTGGTAATTTTCCTTTCTTGTTATTTTGTCAGTGACCATTATATAATATTAGTTAACATAATAAAATAATAATAATATAAAATATTATTACAGGGATCTAACCAGTTGGATCAACAGTATGTTGGCTCTTGTATCCTCCGATGAACTCGCCAAGGATGTCACTGGAGCAGAAGCTCTTCTAGAGCGACATCAGGTAATGCATTGCTGCATAATAATATCGGTTGCATATTAGAGAACTTTCTAATTTGTTGTCAAAGAGTCTGTGAAGAATGTTGTACATTTATCTCCTTGTAGACCAAATACCATACTAAAGGGCATCTCTTACGCTAAAAACAAATATGCCTAGGTAAAAGAGTTTCCATAATTGATGTTTGGTTGTCATAAGAGAGCTTTCCTAACTCTTCGAAGTCCGAACACAGCGCTTGTGTTGGACATCAATTTACAAACACCACTCTAAGGGGCCCTTTTTTTTTTTTTTTAACCAATCCAGAAGCACTTGAGCTTTCGGCTCTGTGCCGTGGACATCGTAACCCTTCGGTTGGGTGCCACAAACACCGTGAATCTGGTGAACCTGTGGCTTTTCTGCCAGCCCGTGAATTTAAGCTGCACCCACAGGGAGCTTGTCACCCGTAGTCCAACGCGCTACAAATACGCTGGGCAGATGGGCAAGTGGCCTTTTTAAAAATCTAAGTGTTAACTCCTTCCACACCAAATGATACATACTGCGCCACATCATATTCCACTGAACTCGATTAGCCGCACACTGCGCCACTCTAGTTGTTACGCGTTTACAAGTCTTTCTAGTTTTATTTCTACTAATTTACTTCTACTACTTATTAAAACCTTATTATTCTAATAGGTTGTCTAGTTTTATTCAAATTAGTATCAAATAAGATAGATATATGTATATTTATAGTTCATATGTATGGTTCGAACTTCACTGCAACGGGTCACCCCATAATCGTCTCCGTCCTGTGCCTGTAAATATGTTTATTTATTGATGAGTGATTTTTTTAAAAATTTGCTTTGTTTTTGCCTCCCTTGAATTGTGTACAACTGAGGAAATAACTGTGTAATCAGTTAAACAGTTGTAGTAAATTTATATTCCAGTTCACCTTTATTAATTTAAGTTACTGTCATTTGTCATTTCCGGCTCCACATGTGGACATATCTGTTTTCAATTTTAGTTTAGTAAACTGTGATAAAAGATAAAATCAGCACAATATGTCAGCAATTGATTTTTTTTACTTGCAATTTCTACTCAGATTAAGGGTTTCAACTTCCGACATAAAAACTATTAAAAAAATTCATAAAAACTGTTGAAACTTTCCTAGATTGTGTAATTGTAGATGTAGTATGAATAGAAACATGTTTTATGGCGAGCAGATGTATAAGATATATTCAAATTGAGTAGCAAGGGACAATTTTCTTCTCATTGCTAAAAATCATTTTCTCTGCCTTTTTATTATTCAGAAATATTTCAACAATATAAATAAATAATGCATTCAGTTCTAAGTTTTTGATATATGGTATGTATAACGGTACGAGAGGAATATATATATATTTACTAGTGGATGTACCCGTTCTTCGCTCGGAAATTTAGTTTAAATCTAGTTGTAATATTGAACACTTTTAAAGTTACATTTCTTATCTTTTTTCTGCTGATTTCAAGCCTTTCCTCTTTAGTTTCCTCATCAATCGGCTTTACACTCCTCTGACTCTTGTAGGCAAGCCTAATAGCTAATCTTTCATCCTGGGTCTCCATGTTTCTGGCCTTCATTTTTCTTTTCTTATCATTCTTCAACTGCATATCTCTAACTTCATTAGTTTTGATAGATCTATGAAATTGTATCATTTCTGAAACAGTTTAAGTCCCAAACAGTGCGAGACTGAGCATATTAAAGAAACATGCCCCGCCCCCTCAAAATCGGCTGCCTTCCCATTAATAACAATACGTTTCCTCTAGCTGGTGGGATAACTTTGTCGGGAGACCATATAAGATATATAAGTAAGGAATAACTGCTGTTTGTCATATATTGAGTTTCAAAAAGTAATGAATGATGTTTATCATATTCAGATGTTGAGTTCTGAGATTGTGAGCCATTATGGCATCACAGCTGTCCCGAGGAATGAAGATGATGTAAGAGAGGTATCAGAATAAAGAGTGTTTGAATAACAGATTGATGAAGTGATTTTATTAGCTAGTAAATTCCTCTAACTTGCCTGTCACAAAGTTGTAAGAGAAGACACGCATACATAAGCTAATATTTTTGATGTGTTGTTTAACTAATATTAATATGTTCCGTATGTGTGTGTGTACAGCTTTACAGTCGTGCATGTTGAAGAAATTTACAGAAGACTAGTAAAATTGTGTATTTACATGTTTCTCGTTGCTCCGCATGGAGCATAGTGCCTCAACGGTTGTTCTCCATGTTTCCCGGTCTTTACATTGTTCGGCCACTTAATAATAATGAAACCAAACTCCACAGTGAATAGTGTCTTCTACAACAGAACATCCGGAAAGAAGGCGAGAGGAGACCACAAAAAAGACCAATAGATAGCACAGCAAAATCCTGTTAAAAAAACCCACAAAAATAGCTATCACCCAAACCACTAGAACAGCGCAAGACAAAATCAAAACACCACGAAACTGGGCATCAACCTGGTAACAATGTCGACAAAAGAAGTTTATTATAATAAATAAACATTGAAAGTCACAAGCGATCGTCATGTTGTGAATTATTCGAATAAACTATGCTTTGTTTTATTTTTAGGACATTTTTTCTCAAGAATTTTGGCTAAGTTATGGGAATGTTTAAAAAGAAAAAGTTAACAAAAAATAATATAGTTTTACAAAGTATAAGAATAAGATAAGTATTACTTCGACTTATTCCTCTCTACCTCTCATGGAGCATATAACCTCAACAGTTGTTCGCCACTTTTCCCGGCTTATGGCTGTTTTTTCTTGGATGTTACTTACTGTGTTTTAATTTGTGGTGATTTTGTTTTGAGTTTTCCAGGTTTTATACAAATCTAATAAGTTTCTACAGTCTGACATTTCATTAAGCATGCACACAAATCTGTACCAATCTTTATTATAATCTGTTTTTCAATGTTTTTTTTCTATTTTAAGAGTTTAAAACATTTCAGAATGACTTGGTTACAATAAATACATTTCATAATTACCTAGTTATAAGAAAACACATTTCAGAATGATCTAGTTACAAATTACAATGTTTCAAAATGACCTAATTACAAGATTTACTTTATGTCACAAATTTTGGGGTAATCACATCTGCCAGAACACATTTCTATGCAAAATTTTTCAATATGGAATGATCTTGAAATATGCTATAACTTAAGTTCTTTGTAGCTAGATTTATACTGTTGGTATCAAAATATGCAGAATTAAATTCTGAACAATCTGATAATAAATAGTTATATATGTAAATCAGTATTTATTTAGTAAATTATTGTTGTATTTCATGTTCAGAGTAACTACTACGACTTTCAAAATTGAATCAATACTTAGCCATTGTTGAATTCTCCATCATTGTCGGTGAAATCATAAACATGAAACACTGTGTGTGTTTATTTGAACTTTGGAACAAATCCATGTCTTGTTCGGCACTTTATCGACGTGGAGGACGAAACAACATCTTATAACTAAACTTTTCACATGAAAGTTCACTTTTTCACAACAGGAAAAATATATTTGCGAATAAAACTATTTACTAAAAATTCGAAAATAAATTCTACCATGCTGTACAGTATATGAATGAAATGGTAGTTATCTGCCCGTTGAATTCTGTAAACAAAAACAGTGTCGGACGTATAGTAGCTGAACAGTAAAACAAAACGTGCATGGACTCAAATTAGCCGTTGGCAGTGTGTTTTGGCATAATGAGAGAACTGTTTTCTACGCTGGGAGCGCCGACTGGACATATAGAGTTAAAACATTTCAGAATGACAGTTACAAAAAATACATTTCGTAATGATCTAGTTATAAGTTTAGCACATTTCAGAATGACCTAGTACAAGTTTTAAACATTTCAGAATGACCTAGTTACAAGATTTAAACATTTCAGAATAACCTAGTACAAGTTTAAAACATTTCAGGCTCACCTAGTTATAATCCAAATGGGCCTAGTTTTAATTCAAATGACCTAGTTTTACTCCAGATGGATCTAGTTTTAATCAATTCAGCATGACCTAGTTTTAATGTAAATTGACCTAGTTTAATCAATTCTCAGTGACATTATTTAAATTCATGCAAACTACTATTCTGTAAAGTTGTACAAGTTTTAAGTACAAATTATTTTTACCCCCTTTAACTAGAGCTTAAGCGGTAGTGAGCTCGAACACAACCCAAGTGTACCTGGTTCAAACTCCACTGCAGGCATTTTGGAAGCAAATTTGTTGGCGTGGAATTTTATGAATGGTAAAAATAAACCTCACCATTCAGAATGCAATGGAAACTATTAACTCTTAGTGACCAGGACAAACCACTACAGAGTAAAACGCCACTTAGTGTGGCTCCTGGTCCCAATGAGTTAAGATATGAGTGGTGCCTATGAAATCAATGACTGGTTTATTGTGGTTGATTGCGATGTCCTGTAAAGTATATGCCATGATTTTCATTTTCATATAAACTAGAGTAATATTTCATCATTTGAGCTGAATCTGGAATTAAACTTCCTCATTTTTATTTTATTTAAAATTATATCTTTCAGGAACACCGCACAGAAATGGATGCTCGTGCTGGCACATTTCAAGCTTTTGAGCTGTTGGGTCAACAATTGTTGCATAACCAACATTATGCTAGTGATGATGTTCAACAGAAGTTGGATGAGCTGGCAAAGTCTAGGGAGGAGCTTGAGCAGTAAGTTTTCTTTTGGAAACACGCTGAGATAGATATTGAAGTATTGTTTAAGCAAGAAAACCAAACAAGTTGTATATGCAGACCACTAAGCTTAAACTGGCAGGACAATATTCCAGATAACGGAGTCATCATAAGAGCCAAGATCTCAAATGTCAACACCCTGTTGCAGGAGGCTCAAGTGAGATGTTACATTGCTCGGATGCCTGATAAATGCATCCCAAAACAGTTTATGTGTGTTGAGCTTGAAGGGGAAAGATGATCAGCTGGTGGACAGAAAAAACACTTTAAAGACACTCTTAAGATGTCTCTAAAATCCTTAGATATAATTCTGGGAATCCCTTGCGCAAGATCGCCAAATGCTGCACCATAAAAACACAAGAGGAACTTGCATAGCTGAGAATTGTTGTGCCGTTGAGGTACAGAGAAAGTGAGTTGCACTAAAAGATAGAACACACAACACCTACATGTCTAACCTTCGTCTTGTATGTCCAACCTGTGGTAGGGGATTGTGTTCTAGGATTGGGCTCTACAGGCTTCTCCACACACACCAGGAAGGGGCAGCAGCACATATCTAAGGCTGTTGTTATTGCTTGCCATGGACATCTATTATTTTCATTGGGAACACGCTGAGATCAAATATTGAAGTATTGTTCAAGAACATATTTTTATGTTCTCCACTAGTGCTCGTAATTACAATGGATAGAACTAACATTCTGAATGCCATCGTACATTATGACTGCAACAAGGATTTTCATTTAAGCAAGTCAACGTCAACTGCTAGACTGCAAGAGCTTGGATTGAAGATTGGAGTGGCAAGAAAAAAACAGCACAACAGGTATACGAGTAGGCTCATCAATCACCAAACAGATGCAGTTAGTCGCTGGACGCTGTTAAAGTATTGCGAAGGTATGACAAATGTAGACAGGCTATCACAGAGTTGGGGGAAAATGGCAACCGTGGACATTCTATCATAAAGAGTGGGGAAAAAATTATAAATATTTAATTATTTTAGTAGCAACATTATTAAAGTAATATTGATAACCAATAATGCTATATGCCTTCTGGATAAAATGTAGTTTCTAACTGCCTAATTTACCGATTGTCAGGGCCTGGATTGCACGTCGATAAACTCGACCAATGCCTTGAGCTACAGCTGTTCTACCGGGACTGTGAGCAGGCAGAGTCCTGGATGGCATCTCGTGAAGCCTTCCTGGCTGGAGACTCTGTTGATGGAGATAATGTGGAGACGCTGATCAAGAAACATGAAGATTTTGATAGAGCCATCAACTCTCAGGTTTGTTCTGTTGCTATTATTTGATAGTTTGTTTGTACTATTCCATGTTTTTATATTAACTTATTTGCTATACTTGGCCGAACGGATTAGGGCGCGGTTCCATACGGGAGATCCAGATTCAATCCACGGTAAGGCCAAGGAGTTTTTTTCTGTCTGGGCATAATGAAAAATCATGACTGGAACAGTTTTTGCGACTACACTAGCCATGTGGCTATAAATTCCACAAGTATATGTCGTTACCTTCCCCTGACCTATACCACCATTAAAAACAGTTTTTGCAAACGGTAGAAACAGGTTTTTGTGTGGGATCTGCTAAGTGTCAACATCAGCAAAGTTTATAACACATTGTGCTAGCGACTACATGCTGTAGGAATTCTGGGTTCGGGTCCAGCTTGTTCCAAAAATTCTCACTGTAAGATAAAATCAAAGTCCCAAGAATTATTCTCTTCTTCTCTTAACTCCCTTGAATGATCAACAAATTTCCCCAACCAGATCTGTCTTGAACAAGTCAGCTTAGTTCATTCCAGGTCTATCCTGTCTCTTCTCTGTCTACATTTTGTCTCCATGTCTCTCTAGGTCACCCACTGCCTCTTTTACATCCCAGATTCTATTCCAAAGCCACATGTGGGTGTCTGGTCTTCTTCTTATGTAGCCTAACCACTTCATCTCCTACGTTTATTCCTCGGGCTTCTGCATCTTTATGTATGCCTAACCACTTCCATCTCCTACGTTTTATTTCCTCTGGTCTTCTGCATTCTTTATGTATGCCCTAACCACTTCCATCTCATACGTTTTATTTCCTCGTTTATGTTGTTGATGCCTATGCACCGGGTGATCTTAGTATTTGGTATTCTCTGGTCCAAGCGAATACAGAAAATTCTTCTGAGACATCTTCCCTCAAAGTCTCTTGGTATAATTTCCATGTCTCTAATCCATACAGTAAGACTGAGGGCAAATTTGATTTATATATATTGATTTTAAACTGGGTAAAGAATGACAATAATATATACGAAAAAATGGTTAATATGTCACATGATACTCCTAAAACTGTAAAACTGGCCAGTTAAAAAGTATTTGAAAATAATTTTAGTATAGAATAAATTGTTCTGTTAGTTCAAGAATCGCCTGTGTGGTGCCGACGCCGTAAGGGAAGCACAGAATAGTACCACTGCGACCTACAATGCATGTCGTAAGAGGCAACAAATGTAGGCACTAGGGATGCTACCCTAGTAAATAAATAGCAGCACAGAAATTGGATGTGCTGGCCTACTTGTAGATGCATAACTGGCACAAAGTACAATCATTCTTAGGCTCAGATCACATACAAATCACACAGAGTGGTTGGCAGGTGGTCGATATGAAGCGTTTGAAGAAAAAGAAAGAAGTTTTCATTTCCTGAAATGTCTGGATGTATTGTTCTGACTGACTTGTTATTCTATTGTACATTCAGGAAGAGAAGATCAACTCTTTACAGAACTTTGCAGACCAGCTTATTCAATCTAATAATTATGATGGACCTGCTGTTGCTTACAAGAGAGATCAGGTGTTAGACAGGTAAATGACATGTGTGTTCACAGGTGTTAAACAGGTGTTAGACATGCACGTTCTGAAATATTAGACATATAACGACATGTGCAGGAATCACTACAAGCATCAACAATTTGCAGACTTACACTCATCTTTGTTCTGTGGAACATGGGTGTTGTTAGCAATGAGAGAGCAGACAGGTGGTTGGCTCTGTCACCATATCAGGGTAGAGTAAATGAATAGAGCTGACATTTTGCATGCCTGCAATGAGGATTTTCATTGAAACCAATCCAAATCAACTGCTAGATTTCAAGAGCTTGGATTGAAGATTGGAGTGACCAGAAAAGAACAACACAACAGGTATATGAGTAAGCTCATCAATCAACATAAAACTGTTACGGTTAGTCGATGTACGCCGTTTCAGATATTGTGAAGGAAATCGAAGCACCTATGTGAACCCTCTAGCCCCCTAGACAGACACGAAGAGCAGCAACAGATGTACACCATTCATCTCTATTCCTGTTCGTCCACTATATTGTAATCCAGCTGTGATTCATTATTTCATTCCTCTTTCTGTTCTTCGAGGCGATTTTGGGTCTTCCATGCTTATCACTGCTGTCCTTCTTATTGCAGTTTTCATGACAGGTCTAGACTACATCATCATCAAATAGCTTGTCCTCAGCAGAACTTGCCACCCCAACAGTCCTTCGGAATTTCTCTCTCATAGACCAGATGTCCCACCTCTGCAGCCGTCATATTCAAACCATAAGTTACATCCTGAATCTATCTTCTTCGTGGTCTTCCTCTTCTTATCTTTGCCGGTATGCCTCTTTCCATGATGATCTTCTCTAGCACTTCGTGTCTTTTTATATGTTCAAATTATCTCAATTTTCTCTTCTTATTTGTAGCATCAGCCAGTTTTCTTTGATTTTGAGTTCTTTCTGGATAGGTCTATTTGTTCACTTCTCTGTCCAAGATATATGGAGGACTCTTCTGTAACACTTATATTCGAAAGCACAAAAATGTTTTTCACTGCCTTATTTAATGTCCATGCTTCACAGCCATATGTTGCCACTGAGACTACATGCACAACACATGTCCAATCCATCTCCAGCATCTCTTTTGGATGATGATGTAACCCCAGTTCTTGGCTAGAGATAGTTTTTGCTCAGAATACGCATAAGACCTTAGTCAGTGCTATCACTTATTTTACCGACTTATTCCACTCCACTCCTCGTGGAGCATAGGAGCTCAACAGTTGTTCGCCACTTTTCCGTGTCTCTGGCCGTTTTCTTTATGACCTCCCAGGACCGTCAAGCACTCTTCAGTTCCTCAAGAAGATTTCGTCTCTGAGTCTGTTAAGGATGTTCCGTTTTCCTTGTGAGTTTCACTCGAGTGCTTGTCTAGTCTTCTTCTTCGAATGTTCCATGTCGACAACTTGTTAACCACTCTTTGTGATTTGTATGGGATCTGAGCCTATGACCGATTGTATGTTGTGCCAGTTATGCCCCTACAAGTAGGCCAGCACATCCGATTTCTGCGCTGCTTTTATTTACTAAGGTAGCTTCCTAGGTCCTACATCAGTCACCTCTTACTGACGTGTCTTGTAGGTCGCAGTGGTACTATACTTTGCTTCCCTTTCGGGCTCCGGCACCACACAGGTGGCTTGTCTAGTGACACTCGTTTGTTTCTTCAGTTGGGTATGCCCGACCCACCGCCATTTTCTCTTCTTAACTTAGGTCATCATGGGGGTTCTTGTCCTGTTCTTTTATCCACAGGTCTATGTTTGCAACTCTGTCCTACCATCTCAGTCTGAGAATAAGCAGAAGACATCCACAGACAAAGATTTGAATTTTATTAGTCAGTGCTATGCTTCCGCCCGTGTGATGCCGGGGCCTGCAAGGGAAGCAAAGAATAGTACCACTGCCACCTACAATGCATGTTGTAAGAGGTGACTGATGTAGGCCCTAGGGATGCTCCCTAATAAATAAAAGCATCACAGAAATTGGATGTGCTGGCCTACTTGTAGGGGCATAACTGGCACAACATACAATCGCTCTTAGGCTCAGATCACATACAAATCACACAGAGTGGTTGACAAGTTGTCGATATGGAGCGTTTGAAGAAGAGTTGCTATACTTTAATTAAATCCAACTAAATTTCCTCTATTTTGCTTACAGGTGGGCTCAGCTCAAGGAAGACCTCATTGAGAACCGTTCAAAATTGGGAGAGGCTCAGACGCTGCAACAGTTCTCTCGTGATGCTGATGAGTTTGAGAATTGGCTTCAAGAGAAGCTGCAGATTGCAATGGATGAATCATACAAGGATCCATCCAACATCCAAAACAAGCATCAGAAACACCAAGCATTTGAAGCTGAGCTCGCTGCCAATGCTGACAGACTGCAGTCCTTGCTTGGTACTGGACAAAGTAGGTTTACTTTATATTCATTGAAAGTTTCATGCCTATAAATTTTGCTATGGTTATTTTTTTAAACCATCTTCTTTGACATGTTCATATATGGCCTTTTCGTCTTTACAGACGGTCAATTGGCAAGTGTTTTACTGTGACAACTTCTGACTTTTCGCTGTTCTCTCTTGTCTTTCAGTTCATACCTAAGTCTCTCTTCAAAACACTCTGCGCACTTGCACAATATCATTTTCCACACAACTCTGTCATCAGCTAGTTTTTCCCAAGTACTGGGACCTATAGAAAAGTTCTTCATTGAAGCCTTGCAGACATCTTTATATCTGAGCAGTGGTCTGCCCTGGTGCCTCTTCCTCTCCGAAAGTTCACAGAACATTTGTTTTGGTATGCAACAATTTTCCATTCTTCCAACATGCCCTAACCATCTTAGCCGTCCACTGCTAGGCATGCCAATGATGGAAGGGTTCAACACGTTCATAAGTTTGAAAATTAAGTAGGAAAATCTAGCGGCAGCAAGAAAATTTAGGTTAAAAGGGCTCTGGAAGACGGAGGAATTATTTGGGATGGCATGCTCTTCGACTATACTCCATATCGACCACTCTGTGTGGTTTGTATGTGATCTGAGCCTAAGAGCGATTATATGTTGTGCCAGTTATGCGCCTACAAGTAGGCCAGGCAAAACACGTAATATAACAAATTACTGTAGTTTACAAAATACAAACTCAATGACAATACAATGCAACGTTTCGACCAGAAATCTTTCTATGAGGGCCTCGAGAATTTTCATCTAAATCAATCCACGTCAACTGCTAGATTGCAAGAGCTGGGTTTGAAGATTGGAGTAGCAAGAAAAGAACAGCACAACAGGTATATTAGTAGGCTCATCAATCAAAATCAAACTGGTGTGGTTAGTCGCTGGATGCTGTGGAGATATTGCGAAGGAGATTAGAGCACATAAGGACACATCCGGAGCGCAGTAAAGATATTTCAATCTAAAACATCACTTTTGGCCGAAATTAGAAAACAAATCGTGACAGTGATTAAGAGTCCACACAGAGTGTTGGAAGTATCTTGCAAGAAGAGACCGGTTTAGAAATGAAAACATCAGGAAAAAGTAGACACATCATCAATACTAAACTTCATCAAGAAACAACATTTTAAATGGTTCAGCCACATAGCAGATTACAACGACAGTACACCTCAAAGAGCAATGCTACTCGATATAGTAGATACCAAACTAAAGATTGTCCATGCAAAAAAGTGGACTTCAGAAATAACAAATGTAGTGAAGGTCACCATATACAAATCGCACACAAGAGCCCATTCTAGAAATCTTTTCTTACCTCTATGATATAAGGCAAAACAATTTAGAAAAAAGAGCGATAATTATGTCTCAGATTTCATTGACAATAATTCTGTCCCTATTTCAGATCTTATTGACAACCGTCAATGTGCTGGCTCAGAAGATGCTGTACAGAATAGAATTGAGAGTCTTCTTGGCCAGTGGGAAGATCTGGTCTCCAAATCTGCTGACAAGAGCGAGAAGCTTAAGGAGGCCAGTAGACAGCAGACATACAATGCTGGGGTCAAGGATATCGACTTCTGGCTTGGAAAGGGGTGTTCTTTTATGTAATCATCTTGGGTGTCGATAGTGGTACAGCCTGAAACCTGAATGACAAGGGACACCATTGATAAGAGAAGCATAGAAAAAATCAGTCAGAGTTAGTTGTCATGACTCCGCCAGAATTCATAGCAGGCGAGAAAAGAAATTAATAAATAATTTTAAACAACTTTTTAACTCATTGCGTCCAGTCGACGCTCCTAACGTAGAAAACAGCTCTCTCATTATGCCAAAACATGCTGCCAACGTATAATTTGGGTCCAAGCACGTTTTGTTTCACTGTTCAGCTACTATACATCCGACACTGTTTTTGTTTACAGAATTCAACAGGCAGATAACTCCCATTTAATTCATATACTATACGGCATGGCAGAAGTTATTTTCGAATATTTAGAAATAGTTTTATTCGCAAATATATTTTTCCTGTTGTGAAAAAGTGAACTTTTGTGTGAAAAGTTTAGTTACAAGATGTTGTTTCGCCCTACACATCGTTAAAGTGCCGAACAAGCCATGAATTTGTTCCAAAGTTCAATTAAACACACACGGTGTTTCATGTTTATGATTTCACCGACAATGATGGAGAATTCAGCAATGGCTAAGCATTGATTCAAGTTTGAACAATTTTGCTAGAAATGAGTTCTGGTAGAGCGTGATTACCCCCCAAAATTTTCTAGGACACAAAGAGTTAATATATTTTAAAAATTTTATATAGATTAAATATTTTATAATTTAAATATCCATTGTTTTAAAAAACTATTTCTATTGCTTTTTCTCTTCTCAGGTGGAGCAGATGTTGGCTTCTGAAGACTATGGAAAGGATCTAGCATCTGTACAGAACTTAGTTAAAAAACATCAGTTGATGGAGGCTGATATTGCTGCTCATGAGGTGAGCTAAATATATTTGAAGAACAATTTTGTGCCAGAGTTTATTTAACATTCAGTCATTTAGAAATGATAAAGGTTGAAGGTCACTATGTAAATAGTGCTAATATCGCTGGCTGTAACTGTAAACACTGATGTCAGTGTTACTAGTCACCCGTGTGGTGCCTGGGCCCACAAGGGAAGCAAAGAATAGTACTACTGTGATGTGACCTACAATGCATGTTGTAAGAGGTGGCTGATGTAGGTCCTAGGGATGCTACCCTAGTAAATAAAAAGCAGCGCAGAAATTGGATTGCTGGCCTGCTTATAGACGCATAACTGGCGCAGAGTACAATCGCTCATAGGTTCAGATCACATACAAGTCACAAAGAGTGGTTGACAAGTGGTCGATATGGCAAGTTTGAAGAAGAAGATGTGTCACTAGAAGTTGGTCAAACCAAAGGATTGGCTTCATTGCACCAGGTTTTACACTATGACCAGGTCCTTCTCTGCAGGATTGGCATGCCATCTGCCAAGAGTATTACATGAACTCAGGCAGCAATCCTAGGAGTCTGGAAAAATGCACTCGTGAGCAGAATTGATATCACAAGTGTTAGTGTTGATGCCACTAGAACAGATGACACTAGGGTTGATATCACTAGGGTGTATCTACGTCACATCTTCAACGCCATTTGGAGCTCTGGTGCTTATCCTGCAGCGATATGTCCGGTTTTAACCAGCGTTTACTCGGTTCGATCTCCGTTCTGTAGCCATCTAGTGTTTTTACGGTGTGGGTTAGCTAGCCCCACGTCCAACCTCCTTAGTCGCCTCTTACGACATGCATGACAGGTAACAGGGATTCTATTCTTTACACTCCAATTTGGGCCCCGGTAACCACTCTGGCGGAGTTGCATCTAACAACACCGGTTCTTTGTTGGTTTATTATTCTTCTTTGGCTTCCAAACGTTCAGTTTAGTCTAGTCGTCAGATTATCATCATTGCACATCAAACCAATTAGTCCATAAGTGCTTGATCTCTTCAGTATATTTCTCAATGAGCTGCATCTAACAACACCAGTACTTTATGGTTTATTATTCTTTTTGGCTTCCAAAGCGTTCAGTTTAGTAGTCGGATCATTGTCCTTGCACATCGGATCAATTAGTCCTTAAGTGCTCAGATCTCCTCAGTATATCTCTCAGCGAGTTGCATCTAACAACACCGGTTCTTTGTTGGTTTACTATACTTCCGCTAATGCATAACCAAGTGAAACCAAAACAAACCATCACCAGATGCAGATGACAAACACTAAAGAGAACTCCAGCACAGATTCATGAACTCTGTACCCCTGCAGATGTCATGCTTGGACTTCCTGTTCTTTTGCATAACTGCATAAAAAGGATGAAATTAACCATCCATGTTACATGAAATATTAGTGTCACACAAAATGATATATTGACATTCATCTTCAAGATGCGTATCCTTTATAGGATGTTGTTCTCTTTGCAGCACATCTGAAATTCACTCTTTCTCTAGCCAGTTCACCCACTTCGTCGATGGTCATATTCATGGTTTCTTTAATATCTTGTAGCCATCTTCTTAGTCTGCCTCTGCTCCTGGACCCTGCCTCTAATATTGTTCTCTCTAGGCCATCGTGGCGCTTGATGTGACCAAAGTATCTAATTTTTCTGTATAGTATGCTGTTTATTAGCCAATTCTCATTAACATTTAGTTCTTTCAGGACATCAGTGTTCTTCCTTTTTCTGTCCATGATATTCGTAGGATCTTTCTGTAGCATTTCGTTTGGCTGTATTTTCATTCTTGTTGTTTGTGTAATGGTCTATGATTTACAACCATAAGTAGCCACTGAAAAAATGCATACTCTCAGTATTTTTAATGTTAATATTTTGCTGGTGCTCTGCTACATGCTCTTCATAGTGTTTAACTTCTTGATTTCTTTTGCCAATCTTCTTGAGATTTCTTTGAAGCATTCACCGTTATTGTTGACCATTGAGCCCAGGTATTCGTAGCTCTCTACGTGTTGAAGTTCTTCATTATTTATTTGGATGTTAGGTAAGCCTTTTGCTTTACATTGGCATTAGCTATCTTAAACCTAAAGTCAATGTTAAACTCTTGTGTTGTGTATTCCTTCTAGGATCGCATCAAAGACTTGAATGAGCAAGCTGATCAGTTTGTTGAAGCTGGAGTATGGGATTCTGAGAGTATTGTGTCACGCAAGAAAACCATTAATGAGAGATATGAAAAGTAAGATTTGTTGTTCGTGTTAATGTGAAACACGTAAAAACAAAGTACAGTAGTTTTACAAAAACAATGACAATACACAGCAACGTTTTGATCAAAAGATCTTTATAAAGCAAAGGATACAACAGAATAGAAGAAATTCACTTCTTATACTGTACAGAACATATAGAATCAAACAATAAATTCCTCACTTTAGAAATCCCTTATTTTATCTTATCTTAACCACAGTGACGTGAAGCGTCATGGGGAGAGTTAGTTTCTATATTGTGCCAGGTGTGTTGCGCTTGACGTTGTCATTCCATGCTTTCGCAGGGACTCTGAGATGTTATCTATCCATCGTGTTCTTGGCCTGCCTCGGGCTCTGCGCCCTGAGTCGATTATTGTAGATGGCTGAACCACTTGATTCTTTGCCTCTCGATGTACTGTATGCATGGTATAGTACCAACGATGCTTCTGATATTCTCGTTCTCTATCTCTCCTTGTAACGTTGACAGCTTTTCGTAGATATCTCACTTCACATGTTGTAATCTTTCTTTCTTGTGTCTTAGTCAGGGGCCATGTTAGAAATCCCTGGCAGTTGAAACTCGACAAGAGTATGCTGCAAAGCCACTGCCTAGGCAAAATTTGTTTAAAATATTAAAATTAAATTTCTAATACAATGTTGACTATCTTCAAAATCGGAACACTACTCGATGCAACAAAGTTTGTGCACAGCCTCTGTGATCTACTATGTAAGAAAGAGATCAAAGTGCACATGATTATCCGCTGAAGTGCAATGATTGTCCAATCATCAATCTTCCTAACTAAAAGGTCTAAAGCCGAAGGATAGTCTTCATTCCACCAGGATTTACGCCGTATGGCTTACTCCCCTGCACAGAAATTGCACGGGATCCGTTGAAAGTATTGCACAAAACACCTACTCCATAGCTCCATCAACAATCCGAGACATCTCTGGAAAAATGTACCATTGGACGACAGAATGGTGTGGTCTGAATTTGAACCCACAACTTTCACAAGACAATGGCTTACCCACAGAGATCCCAATCAATGAAATAATTTGTACCTATCTGGAATCTTCCAAGAGAATCAAGAGTTCCACAGAATCCCTAATCCCAACTGAAGTAGATTTGTATATGAGCCCAAGACAATGGCTTACCCACAGAGATCCCAATCAATGAAGTAATTTGTACCTTCGGAGCCCAAGACGATGGCTTACCCACAGAGATCCCAATCAATGAAGTAATTTGCTTCCTAACTCATTAAGTTGAATATCAATTCCAATGTTTTTGTTTGTCTAGAATCAAAGAGTTTGCTGTGCATCGTGTAATGCGTCTGAATGAAGCCAACACAATGCACCAGTTTCTCAGGGATATTGATGATGAGGAAGCTTGGATCAAGTAAGTATTCTGTTGAATTCTTGGTCAATTTCTCTTTTTTTTAGGTAATGTGTTGTTGATATGGAGATACAAGATAGACATAATCCCGGGAATGGCTAGACGCAAACATTCACTCACGCATGCAATGCTCATCGACTCTGAGCATGATGCAGAAGATCATGACCGGTTATATACGAAGGCAGTGAGTGCAATTAATATAAAAAGCAAAAATCCAGACGTTCGTCTTTGTCCCATGTCACTCTGGTTACGGGCATGAGAGAGCCGGATACACTGGCGGGCAATGCTATGATCGAGAATGGGCCTTCTAAAGGACAAAAGTGACATCATCAATGCTCTAAGAGAAAACACACGCTGTGAAGATTTCAACAAAGAAGATAAAGGGTATTCTCTATCTTTGTTGTGCAGTTATGCATACTGATAGGGCTACAAGACAGAAAGCCACAGGAGAAACCCCAGTAGATACATCAATTAACACAGAGGAAAGTTGTTAGTATAAACATAATGAAATACATACTTGGCAAGAGATTGGAGCAATTATGAACATGTGCGATGAAGATGATCCTTAAATGAACAATTTTAGATAGAAATGTCTCCTGTTTGTTGCCGGGGCCCGCAACGGGAGCAAAGAATAGTAACACTGTGACCTACAAGGCATGATGTAAGAGGTGATTGAGGTAGGGGCATAGAAAAGATACCCTAGTAAATAAAAGTATCGCAGAAATCGGATGTGCTGGCCTACTTGTAGGCGCATAACTGGCACAACTTACAATTGCTCTTAGGCCCAGATCACATACAAATCACAAAGTGTGGCTTAACAATTGGTAATTTGTAGCGATCGAAGAAGTTAGCAATGAGTTTCCGAGGCTTGTTTAACCCTGAGTGTAGGAACAATAAGATGGTTGTCACATTGGAGTACTGCAAATGCAATGACTTTCCTATCGTGGCAGACTCATCTTCATTCCAGGCTTTAAAAGTTCTTAATTCTTGTCGGATTGTTATTTTCTATTCTCTAACCCTATTTTGTTACAGGTGGTAAAAAAAGAGTTGACTATCATCATCAGCATCAAGTAGCTTGTCCCTTCCGGAACTTGGCTCCCATGAAAGCATCCCTGAAAAACTCTCTGTTCTGTGCAAGTTCACCGGCGTCAGCAGCAGTCATTCTCAGATAGTCAGTAACATCCTCTCGTTCTTCTTCCAGGCATCATTCCTTCCAAAATTATTTTTTTTAGACACTCATGTCATTTGATGTGTCTGAAATATTAAATTTTCCTTGTTTTTATGCTTTGTAATAGCCAACTCTCTTTAATATCAAGATGTTGCAGAACAGAAGCGTTTATTCTTTTCTCTACTATAGAAAGTTAACTATAGAACACAGAAATTATTCACTTTATAAAATTGTTGATGCTTGTAGCTTGATTGTTTTATTGACGAGAAATATTGATACAATAGGGAAAAGAAACTTCTAGTTGGTTCTCAAGATTACGGCCGTGACCTGACGGGGGTACAGAACCTGAGGAAGAAACATAAGAGACTGGAAGCTGAGCTTGAGAATCATGAACCAGCTATACAGGTCTGTCTGTCTGTTTGTATGTCTCTGATCTTCCATTCATTTCATTGTGTAACTAGCTATACATGTCTGTCGGTGCGTCTTAGTCTGCATCTGTCTATTTGTCTGTGTCTCTGATCGGCCATTCATTTAATTGTGTAATCAGTTATTCACATCTCTCTCTCTCTCTCTCTCTCTCTGTGTGTATGCGCATAAGTCAGACTAAGACTCACCTGAATGGCAAAGGACACTGGTGATATGAAAAGCAAGCCTTCACGTAAAAATCTGCCTGAGGTGCCATATCAGGCGCATGACTATCTCTGAATTTAAAGTGGGCAAATGATAACCAAAAAATGCTGGGTGTGATATTTATTGTTGAGAATGAAACTTTTTTTTCGCTACAGGCTGTACAAGAAACTGGACAGAAACTGATGGAGGAATCAGACATCGGAGCTAGTGATATCCAGAGCAGATTGGACCAGTTAGCTTCAAGTTGGCATGAACTTAAGGAGATGACCACTAATAGGTAGGTTATCTTGTGATCTGATAAACATTATCTTCTTTCTTTTGTCCTCTGCTTTCTCACCGTTAAGCGTCTCAGGTTTAACTGATGATATGTTTTTGAGATAGTGCATGCTCAGCCGCTTGATGTGCTGTGGTATTGTGGAGTTTTAATATGTCTGTAACTCAATCAAACCATCTTTTTCTTGGTCTGCCCCTTCAATTTGGTGATTCCATTTACAGGTTGTATGCTCTTGCAACTGGTGTAGTCTGGTTCATTCTCACCAAGTGGCCAAACTATTTGTCTCTGTCTTTCAATGAATCTAACAACAGGCGTTGTTCCGACTGTTCTTCTAATTTCCTCATTGCTTATATGATCTTGTCTTGTTTTATTTACCACTTTCCTCAAGCATCTCATTTCACAGGTGGCAATTTTCCCTTAAAATTACTGCTAGTGACATGAACGTAGAGAACCAGCTTTCATGCCGTGAGATATATATTGGCAAATCTGGTAATGTTTATTGTTAGATCTGTGTTGTTCTTTGACCAACAGCACACGATAGGTCATTCGGTCCTCTTCACATCGACTATCTATACTTCCCTGTGGTACTCTGTCACTCGTGTGTTGCCGGGCTTGCAAGGGGAGTAAAGAATAGTAACACTGTGACCTACAAAGCATGTTGTAAGAGATGACTGAGGTAGGGCCTAGGGAAGCTACCCTAGTAAATAAAAAACGTCTCAGAAATCGGATGTACTTGCCTACTTGTAGGTGCATAACTGGCACAACATATAATCACTCTTAGGCTTGGATCACATACAAATCACAAGTGGTCGATATGGAGTGTTCAAAGAAGAAGAGGTGGTACTCCGGTGGCCAATTGAAGCTGCTGGGTTGACAAGTATGCTATTGTGTTGTCTGAAAAAATCTCACTTTCACTGCAAAATTTGACCGTACCATACCAATGTAATCTTCTTCTTTGCGTTCGTTCTTACGATCAATTTTAATCACTCTTTGTGATATGTTTGATCTTTGCCAAGAACGTGTATACGTTGCACATTGGTTTAGTAAGCCCCTAAACGCATAGACTTCTACACGTTTAGGACACATGCATCTGATTTCAGCCACACCTTCTTAGTCGCCTCTTACGACATGGCAGGTAACAATGGTTCTATTCTTTACACCCCAATTTGGGCCCGGTAACCACTCTGGCGCGAATGTAGCAAGTTGTGTAACTAGAGCCCAGACGTAAATGTCACAGTGATGTGATGTTGATTTCATCATTTTTTGTTTTTGTATTTGTTTACACATTTGTTAATGTTTGTTAGCTAAACTGTTGGTTTGTTTGTGTCTACATCCAGAGGTCACAAGCTAGAACAGAGCTATGCTTTCCAACAGTTCAGTGCTAATGTTGAAGAAGAAGAATCATGGACCACAGAGAAACAACATCTACTATCTACTGGAGATTTGGGTGACTCTATGGCTGCAGTTCAGGTAAATAGACATTATATGTTCAGTCTTCTTTTTAAAAATCTACTTCTCCTAGAGATCATCATCAAATATCTTGTCCTGAGCAGAACGTTGCCACCCTAGCAGTCCTTTGGAATTTCTCTCATATGCTAATAGCTTGTGCTGAGCAGAACTCTGCCACCCTAGGTGTCCTTTGGAACTTCTCTCTCTCATATGCCAATATAAGCTATGAAAAAACAATATAATGAAGACACCTATGGCAAGTAATGCAGATATCACACTGGAATCTAAAATGATATAAATAACAGAGCAGTTCACCTATTTAGGTAGCAATTTTGATTGCACAGGAAATGTTAAAAAAGAAATTATGATACGAATTGGCAAAGCAACATCAGCTTTTAAAAGTCTAAATAAAATATGGAACTGCAAGTTATATAGTATTAAAACAAAATTACGAATTTTCAATTCAAATGTTGTATCAATCCTAACATATGCCAGCGAGAGTTGGAAAATGACTAAAGATATAGAAAGCAAGTTGAATGCATTTGAAAATAGATGTCTCGAAAAATAATGAATATAAAATGGAACAAATTCAGGAGAAGTGATGAAATCAGAGACATGTCTGGTCAACCACTAGTGACAACTGTTATAAGAGGAAGAAGATTGAGGATATGTTGGGCACACCTTGAGGAGAAATGATCAACGAATATCAAAGCAGGCGTTGAAGTGGAATGCAAAGGGTTCAAGAAAGAGAGGTCGACCTAGGGAGACCCTGAAACGAACTTTGCTGAGAGAGGCAGGAAATATCGGTCTCAGTTCCATGGAGGAAATTGAGCGAGTTGCCCAGGATAGAGCGGTATGGAGAAATTACTTGCATGCCCTATGTAGCGTATAACGGTGCGAGAGGAATTAGTATTATTACATATGCCAATAGCTTGTCCTGAGCAGAAGCTTGCCACCTTAACAGCTGTTTGTAATTTCTCCCTCTCATAGTCAGATGTCCTGTATCTGCAAATCACTCAAATAATCGGTGACATCATGAATCTATGGTCTTCTTCTTTGCTGGGATACCTCCTTCCATGATGGTCTTCGCCAACCCTTTGTGTCTCTTTATCTGTTCAAAATACTTCAATTTTCTCATTCTCACCTGTAGCATCAGCCAGTTTGTTCTTTGATTTTGAGTTCTTTCTGGATAGATTTATTTGTTCTCTTCACTGTCCATGGTACACAGAGGACTCTTGAAACACATATATATGTTTATCCACTCATCATCAAATAGATTGTCCTGAGCAGAACTTTACCACCCCAACAGTCCTCTGGAATTTCTTTTTCTCATAGGCCAGATATCCTGCAGCCGTCATGTTCAAACCATCAGTTCCATCCTGAATTCATCTTCTCCGTAGTCTTCTATTTGCCGGTATGCCTCCTTCCAGGATGGTCTTCTCCAACCCCTCATGTCTTTTTATATGTCCAAAATACTTCAATTTTCTCTTCCTTATTTCTAGCATCAGCCAGTTTTCTTTGATTTTGAATTCTTTCTGTATAGATCTATTTGTTCTCTTATCTGTCCAAGATATACAGAGGACTCTTCTATAACACTTATATTCAAAAGCACACATATATTTTTCCACTGCCTTATTAAATGTCCATGCTTCACACCATATGTTGCCACTGGAAATATATATGCTCTTAGTATTCTGATCTTTGTTTTCTTATCAGTTCCGTTCCATATTGTTTTTAGTTGTTTAATTTTTTTGTAAAGCCATTTGTTCTTCTTTTAATTTCCTTCATTCCATTTCCATCTATTGTTAGCAGTGAGCCAAGATATTCAAAACTGTTCACATGTTCTACTTTCTCTCCGTTGATAAAAATATCTTTTGTCATGTTCGTTTTATCTGTTGTCATTATTTTATCTTTGCCACATTGAGATATAGATTTTGTTTTTCGCTTTTATCTTTCACTTCCTCTAATAATTTCTCAATCATTTTTTGTGATGTTTATCCACTACCTTGTTCAAAATTTCTCCTAGAGAGTTAGATGAAAACAAGATATATTTTGCAGTCGCTTGTAGTAAAGTTGATTACAAGAAAAAGAAATTTAAGAGTTCCCAAATGTTGTCCCTTCACTGGTATTAGCTATTTTCAGATTTGATCGTTATTAATTCCAGATCAGTTACTTGCTTTGTTAGATTTGATAAATATTCCTGATTTTAATTTTCTAGCTATGAACAGTATTAGCTAAATTTATCATTGCCTTGATATTCTGTTCAGGGATTGCAAAAGAAACATGAAGCCTTCGAGTCTGACTTCCAAGTTCACAAAGAAAGATGTAGTGAGATTAAGAAGGAGGGACAGACACTTATTCAAGAGGTATGTAAGTTAGTCTGTTCTTTAGTCCTGCGATACACTCACAAACAATTGCACAAATAACATAAGCAAATGTTATATGTAGGTCATTTTAAAATGACTTCCGCTTCAAGATAGTGTTTTTCACTGGTCTTGAACAGGAGTCCTTTTTCAGACATTTTCGGATGGAATTTGTGTTTGCTAAACTGAAAGTGATAGGCAAGTACATGTGTGGCCATTCAGACAAGTTTGAAAGGAATGGGAAACTACTGTTGTATATCCTCCCTAGAAAGATGATCATGTCTCGAAACTTCAGTGTTCCGGTCATCGTTGATGGGTTGTATCAGAGACAGACCGATGATCGCTACGCCAACTGGCACGGCACTTGAATGAATGAATTAAAAAACGAAAATTGCAACTTCAGGGAAGACTCAGTAAAACTATGTTAGATGTAGGTCATTTTTAAAATGTCTTCCGTTCAAGATACTGCGGCAAGATGGAAGTGTTTTTCGCCAGTCTTAAACATGAGTCCTTTTTTCAGACGTCTGCGGATGGAATTTGTGTTTGCTGACCTGAAAGTGATAGGCTGGTACACTTGTGATGTTTTTAGGGCGTTAGATTTTATTGTTGTATTGTATAAGTATGTGTAGTGAAAGAAGTGAAATTCTTCACTTCTGTTGTATCGTTTGCTTGATAAAGGCCTTATTGTCGAAACATTGCTGTGTATTGTCATTGTTTTTGTATTTTGTAAAACTACAGAACTTTGTTTTTACGTGTTTCGCAACTTCTGTCAAAGGAAGTACCTGTGTGCCCATACAAAAATACATACACAAAACTGCTAGTAGTATGAGGATGAAGGTTGAACCCGTTGCTGCTGTCTTCCAGTGGCGTTCTGTCACTCCATTTATAGAGGTCATCATGTCTAACTCAAAATGGATACTTCTGGAGTTCCAAAACAACAGGTTGCTGGATGAGTGGATGTCATCATTTGAGTTTTCTAACTTGAAGGTTTATGTTTGGTCTTTTGTCCGTAACTCTACAAAATTCAAGATTGACAATTCAACCAAGTGGACTGGAGAACTGCCCAGACCTCTGTGAGTTTCATAATATAGATGAAGTTTATATAAGAAACATCACCAGCAAATAACTTGTACTGAGCAGAACTTTGATGACACCATAACAGTCCTTCAGAATTCATCTCTCATAGACCAGATTCTGCCGCTGCCATGCTAAAATCATCAGTTACATCCTGAATCCATCTTCTCTGTGGTCTTCTCTTCTCCTCTTTGCAGGATTTCTCATTCCATAATGATCTTCAAACCTTTGTGTCTCTTTATATGACCAAAATACTCAATTTTCTCTTTATATTTGTAGCATCAGCATTTTTTTTTTTAAAACTATGTTTGTGCTTCAAATAGACTACAATTGTTTCCTGTTTATTCACTCCCAGGGTAACCACAACAAAGACAGTATCAGTCAACGTATTTCTGGCTTGGAAGAGAGACTCAGAGAGTTGGAAGCAGCAGCTGCTTCAAGAAAAGCTCATCTCAGTGACAACTCAGCTTTCCTGCAGTTTATGTGGAAGACTGACGTGGTGGATAGCTGGATTGGTGAGAACTTGTGACCAGTGCAGTGATTCAATCTCCATTATATTTTTCAAATAGTTATATTTTTTATATTTATTTATTTTTGCATAATTGAAGAGGTTTAGAGATGACTACATAGGGAGCATCTTTGTGGTTAGCGCCTTTGCTTACGTCTCCGAATGTCTGGATTTAAATCCAGACCTTTCTGTTCACAGGTGTATTTTTCCCAGAGCTACGGAGCTGTGCTTGTTTTTTGCTGTTCAAATTGAGCTTGTAAAAGAAGCCATGGAAGCTCAAAAATCAATAACAGGCTGGAAAGTCTCTACCTGGGCAAATTTCATTTGAAAGATTAAATAGTAAAATTTGTACAAAATATTTGTAACCAACATCTAAATTACATTGGAGACCCTCTCCAGTGCTACAGAGTCTGTGCACTGCCACTGAGATCTTTATAAGAAAGAGATGGGAGCACACATTGTTAGTCTCCAAAGTGCAATGCTGAAGGTCCAGTCAATCAATACAGTTGTGGCAGGGCAGACCAGCCCATCAACTTCATTGACAGTTGGTCTAGATTTGGGGGGGGCCTGTTTAAACACCACCCTGCTGATCAGGCAGCTTCTGCATTTTGTCTGGTTCTGACCTTTCCTTTGATAATCCAAAAGAATGTTCATATTGCTTGGATGGCACACAGTCTCGATATTTATGTCCAGGTATTGTGCTATGTATGAGACGGATCAGTGTAATGCATTAGGTTCCAATAAGGGCTGGGTTCAATCCTACACTCATGGGGATTGGAATTGGTCCTCCTATCTCCTGCACACTAGGGCCTAGAAATGTGAAAGGACATGAACTTTATACTCTAAGGTCTGAAAAGACAACAGGAAATTGTATTTATTTATTGTGCTATGGACTGGTTCACACCATCCACATTATCTGATGAAAAGATGGCAACAAGTGTCCAAATTGTTGCAATCTTTAGGTACAAAAATGATTCATATCTAGTAGTGTCAAATTTATCTTCAAGGTTCCTAGACTATTTGTGGGGATATTTAATATATAAATATATAGTATTTTCATCTGTACCCACAGTCAAGGGGCAGGTCTTCTACTGTGACAACTTAAATATAGATATTAAGTTTATAGACATGCATGTGTTGCCTGGGCTCACAAGGTGAACACAAAATAGTAACACTGCGACCTACAAGGCATGTCGTAAGAGACGACTGATATAGGACCTAGGAAGCTCGCATAAATTGATTGGCTTCATCAGCCGCTGGGAGCGCTACTAATTACTTGTTTTAAAACGATATTAAAGAAAATTCATTTACCTACAAACTGGTATATTACTCATAAAAATCTGTTAATAATTAAGAAAACTGAGGCTGTATTTGTACATACACATGCAATGGGAAAATAGGACCTCAATTTAATTCATCCACAGCCCTCCTAGTAAATAAAAAGCATCGCATAAATTGGATGTGCTGGTCTACTTGTAGGCGCATAACTGACACAACACACAATGGCTGTTAGTATCAGATCACATAGAAATCACACGATATGGTCGATATGTAGCGTTTGAAGAAGTTTATATTTAATGACTTGTTTATTTATAGAAATTTGTTTATAGTTTACATTTGTTTATAGAGATGAATTTATATTTACTTTCTGTTCAACAGCCGACAAAGAAACCCAGGTTCGATCGGAGGAGTATGGCCGTGACTTGTCTTCTGTTCAGACTTTCCTGACCAAACAAGTAAGTCTTGTTATCCTTATATAGATTGTCATATGTTTTCTTAGTATTTTGTAAGATATGTTAACCCTTAGAACCTGCCTTATTTTTCTTAGTATTTTGTAAGTTATGTTAACCCTTAGAACCTGCCTTATTTTCTTAGTATTTGTAAGCTTGTTAACGCTAAAACCTGCCATATTTTTCTTAGTATTTTGTAAGCTATGTTAAGCCTTAGAACCCGCCATATTTTTCTTAGTATTTTGTAAGTTATGCTAACCCTTAGAACCTGTGATCCCGCTATTTCGTATTGAGTATATAAAGCATATCCCGATGTCCCCAAATTTTGGTCTGAGAAGACTCGCCATCATTTATCAGTGACGGAAGATATATTGTGTACAAATGTGACATCAAACACAACCCACTTATTCTACATGGTTTAGCAAGATGCGGACACTGTTGTGGGATATTTTTTGGTACTGATAAGGTAATTAGTTCAGTAACTTCATGATGAAAAGATGTGCCAAAATTTTGGAAATGGTCACTCTAAAAAGAATAACGACAGGGATGGAATGGGATGAAGAAAATTAAAAGAAGAATAAACATAGCTGTACACAAAATGATAAACGGCTAAAAAACAGTATCAGAATTAAACTGATAGAAAAAACATAGATCAGAAACTAAGAGCTTGGATATTCCCAGTGGCAACATATGGGTATGAAGCATGGACATTTAACAAGTCAATGGAAACACATATGTGCTTTTGAATATAAGTGTTCTAGATAAGTCCTCTATATTTCATGTACAGAGATGAGAACACATAGACCCACTCAGGAAGAACTCAAAATACAAGAAAACTGGCTGATGCTACATATTAGATTGAGAAAATTGAAGTATTTTGGCCACAGTGTAAGTTTGGAATATCTTCATGTCCATAGATGCTCAGATCTCCTTCGAAATATCTCAAACAGCATCCAATGACTGACTGTGCCATTTTGATTTTGATTGATGAGTCTACTCATATATTTTGAGGATATAAAGAGATATGGGGGGTTGGAGAAGACCATCATGGTAGGAGGCATCCCAGCAAAATGTAGAAGACAAAGACCATGCATCTTAGGATGTAACTGATGGTTGAAGCATATCGACTGTAGAAGCAGGACATTTGACATGTGAGAGAAATTCTGAAGGACTGTTAGGATGGCAAAGTTGGAATGAGATGCTGTGCTTTTGTAAAGTACAAGAACAAAAAATCTTCAAAACTGTTAGGAATCCTTGCTGGTGCTATGAAGGCTGTGCTCTTCTGCTGAGATTTTCCCATGTCAGAAACAAAATCGAAACACACATTGTTGCTAATCAAAGTAAAATAACAGTCCTATCATACCAACAATTTCCGTAAATGATTAGCTACTGAATTGAAAGCGGGCTGTGGCTGAATTAAATTGAAATCCTATTATCCCATTGCAGGTATATGTACAAATTCAGCTGCAGTTTCCTTAATTATTAACAAATTTTTATGAGTAATATACCATTTTGTAGGTCAATGAATTTTCTTTAAGATTGTTCTAAAAGAAATAATTAGTGACGCTCCAAGCGCCAATCAGTTCAATTGTGATTTACATTATTATGATTTTTCAAAGCTTAAACTCGTGAAAATAATACAGTGCTTTTGCAAATTTTATAACAAAATTTTTAATTTCAGGAAACATTTTCTGCTGGTCTTGCTGCATTTGAGAAAGAAGGTATCCATACTATCACCAACTTAAAGGATCAGCTTGTCGCCAGCAAACATGAGCAGACTTCAACTATTGAAGCTCGCTACAATGCTGTGATGTCTCGGTGGCAGAAGCTGCTTGCTGATGCTGAAGATCGTAAACAGAAACTTCTGCATCTTCAAGACAAGTATCGACAGATTGAAGATCTGTATTTAACTTTTGCCAAGAAGGCATCAGCATTTAATAGTTGGTTTGAAAACGCTGAAGAAGATTTGACAGACCCTGTCAGATGTAACAGTGTGGAGGAGATCAAGGTTGGTGGATGTTTAGTTTAATTGTCTGATCATCTTCACTGCACATTGAACCAATTAGTCCATAAGTACTCCGATCTTCTTCTCAATATGTCTCTCAGTATGTGGCAACTAACGACACCAGTTCTTTAATGGTTTACTATTCTTCTTTGGCTACCAGTATTGCGTCTGGGGCTACCTGTTAGCGTCTGTAGCTTAAACGGTAGTGAGCACGATCACCACCCAAGCGCACCTGGTTCAAACTCTGCTGTGGGCAGTTTGGAAGCAAATCGTTTCCGTGGGATTTTTACGAAATGTAAAAATAAACCTGTGAAACACGTACAAACAAAGTACTATAGTTTTACAAAATACATAAACAGTGACGATAAACAGCAACGTTTGACCAACAAGGCCTTTATCAAGCAAGCGAACAAACAGGAGTGACAAATTAAATGAAACACAAATGGACGACCAAATACCAACGTATCTAAGGAAAATCTGGAATAAAACGAATAACGAAATAAATGTAACACAAAAACACACATAAAAACTAGAAATAGAAAAGAAACAATGAAACATCTAGTAAATATATAACTTGAATACATGCAACATATACACATATAGATTATAAAGCATGGGAAGAGAAAGTACTAAGAAGCATAAGAATGGAATACATGCAACATATACCCATAGAGATTACAAAGCATGGGAAGAAAAAGTACTAAGAAGCATAAGAATGTAATACGTTGAGCCCAGCGTGGTCTAAGGTACCATACAAAGAAATCAACCGATTCTCCAGAGCAAATCGACTACGATCATCAGAGGAACATGATCGGATGGCTGTGACCTGGACATCGAAAGCTCCTGAATGGCCAGTATCATTGAAATGGGTAGCTACAGGGTCACAGAGCATTGGCGTATATCGCGCAAGTGTTGGGCGAATCGGTCACTGAGTCTCCTGCCGGTTTCCCAATATAGGCCTTGTTGCACCGCTTGCAGATAATGGCATAGATAATATTACGGACTCGCACGTGAAACTGTCTTCAACAACGAACGTGGCTTTCGGAAAAGACACCGTGCGGGTCTGTATTACATAAGCACAAGTGTTGCAGCGCCGCCGGCCACACTGGATGGTGCCAAAATGACTCTGGATGTTAGGCTTGAGGCGACTGTGAACCAACATATCCTGAAGGCTTCTGTCCCGTCTGTACGCCACCAAAGGATGGTGTTGGAAGATTGAACAGCAAACCTCATTGTACACCTCCATACCTCATTCCGACGGACTTCAAGCTCTCCAGTTCTTTCTCGACAGGAGAACTAACCCACTTGTCTCCACCTCGGCTCTCCTTCGTCTTGCAGAACTAGTTCTAACTCTCAACTCCTTTCAGTTCAATGACCAGTTCTTTGAGCAGATCAGTGGGGTGGCCATGGGTACTAAAATGGGACCCAGTTATGCTTGTCTATTCATGGGTCATCTTGAGCACCTAGTATGGAATTCCTATGATGGCCCTCTTCCGTCTGTGTATCATAGATACATTGATGATTGTATTGGCATTACCGATATGCCTGAAGCCGATTTGTCACGCTTCATTAATTTCATTAATGTCTTCAATCCGCCTATTCGGTTTACATCTCACATCTCTACCTCTTCTGTCAACTTTCTTGACATCACCATCACTACATCAGTATACTACAAGCCTACTGATGCACATAATTTTCTTCTTTATACCTCTTCCCATTCCCAGGCTTGTCGTGATTCTTTACCATTCTCTCAACTCTTGCGCCTTCGTGCCTCTGTAGCGAGGACGACGATTTCCTCGATAGAGCTCACGAGATGCTGGATTTCTTTCGTAGCGCTTATACCCGGATAAGGTGCTTGCTTCTGCTATGCGAGCGCTTCAGCAAATTTCTGCCAGGAGGCTCTCTCTAACCAGCATAGAACTTCCAATTCTGACAGGGTGAAACTTGTCTTAACTTTCCACCCTCATAGTTCCCTTGTGAAGAAAGTCTTATTCCGTCATCTCTCCATTCTTCAGTCTGATCCTGATACACGTTCAATCTTCCAACACCATCCTTTGGTGGCGTACAGACGGGACAGAAGCCTTAAGGATATGTTGGTTCTGAATCGCCTCAAGCCTAACATCCAGAGTCATTTGGCACCATCCAGTGTGGCCGTCGGCGCTGCAACACTTGTGCTATGTAATACAGACCCGCACGGTGTCTTTTCCAAAAGCCACGTTCGTTGTTGAAGACAGTTTCACGTGCGAGTCCGTAATATTATCTATGCCATTATCTGCAAGCGGTGCAACAAGGCCTATATTGGGAAACCGGCAGGAGACTCAGTGACCGATTCGCCCAACACTTCGCGATATACGCCAATGCTCTGTGACCCTGTAGCTACCCATTTCAATGATACTGGCCATTCAGGAGCTTGCGATGTCCAGGTCACAGCCATCCGATCATGTTCCTCTGATGATCGTAGTCGATTTGCTCTGGAGAATCGGTTGATTTCTTTGTATGGTACCTTGCGACCACGCGGGCTCAACGTATTACATTCTTATGCTTCTTAGTACTTTCTCTTCCCATGCTTTGTAATCTCTATGGGTATATGTTGCATGTATTCCATTCTTATGCTTCTTAGTACTTTCTCTTCCCATGCTTTATAATCTATATGTGTATATGTTGCATGTATTCAAGTTATATATTTACTAGATGTTTCATTGTTTCTTTTCTATTTCTAGTTTTTATGTGTGTTTTTGTGTTACATTTATTTCGTTATTCGTTTTTATTCCAGATTTTCCTTAGATACGTTGGTATTTGGTCGTCCATTTGTGTTTCATTTTAATTTGTCACTCCTGTTTGTTCGTTTGCTTGATAAAGGCCTTGTTGGTGAAACGTTGCTGTTTATCGTCACTGTTTATGTATTTTGTAAAACTATAGTACTTTGTTTGTACGTGTTTCACTATTTACCAAGTTTTACTGCAGTCTTCCCCTATTTTAAAAATAAACCTCACCGTTCAGAAAGCAATGGCAAACTACTGAACGTATAAGTTGTGCCTAGAAAATAAACGATTCGTTTACTATAGTTGATAGCTACATCATGTAAAGGATATGCCTCGTTTTTCATTTCATAGTGCTCTTGTCTAGCTACACCACATTTGACTTGGAATTCTTGCAGTCTGGTTAGTGTTCTAGATTCACTACTATTACTTGAATCATTTACACTACCTCTCTCCCTTAAAGAATTAATAATATCAGCCTGGTCCATTTTTTACAGCAGTCACACCTGTAAGCCTATCGGTGCATTCATTTTGCCTTACACCTACATTCTTTGGCACAAAAATAAAACTGATCTTTTCAGCCTGGATCTCTTCAGCCACTCCAACCATTGTCGTTGAGCCTTGCCTGTTTCAATCTTCCTGAGCATACTCATTGAGTCACTGAGAAAACATGCATGGATACAATACATGAGACCATCGCTTTAGTTACTGCCATGATTTCCATAGTAATATTGCTTGCAGTCACAGCAAAACCACCACTGTCTTCTTTCACAACATTTGTGGGCATGATTTACTGAGATGTATGTGCGGGTTTTCTTCTTGAACATTCCATATCGACCACTTGTCAACCACTCTGTGATTTGTATGTGATCTAAGCCTAAGAGCGATTGTACATTGTGCCAGTTATGTGCCTACAAGTAGGCCAGCACATCCGATTTATCGCTGATTTTTATTTACTAGGGTAGCATCCTAGGTCCTACATCAGTCGCCTCTTCGACATGCATTGTAGGTTGCAGTGGTACTATTCTTTGCTTCCTTGCGGGCCCTGGCACCACACGGGCATATGTGGGGTTAATTTGGGAAAGTGTTGATTGCTTATGTTGATGTTGTTTGCTGGAATGAGATCTAATTTGCTGAGTTGGATGTGGTCTGTCTGCTGAGGCGGATGTGGTTTTCTGGGCTTGTTGTGGTTATGATGGGGTGGGGTATGGTTTGTTTCAGTTGGGTATGGTTTTTTGCTGAGCTGGATGTGATTTTGCTGTATTGAATGGGTGTGGTTTTGTTCATTTGAAATTCATATTGCCAGATTGGAGGAATAAAATAAATTGTATAAGTAAAGTTCTATATGTTCTATATGTTGCATTTTGTCTTACAACAGGCTCTTCGTGAAGCCCATGAACAGTTCAAGGCTTCTCTCAGTGCTGCCAAGGCTGACTTCAAAGGCCTAGAGTCTCTGGATGCCCAGATCAAGAGTTTCAAAGTTGGACCAAATCCCTACACATGGTTCACCATGGAAGCTTTGGAGGAGACTTGGAATAACCTGCAGAAGATTATTAGAGTAAGTAGAGCACTGTGGTGGCGTCTGTGGCTTAGGGGATAGTGACTCGGTCTATTAACCCGACGTTCTGAGTACGAATCACGCTGCAGACAGTTTGGTTGCAAATTGTTTCGTGGATTTTTACAAAAGGACGATGGCACCACCTATTCAGAAAGCAATGGCAAACTACTGAATGTAATAATGCCTAGAAACATCACAAACAGCGTTAAAAGGCTGGGGTTGATTCCGCAAAGTCCTGTAAAGGATATGCAATACTTATTTTTTTAGAGCACTGTAGAATTCTGAAACATTTTTTCAATGTGGTGATGCTCAGTGTCCAGAATTGTGTGTCATTGTGGCTGCAAGCGCAATAAATAAAAAGGACAACACACCTCCAGGGTCAGTGAGCTGGCACTGACCAATACCCTAACCCACCTCCGTACTGTGACCCTGAAAGTAGACTAGTGCACTGTAGTCTGGCTAAGCGAGAAGGAACCGAGGGAGAGCTGCCCTGGTGTAAGGTAGTAGTGTGAGAGTAATCACAATAACTATGAGATCTATTATCAACACATGTGCTATGTTTGCTACATATATGCTCCGTTTGTCTTGTCAGGAACGTGATAATGATCTGGACAAAGAAGAGCAACGACAGAAGGAGAATGATGTTCTAAGGAAGCAGTTTGCTCAGGCTGCTAATGCTTTCCATTCATGGCTGACTCAAACTAGGTAAGATGTGCAGGTGCTACATCAGATAAGTGATAGTGTCAAGTGGTTAGAACAGTAGTGGTTCTCAATCTTCCTATTGCCACAACCCTTTAATACAGTTCCTCATGTTGTGGTGACCCCCAACCATAAAATTATTTTCGTTGCTACTTCATAACTGTAACTTTGCTACTGTTATGAATCGTAATGTAAATATCTGATATGCATGATGTATTTTCATTGTTACAAATTGAACATAATTAAAGCATAGTGATTATGGAGAAATCTGGTTTATCATTCTAAGCGGTGATCGCACGCGAGAGAGAGAGAAAACAGTGATTAGTCACACAAAAAATAGGTAATTATATATTTTGAAATACTCAGTTCTAATTATCATAAATATGTGTTTACCGATGGTATTAGACGACCCATGGGGAAATTGTCGTTCGACCCCAAAGGGTCGCGACCACAGTTTGAGAACCACTGGGTTAGAGGAATGTGGTTACGAGTTATGGTGTTGTCAAGTCGATAGAATCAGCAATTAATCAAGTGGATAGCGTGATTGATTTGTCAGATGGTTAGTGATGGATTAATCCTTAAATTGATCATGTGGTTAGAGAGATGGGTTAGTCAGGTAATTAGTGATCCTGTGGTCAAATGGTAATTTATGGGTTAGTCGTGTGGTTAGAGTGTAGGTGTGGTTATAGTGATGTCCAGTGCTACATTGATCCAATACTTCTGTATGGCAGAGAATCAAGGACAATGAATAAACAATCAATGAGATCATTGGAAGCCACAGAGATCTGGTTTTACAGAAGAATGCTGTAAATTCCATGGACATCGAAGAAAACAAATGAGGTTTTAAATCAGGCCTGCACACAAAGAAACCTTATCAAAAGAATAAGAATCTGACAATCAAGGTTCTTCGGGCATATAATGTGAAGAGAAGGTTTAGAACATTTGGTAACAACAGTTAAAATTCAGGGAAGGAGAGATCACGGAAGACAGAGGGAGAAGATGTTGGATGGCCTGACATCATGGTTCGACACAAGATCGACGTCAGAACTGATTACATGCAGCAAGAGTTGTGGAGAGACATGATCGCCTACACCGGCAGGCATGGCACTTGATTCATGGATTAGTCTATTGGTTAGAGAAAAGGATTAGTCAGGTGGATATATTCATGGATTTGTCATGTGGTAGGAGTGATTGTGTGGTCAAATGGTATGTCAACCCTGTATGCAGTCTATCCACCTTTTGTGTTGACTGTCAAACTATGTGCTGTCTGCCTTCTCTCCGTCTTGTCTGTCAACCTTCTGTTTTCTGTCAACTTCCTACATGATCTGTCAACCTTTCATATTATGTGTCAACAGATCTGCAATGATGGAAGGGTCTGGTACTCTAGAAGAGCAGCTGGAAGCAACTAAGGTATGATACTCTTCCAATAGTATTTTTTCATTCTTTACAAAGATGCTCAGAAATTTGTATGTCTTTGTGTTTGATTAGTAGAAAAAGGCCATATTGTGCTTGATTCTCATTTGATGCTTCAGCAGGTTCAAAAACAGTATGTTGTGGTGAGAATTGAGGTTGTTCTGTTGAGGTTTCCAACCTTCATTGACTTACTTGGATCAACTGTCCTGGACATGCTGGTATTCATGGCTATGAAAGAACATACAGGCTAACATTAATTGTTGGAGTGTTTTGCCCGTGTGGTGCCGGGCCCAAGGAAGCAAGAATAGTACCACTGCGATCAACAAGGCATGTCGTAAGAGGTGACTGATGTAGGACCTAGGAAGCTACCCTAGTAAATAAAAAGCATCGTGGAAATCGGATGTGCTGGCCAACTTGTAGGTGCATAATTGACACAACGCACAATCGCTCTTAGGCTCATATCACATACAAATCACACAGAGTGGTTAACAAGTAGTCAATATGGAGCGTAAGAAGTGGGGGAGTTGAAGACAGATGCAGAGGATCTTCTTCTGTATCTTGGCAATCTACAGTTGGATAACACTAAAGTTGATGTTGAATTGGAATTACCAGTTGTACAAGCAGAGCTTGCTGCTTGAGGGGTAGAGAAAGGAGTGTGTATAACCAGGGAACCACAGGAACCATCAGTATACATACCCTTCGACATCTGTTGGGAGAGACTGAGCATCTATGGTTGTGACCGTAGTGTTGTGACGTCAGTTCTATAACCATCTGTTATTATTGAAGTTTAGAATTGTACATACTGTACAAACAGAACTGGAGACCTGATCAACAGAATAAGGAGTATGTTTAACCGGTGAGCCACAGGAACCATCAGTGTGCATACCCTTCGACATCTTTTGGGGAAGACTAAGCACCTATGGGTCTAAGCACCCAGAGTTTTATAATGTCTGTTCAGTAACCAATTATCAATCTGATCTGAATGTGTTTATTTTGTCTAATTATAGAGAAAAGCGACAGAAGTCCGAGCTCAGAAGAATCAGCTGAAGAAAATTGAGGATCTTGGTGCTGCGATGGAAGAGAGACTTATTCTGGACAACAGGTAAAATCTATCTCATTATTCTTTTTTTATGCAGTGCCGTTTTGCCTCACAGCATCAGGATTAAAAGAGACTTCTAGAACAGGTTTTTTGTGTACGCTTCATAAAGTGTCTTTTGTTGCCTGTTATCTCCTAGGTCCACCTTTTGCGTGGCTGGCCTTATGCTTTGTATCCACTGTATCGGAGTAACATTACTCTTTGAGGCTGTTGGTAATCTGCTTATGTGTTTGAACCACTTAATTTGTTTTTTCTTGATGAAGTTCGGTATTGATGTTGTACCAACTTTTTTTTCCTGGTGTCTGCATTTCTAAACCAGTCTCTTGTTACTCCCAGCATTCTGCGTAGACACTTCATCTCTGTCGTGAGTAGTTTTCTTCCATCATTTAATGTCAGCGTCCAGGTTTGGCACTGGTATCATAATGTTGTGAGAAAGATTATTTATTATCTCATGTTTGATATAGCTTCAGTATCTGGTCATGTCTATGTACTCGACTTATCTAGCTATACCACATTTGACTTGGTATTCTTGCAGTCTGGCTAGGGTTGTAGATTCACCACTATTACGTAATCATTTACATCGTTCTCTCTCCCGTAGGGAATTCATAATATCAGCCTGATGGTGCGCTCGTGTGTTGTGGGTCCCGCAAGGGGAGCAAAGAATAGTAACACTGCAACCTTCAAGGCATGTCATAGGGGACAACTGAGATAGTTACCTAGGGTGCTACCCTAGTAAATAAAAAATGTCACTGAAATCATATATTTTGGCCTTCTTGTAGGCGCATAACTAGCACAACGTACAATCGCTTTTAGGCTTGGATCACATATAGTTCACAGAGGGTTTAACAAGTGGCCAATATGAATCATTAGAAGAAGATGAAGAAGAATGAAGCCTGATGATGCAATAATATATACATGTATATTCATAGATACACAGAACACAGCACCGTGGGCCTGGCCCAGCAGTGGGACCAGCTGGATCAACTGTGCATGAGAATGCAACACAATCTAGAGCAACAGATCGAAGCCAGAAACAGGAGTGGTGTATCCGAGGATGCACTAAGAGAGTTCTCCATGATGTTCAAGTAAGTATTGCATGCATGTGTTATATTGAGATTGTTTACAGTGTATATTATGTATCCATTGCTTACTCTTCTACTTCAGAGGGTAACAGCGAGAGGGAGTTTTGGATGAATCAGTTATATGCTATGCCTTCCGGCAAAGCGATCATTCTGACATTGATCTTTTGTCAAACCACAATGTCAGACCATCCAACATCTTCTCTCTCTACCTTCCACAATCTCTCCTTAACTGTATTTTACCTGTTGTCACAAATATTCTGAACCCTCCCTTCGCACTATATGGTTGAAGAACCTTGATTTCCTAACTCTTTTGATCAGGTTTCTTTGTGAGCGATCACCTGCACGGACAGACGGATGGTTTATTTTCACCCATGATCAATTTTCGGCATGTACGGGGCTGACACCATTATAGAAATTGTGACATCTATGTTACAATGAGCAAAGCGCAGTCACAAAAAATAACTACCAATGAAATACGGTGCCTGCGAAAAGTTACCAACAACACCAGAAAAGACAGAATCACCAACAACAGTAGAAGAAAGAAAGTTGACACAGAACCTTGCTTGAATTACATTGAGAAACAAAGAATGAAGTGGTTTTGCCACTTTATAAGAATGCACATAAGCCCCACTGTATACAGAGTCTTCTACAACAGAACATCGGGAAAGAAGGTGAGAGGAAGACTGCGAAAATGATGGTTAGATGGCATAGCAGAATCCTATCAAAGAGCAAAAATAACAATCACCCATTCCACTAGAACAGTGTAAGACAAAAACAGAAAATCATGACACTGGGCAACAACCCGTAGCAGTGTGACGACACTGGGCAACAACCCGGTAGCAGTGTGACGACACTGGGCAACAACCCGTAGCAGTGTGACGACAAAAGATGTTATTGTGTGTTTCATTTATTTGTCAACATTTTAATAAATGTTATTATTTATCTCTCTCTTCTTTTGAACAGACATTTTGACAAAGATAAGAGCGGTAAACTAGACCACCAAGAGTTCAAATCCTGTCTGAGAGCCCTAGGATACGACCTACCAATGGTAGAGGAAGGACAAGTTGACCCAGAGTTCCAAACTATTTTAGACATCGTAGATCCAAACAGGTAGTTAAACCAGTGTTCTGTGATTGGTCTTCAGTCTTTTCATTTAGTGTTTCTGGACACAATTTGACAGGATTATCTATTTAAATCTGGTATTAAAATAGTGTTACCAGTGCCAAACATGGACACTGACATCAAATGATAGAAGAAAACTAGTCACGACAGAGATGAAGTGTCTACACAGAATTTTGGGAGTAACAAGAAGAGACCAGTTGAGAAATGAAGACATCAGGAAAACAGTGGGTATAACAGTACTAAACTTCATCAAAAAACAAATTAAATGGTTCGGCCACATAAGTAGATTACCAACAGATAGTGCAAATTAAAGAGTGATGTTGCTACGATACAATGGATACAAAGTAAAAGGCTGGTCACGCAAAAGATGGACCACAGAGATAACAGAGGTGACGAAATACACTATTTATGAAGCGCACACAAAAGCTTGTTCTAGAAATCTCTTCTTATCCTGACGCTGTGAGGCAAAACAGGATTGGAGAAAAGAAAGGAAAATTAAAATAGGGGGTGTCTGTGGCTTAGAGGTAGTTCTGCAGCTGAGTTCTTCCTGTGTAAGAAAGAGATCGGAGCACACATGATTACCCACCGAAGTACAATGATTATGTTCCAATCAATAGATTGAGCTTTAGATAAATGCCAAAATTTTATCCATTTTACTGCAACAAAAGAAAACAACTCGAGTCATTTAGCTTTAGCATTTTACTGCAACAAAAGAAATCAACTCGAGTCATTTAGCTTTAGCATTTTACTGCAACAAAAGAAAACAAACTCGAGTCATTTAGCTTTAGCATTTTACTGCAATAAAAGAAAACAACTCGAGTCATTTAGCTTTAGTGATTCTCTCAAACAATAACTTATTTGCTAACTTAATTTTGTTTACTTCATCATATCCAAAAGGGATGGGTTAGTATCTCTTCAAGAGTATATGGCATTCATGATCAGTCGAGAGACAGAAAATGTACAATCCAGTTCAGAGGTTGAACAAGCTTTCCGAGCTCTTACTTCTGGTGAGAAACCCTACATCACTGCCCAGGAACTGTACGCGGTAAGTTTGTGTTGTGTTTCCTATTTCTTTGAAGGTAACAGCAATCGAATCAAGTGTTGTACCGATAGAGAGCGATTTATGTCTCCACATCTGTCTGTCTCTGGTACAATCCATCAACTCCGTCACCGAATCATTTCCATTAATCGTGTTACCTTGCCGACCACAGTGCGTTTCAAGATATGATCAACTTTCTAGGAGATAAACAACTAGTTTTCCTTTCCGCTTGTTTCAAACCTGTCCGAATGGTCACACATGTACTAGCCTATCACTTTCAGGTTAGCAAACACAAACTCCATCCAAAGCGTCCGAAAAGGACTCTATCTTGTCGCACCATATTGACGAGTAAAATAATACTTGTTTTAAAACAAGAGTGTCTACACAGAATGCTGGGAGTATCAAGAAGAAACTTATTTAGAAATAAAGACATCAGGAAAAAGTGGGTACAACATCAGTACTGAACTTCATCGTTATTGGTTATTGGTTACTAAACTGACATCATTGCACTCGGGCAGACCCATAGGTGCTCAGTCTCCCCCAACAGATATCGAAGAGTATGTACACTGATGGTTCCTGTTGCTGCTGTTAAACACACCTCTCACTCTGCCTCTCAGGCATCCAGTTCGACTTGAACAATGGATAACTCCAAACTGCTTAAATCGCTTGATCTATTCAACATCGATTTTAGTATCCTCATCCAACAGACAGTAGCGAAGAGACCGAAGAATATCCCACTTATCCATCTTCAACTCCCCAACAGTTGATGCAAGCCTGTCCGTTCTTCATCAAGAAACAACAAATTAAATGGTTCAGCCACAGAAGCAGATTACCAACAGACAGTGCATCTCAAAGAGCAAATGTTACTCCAATACAGTGGATACTAAGCAAAAGGATGTACATGCGAAAGGTGGACCTCAGATATAACAGGCGGTGAAAAACACTATTTATGAAGCAAAGGCAAAACAGGATTCGAGAACAGAAAAAGAAGTTAAAACAACTGTATGTAGTCTGTATGTGATTTGCACTTTAACTGCTTGTGGATCAAATGCCATACTATGTGGCTTTTGGTTGGACACCTTTTTACTAGGAGCCTCACTAAAGGGCATTTTTTTACTAAAGACAAATGGCTTGTAAAAACGTGGCTTTTGCCCTGGTTCATTAATAATTAAGAGTGTAAGTTCATTGTTGCTGGAAAGGTGCCTGCAGACCATCCCATCCGGTTTCTGCATGCTTTTTATTCACTTCACTAAGCAGGACCCCAAAAAAACCTGTCCTATGGGAGTTCATCCCTATAGACGAACCAGAACCTCGTTAACTTTGAACGTTGCGGTCAAAGTTATGTTATGCGATCGACGTCATGGCACATTGGGCATTCCCATGTGTGCTCTGTCCTCTGCTGCAGCAGCCATCCCAAAGTCCATTTGCTCACCGTACCCATGAGAAGTGGGGAAAGTTTTCTGTCTGCACCACTGGGAATGGCTTGTGGATGGTGGGGATGGCTTGTGTGTTCTACAGGCCATCAGCAGGCATCTAATTTTCACTTTTTGCCCTTCCTAAGAGAGACTAGCTTACCCCAACTCTGCTGGATGCAGTGCCAGACGCAGAACACACCTTGTAGACCAAATGTAGTGTTACCAGCATTGACAATATTTTTGTCTTTAATAGAGTGTTTATCAGGAAAGAATGTGAGAGGAAGAGCACGAAAAATATGGTTAGATGGCATAGCAGAATCCTGTCAAAGAGCAAAAACTAACAATCACCCAAGCCATCAGAAAAGCACAAGACAAAAACAGAAAACCATGAACTGGGTAACAACCCAGTAGCACTGTAACGACAAAAGAAGATCGCGCTTCAAACATTTACAATTTTGTCTTTGGTGCCCATGTGGTGCCTCGACCTGCACCAGAAGCAAAGAATAGTACCACTGCAACCCACAAGGCATGTCGTAAGAGGTGACTTTTGTAGGACGTAGGGAAGCTACCCTAGTAAATAAAAGCATTGCAGAAATGGGATGTTTTGACCTACTTGTAGACGCATGACTGGCACAATATACAACACCGCTCTTAGTCTGAGATCACATACAAATCACACAGAGTGGTTAACAAGTGGTCAACATGAAGCGTTGAAAGAGGAAGAAGATAATTTTATCTTTAGTACCGTGTTTTAAACATTGACAATTATCTTTCATACAATGTCCACAGAATCTTACCAAAGAACAAGCGGATTATTGCATAGGCAGAATGAAACCATACGTTGACAAAACTGGAAAGCCTATACCAGATTCGTACGACTACGTAGGCTTCACACATCAGCTCTTCGTGAACTAAGATTCACAATATATTGAGAGCATACTGTGACTGGCTTCAGTTTTGTATCTGTGTTCTAATTGTTTATATAAGTGTTCAGTCTTAGATGAAATATTCACACAATCTTCCATTCTTGTTGCTTTTGTTATATTTTGTATACTTTAACTCGGGATGATAATGATTATGGGTTTAATGACACTTAATCTGTATTAAAGATTATCCATCTTCTTTTTGATGTCAGTATAATCTCTTTGTTAATCAATAATATTTTGATATATCTTTGATAACAGATTAGAATTAAATGTAAGCCAAACTTGTCAAATGAAGAACTTGTGTACATCAGCTATGAAATAGTTAGTTAATATGCTAGTTAATTAGTTAGTTGGCTAACTATTTGGTTAGTTAGTAGTTAGTTTTTTTTAGCAGATTATCCTCATTGCACAAGGAACAAGTCCATAAGTGATCCGATCTCATTTTCAGTATATCCGTCTGGAATTACACGTTTTTCATGTAGAACTGGATGTTTGAGGACCAGAGAGAGGAATGTGTTTAGCCAGCAAGTTTTAGTTCTGTTTTTTTAGTAGATCATTGTCATTGCACATGGAACAAGTCCATAATTGATCCGATCTTATTTTCAGAAGATCCGTCTAGAATTATATGTTTTACAACTAGAACATGAGGGGCAGAGATAGGAGTGTGTTTAGCCAGTGAGCGACATTAACCATCAGTATGCATACCCTTTGATGACTGTTGGATGAGACTGAGCACTTATGTGTCTACTAGAGTGATGTGACATTAGTTCAATAATCAATATCCATCGGATGGGGTGATGCTGACCACATTGTCCACTGTGTGCCGATGATCAGAAAAAATAACAGTCCTAACATTGTAAACAATTTCAAACAATATTCCTAAGAAAGAATTTTTGGGCGTACCATCATCATCAACCGTGTTTGAGCAGACATCTGAAACGTGTTACAGTATCTCCGGATATTTTTTTATTCAGAAGAGTTCGCTTATGCTGGAGATCCATCTCTTAACACTTTTCGATATTTCTGCACCGTTCTTTCACGCAGCGAGACCATGTTTCTTGCTGCGACAACATGTTTAAGAGATTTTTTGGAGTCGGCGTAGCCTAATTCAGTTAACTACTGAAATTACTGAGCACCTATGGACATGTTCAAAGCGCAATGATGATGATCCTCACTAACCATTTGTCAACCAGCTGAGCTATTACTTAAATGTTGTGCTGCCGATATTTTCAGTTAGCTCCTGATAGTATTGAGCACCTATGGAAATGTCTAAAGTGCGATGGTGATGATCCTCCATAATCATTTGTTAATTAGCAAAGCTATTATATAAGTGGACCTCAGAAATATCTTTTTATGAAGCACACACACACAAGCCTGTTCTAGAAATCTCTTCTTATCCTGGCGATGTGTGGCAAAACAAGATTAGAAAAGAGAAAAGATGACATTAGTGTTGTGCCGCTGGTATGTTTAGTTAACTGCTTTTAAAGTATTGTGCACTTATGGGCATGTCAGAAGTGCAGTGATGATGATCTTGTTTGGCAATTCAGCCATGTGTACATGCGGATAGACACATCAGACTGCAGAGCACATACTTCAAGACTGCACCGAATATGATACACTGCTGCAAACTCACTGGCCTAACGAAACAACACTCAACATAAAACTACACAGACCTCAGTGTGAGCTACAAAAGAGTGAAGTTTATACAAGAGACAACTTTGAATATATATACAATATTTCAAGCGAACGAAAGAAATGAAGGATGATCTTGTTTACTGGCAGTATAAGTCTTCTGCTGCCAATATTTTTAGTTGACAGCAGAAAGTACTCTGCACCTATAGGGGTGTCCTGCATCAGTATGCATGGATGGTATTGTATATGCAGGTTGAAGAATGACATCACCATAACCATGGATCACTTTTTTCTACTTTTGCTGACACCTTTTTATATCTTTAATATTCAACATTTTGTGATAGCTTTTTTGTGGTTGTCATTATTGTGTTATTGTTTTCAAAATTATCGTTGGTAATAATTCTTATTATAGTTTGGAAATCATATCATTATTATCCTCTTTGTGTTCTGTTTGAGACATAAGGCTTCCATAAGAGATTTCCAGAGACACCTGATCTCAATGTAGATGAGATCGAGTTCCTAGTCCTATTGGAGACAGATGATTAAACATGTTCATGAGCACGGAAAAGAACCCTCGGTAGTTGAAAATCAAGGAGCAGGCTGGAAAGCAGTGTGAAACAAAATATCTTTGCCATCTTCAAAATGACACAGGAAACCCTCACCGGTGCTATGGAGTTTGTGCACTGCAGCTGAGATCTTCCTGTGTAAGAAAGAGATCAGAGCACACATGGTTACTCACCGAAGTGCAATGATGATGGTTCTGTCAATCAATCAAATCACATCCACTGTCCATCAAAGAGCTGTCCTTGCCAATGTCCCTTCTAGCATATGACCTAGATGACCAATCCACCTCCATGTTCATCTTTTAATAATGGTCTCCAATGATGCACAGTTATTCTGTTCATATTAAAAGTTCTTCATTTGCTATTGTAGTTGGTCAGAAAATGTTGCTGAATTCATCTTAAACAATTATTGTGTTAACCCAGTTTACTCCAATTTTGTTGTTTTCAAAATAGTTCTATTATTCATATTTTATTCATAAAATATTTTATAGGAATAATATGCAGACGTTTTTGGTGTCTTTTCTTTGTATGTTTTTACTGAATAAGTCAAGTGACTTTGCAATTGAAATGACTTTGATTGCATCCTGGTTCAGCAATGCCCCATTCAAACTGTGATCTAGTGTCTGCATTCGGTTAAAGAATTTTCCGACATCAACACTGCTACTGTGAGGTCTCCAACACTTTATAACCATACGCCATTATATGATGTGATTACTGTGTACTACTTGAAGCTTTGTTTATGGTATATAAATTATACTTAATCCTGAATATATACAATTTGTTTCTGGGTCATTCTTCCATTACTACAAGTTTTTCATTTTTTTAATAAAAATAATCTTGTTGTTACGTCTGAAATGACATCATTGGACAGTACGTTAGTTGTGTGGACTCTGATAACATAAGGCCGGCGTGCTCTGGTAAAACTTCTACGAAATAAGACCACAACTGTCACATAATCCTCGCATTCCAGTATTGTTGTATAAAGATTAATTCATTTAAAAGCCATACAACATGCTAAATCAAGGTTATATTATGTTACAAGTTAAACTTAACACTAAGGAATATTAGTATTATTAAGATTTTTCATCAATAAATAACCATGATTCGTAGAATGGGAAAAATTGCAGAAAACCCTACTGTGTTCTATCAAATATATATCAATCAACATAATACCCAATCAAAACAATACCCAATATTTATAAAATCCAGCCTAAACAGGAATTTTGTATTTCCCGTCTGAGCTAGTCTGCCTTATGTTGCAGGGGACCATGGTTATCTGTATGTTGTTGCTTATGCAGTATTACAGGCTTATTCATGTATCTGGTGGCATTGTTATCATTATCTTGTATCCCAGTATGTTTGTATGTACTTCTTGGTTTCAATAATGTTGGTGTTTCAGGGAACTATACAAACCTTTCACTCTAAACATCTCACTGACAGCTAAACAACAGAGGATCAACAGCATTTTCATGCCTACTGTGCGTTACCAGAGCCAAACATGGACTATGACCAAAGCACAGTCGCAAAAAACAACATGAAATGCGATGCTTACAAAAAGTTACCTATTTCAGAAAAGAGAGTCACCAACATCAGCATATGAAAGAAAATTAGGACAGAACTTTACTTGAATTACATTGAGAAACAAAGAATTAAGTGGTTTGGCCACTTAATAAGAATGCACCCAAACTCCACAGTATACAGTCGTCTATAACAGAACATCAGGAAAGAAGGCTTGAGGAAAACCACGAAAAAGATGGTTGAGCAAAAATAACTATTACTCAACCTACTAGAACAACGCAAGACAAGAAACAGAAAATCACAACACTGGGCAACAATCCGGTAAACAGTATGACAACAAAAGATGAAGAAAAACTATCGGTATAAGTTAACATAAATTTTAAGCAAATTTAACAACAAAACCATTTGTGGTGCAGTCTGTGGCCCACAGGCTGAATAATCTCAGCACAGTCCATGACTCTCAGGCTAAATAGCAAGCACTTTTAGTTAATAGACTTCACCTTGTTGATCATAGTTTTCAACATTCCAGTTTCCATTAGCAAAAATGCTGGTAGATTTTATGACAAACTGACCTACCCATTTTTCAAATTAATTTGAAAGAGCACACAGTTTTAGAATATGTTTATGAATAATTTCCAGTCTAAACCAAGTTTCTGTTGATTTCTGTGTCCCATAAAGAAATGTGTTCAGTTCTGTTCTGCCACACTGTCTTGTTTAGTTAGAGCTTCCAATGTTGAATCCAAGTTCAAACACGTTTGCTTAGTTAAGTGTTGTTAGTTATAATGTTGACTATGATAAAATGTAACACTTCTCTTTTATGGAACATGTCAACACTCCCCATCACCACACATCTACTCCTTTAGTGAATGTACAAACACTACACATCACCACACATCTACTCCTTTAGTGAATGTACAAACACTACACATCACCACACATCTACTCCTTTAGTGAATGTACAAACACTACGCATCGGCCACTTATTAAACATGACTTAGGGGTCTCTCTGGCGTAGAGGTTAGGTGCCCACCTCTCATTCCAAAGGTACTCGGTTTTCTCCCTCGTAGAGCCATCAGAATATTTTTACAGAGATCCCTTATCTCAGTGTAGGTGAGATCAAGTTCCTAGTCTTATCGAAGTTGGACGATAAAACGTAGCTACCCGTCTTCAAACTGTGCACATAAAAACCCCTGGCAGTTCCAAATCTAGACAAGTAGGCTGGAAATTCAGTACCCTGACAAAATTCATTCGAATGATTAAAAAATAAAGTTCTTACTAAATATTTTCTCCATCTTCTAAATTACATTGGGAACCTTTGCATCTGCTGCAGAGATCTTCCTGTGTTAGAAAGAGATTAGAGCTCACACATGGTATCTCACCGAAGTACAATGATGATAGTCCAACCAATCATTAAACATGTCCACACACTCATCTATCAACAACATTCAACCGTTACTACAACATATATATATATATATATACATACAAGAATAATTCTACACATTCCTACCACAATCTTTCTTTGTGATACATACCTGGACATTTTCTTTGTCTTCAAAGGTGTCCCAATCACAAAGGACATACAAACTAAAATGCTCCCGTTTTTTTCTCATATTTGAGCAGTTTGTCTGTGTACATGTTTTTGCTACATTTTGTATCTTCTTTGCTTATATATAAAATAAAGTGTAGACCAGACCCGCTCCTAGTGTAGAAAACATTAGTTGTGTTTTTTTGTTAAGAGAAAGAATGAAAGTATGTATGTAGGTACTGGGAGGGATATCTTGTAGGAGACGTCAGATGCAACTTCTTGCAAATGTTCTATAATTATTGCAAATGTTCTACACTACTCGTAAATTAGTTGCAGGATCGCTCATTGTTGGTGCCGGGCCTGCAAGGAAACAAAGAATAGTACCACTGCTACCTACAAGGCATGTTGTAAGAGGCAACTGAGGTAGGGGTCATGGGAAGCTACCCTAGTAAATAAAAAGCAGTGCAGCAATCGGATGTCTTGGCTTACTTGTAGGCACATAACTGGCACAATGTACAATCGCTCTCAGGCTCAAATCACACAGAGTGATTAACAAGAGGTCAATATGAAGCGTTTGAAGAAAAAGATGTAGAATGCAGAGCTGTCAGGGTAAGGGAAAATACTGATCAAGACTCTGTTAAACTTATTAGATGTTTGATCAGAACTGCTACGATCTATTTCTTCTCAGCATGGGGCAATTAACTACACCAGTTCTATGTTAGTTTACTATTTCTTCCTTGTTTTCTTCTGTATCGTGTACTTGTCTAGCTACTTTGTTTCATATTCTTGCAGTCTGGTTAGAGTTGCAGATTCACCCTCATTCTTTGAATCTTTTACCTGTTCCCCATACTCCCCTATTGAGAGCCGCTGTAGCGTAGTTGTTAGTGAACTCGCTCGCAAGGCTGGTGGTCTGGGTTCAGCTCCCGCAATGTGCGTGGAATTTTTCCAGACCGCGACGGCTCTCAGGTCGACCCGGCCTCAACTGGGTACCAGACATGCTCTGGGAAAGTAAAGGCGGCCGGCGTGATGCTGACCACATCACCCATCGTGTGCCGACGGTCAATGAAAATACAGGCCTAACACTGTATTGCCCTATATACCACGAGGTATGAAAGGGTTCCTTTACTTTAATTTACATACTCCCCTATAGCATTCAAAATATCAGCATGATCTAGGGTATTCATAGGGCGTCCTTTCTTTCTTGAACCCTTTGCCTCCCACGTCAGTGCCTGCTTTGTTATTTTTTTTAATCATATCTTCTCAGAATATGTCCAACATATCTCCATCTTCTCTTTCTTATAACAGTTGCTACTAGTGATTGACCGGATATTTCTCTGATATCGTACACAGTGCCTGTTATTTCTGAAGTCCACCTTTTGGCTTGTATCCACTGTATCTAGTATTGTTTACTAGCCGGTTCGTAAAATCGCTTCTTGATTCTCTGACACTGTTGGTCTGTCACAATGTGTCCAGAATGCCCTAGAGAAGTCAACGGATACACTAGTCTATCACATTCATACTTCTTCTTTTGTCGTCATACTGTTACTGGGTTGTTGTCCCGCTGTTCTAGTGACTTCATTTGTCGTCACACTTACCGGGTTGTTGTCCAGTGTTGTGGTTTTTTGTCTTGCGCTGCTCTAGTGGCTTGAGTGATAGTTATTTTTTTTGTAGAATTCTGCTATGCCATATAACCCATCTTTTTCGTGGTCTTCCTCTAGCCTTCTTTCCTGATGTTCTGTTGTAGAAGACTGTCTACAGTGGAGTTTGGACATTCTTATTAAATGGCTGAACCACCTCATTCTTTTTTTTCAATGTAATTCAAGCAAGGTTCTATTCCAGCTTTCTTTCTTATGCTGATGTTGGTGGCTGGCTTTTCTGGTGTTTTTGGTAACTTTTCTTACGTTTCACATGTAGTTATTTGTGCGACTGTGCTTTGCTCATTGACCATGTTTATTTTTGGCTCTTGTAACACAGCAGGCATTAAAATGATGTTGATCATCTGTTGTTTAGCTGTCAATGAGATGTTTGGGTGCCTTAATGGGGCTCCTGTTCAGGCTAGACCACACAAACTCCATCCAAGGAAATCTTCAAACGTTCCAAATCGACCTCTTATTAATCACTCTGTGGGATTTGTATGGGATCTGAGCCAAAGAGCGATTGTACATTATGTCAGTTATGCGTCTACAAGTACGCCATCACATCAGATTTATGCGATGCTTTTTATTTACTAGGATAGGCCCTAGGTCCTACATCTGTCGCCTTTACGACATGCCATGTAGGTCACAGTGGTACTATTCTTTGCTTCCCTTTAGGGCTCAGCACCACACGGGTGCGAAGGAAATTTGAAAACGACTTTAGTTACTGCCAAACTAGCACCTTCATTGTACTACATCATCGTGACCAGAAGAATGAGACAGGCAAACAGAAAAAAAACAAGCCATACTTGTGTACACATTTTATTTATAAATGAAAATGCTGACATCAGACATAGAATGCATGTTCTCTAAGAGAAACAATATACCAATATGTTGTCTCGTTTATTTTTAGCAACTAAATCGTAATTTATAAATAATACAATCTGGCAAATACTCTCTCATGATTTAAAACAACGAAAATAAAAAATTGTTAAAAATAATTACAATGCAATATTGTGAACAGTTACTTCTGGATTATCATCATATCACTCCTAGCATGTCCATAGGAGATCCGATCTATGTCACAAAAAATTCAGCAGCGCCCAACATGACAGCTCGGTGTTGATTAATTAATCTTTTTGCGTATTTCGTATGTAGTTCCTTTCAGGCTGTAAAACCAATGTGCAACGTATACACGTTCTTGGCAAAGATCAAACATATCACAGAGTGATTAAAATTGATTGTAAAGAACGAACGGAAAGAAGAAGTAGGCTGTAAAAAAATATCGACACACATCGCTCTCAATCTGGTCAGCGAGTGGGATTCACAACCCTGAAACTCCTCTGTTCAGAAAGACTCAATGCATTAAGAATATAATTTCAGCTCATTGCAGCTCCCTTATATCGCAACTAATCTATCAGCCCGTTCAATAACCCTGACAGTTTTTATATAACATTCTAAAACTCAAGAATATATAGATGACAAAATGCTGGAAAATTATTGTACTAGTCTCCAGTCAGTACTGCCGGTCGAAAATGAATCAAATATAAATGTTACTATGTAGAAGCTGTCAATGATCCCTTAACAGAGGAGAATAAATTTAAAATAAACTTTTTCAATTATATTCTGGACATTACCCTTAACTTTCTGAATGAACGATTCACGATTCTGGAAACCCATAGCAGCAATTTTCAGTTTTTATATAATATTTGAAAACTCCAGGATATAGATGATAAAATGCTAGAAAATTATTGTACCCGTCTCCAGACAATACTTTCGGTGAAAAATGAATCGGATATAAATGCAAATGCTCTTCAAGAAGAAATTACATACGTGGCTAGACACAAAAATGAAGATAAACAAAATTGTAATTGTGTTGAAAATGGGTTATATATTTTTGTCTATTTTTGATTGCATGTGATTCTTCTTCGAACACTCCATGTTGACCACTTGTTAACCACTCTTTGTGATTTGTATGTGATCCGAGCCTGAGAGCGAATGTACGTTGTGCAAGTTATGCGCCTACAAGTAGGCCAGCACTTCAGATTTATGCATCGCTTTTTATTAACTAGGATAGCTTCCCTAGGCCCCTACCTCAGTTGCTTCTTACAACCTGCCTTGTAGGTCGCAGTATTCTTCTTTGAACGCTTTGAACTTCTTTGTCAAAGTGCACCCTTAAGGAGCAGAATTTGCTGAAAACTCATCGCAGGCAACCAATATAGAGATGGCACGTGATGATGTACTTTCCAAAACATGATGATGTACTTTCCAAAACATGATGATGTACTTTACAAAACATGAAGATGTACTATACAAAAATAAAAATGATGTACTTTACAAAACATAATAATCATGTACTTTACAAAACTAACTAAATGCATAATTTGATCTTGCGAGGTCAGTTATATATTTATACTACCACCTACAATGTTATGAACTTGTCAAGAAAACAAAAATGGAATCTCTGATCCATAACTGGAACAATCATGGGCATGCCGTGCTGCCATGATACAGAGACGCGTCGCACCAGGCAGCACCGTAAGGTGGCGGCATAAGCAGCAAAATCAAAATACAATTTGAACCATTCAATAATACAAAATTTTACGCAATGCTTTTCTATATTAGTTTATGTTATTGATGTAAACAATTTATGATTTATCACACATCTCTGAAGTTTAATAAGCCAAACAAAACTTAGAAATGTGTCATTAATTTCTATTGACTCTACATTGTCTGCCACTCTAGACTACACATCCTTAGTTAATGAATTTGCTCAAGTGAAAGTTAGAAGAGTAAAACTAGAGTTGTTGTAGTTGGTATCATTATTTTAAAGTAGTTTATATTTTCAAAATAAAAAATATGCGTACATTTTATGCATTTAGAAAAAAATCACAATTGAAGGTTATTTTAAAGAAAAAACATTAAAGGGTGGCATTTAGATGACTTGCAACATCAACATCATCAAATAGCTTGTACTGAGCAGAACTTTGCCACCCCAACAGTCCTCCGGAATGTCTCTCTCTAGACCAGATATCATACCTCTGCAGCTGTCATGTTCAAACCATCAGTTATATCCTGAATCCATCTTCTCTGTGGTCTCCCTCTTCTTCTCTTTGTCGGTATACCTCCTTCCATGATAGTCTTCTCTAGCCCTTCGTGTCTTTTTATGTCCAAAATACTTCAATTTTCTCTTTCTTATTTGTAGCATTAACCAGTTTTCTTTGATCTTGATTTCTTTCTGTATAAATCTATTTGTTCTCCTCTCTGTCTATGCTATACGGAGGACTCTTCAATAACACTTATATCCAAAAGTACATATATGTTTTTCCACTGCCTTGTTAAATGTCCATGCTTCACACACATACATTGCCACTTGCATCATACTAAGAAAATATAACGCACGAGCCTGGGAACAATGTCCTCCTAAGCTGAATATATTAATAGCTACTTTGGAAATAAAAAAGTCAGTTTATAAATTTGGAAAACATTGGCATCCCCTAACTAGGTTAACCTAACATCACTGATATGTTGACAGGAGGCAGCAACCGAGAGCTTGACTTCCCTGGGCTCAGCGTATGGATTCCTCAAGGTGGCTTGTTTAAGAATAATTGTCCGGACTAATGCATCTGTTACTATATATGGGTCAAAGTTTGAGGCTGGTCTGCGATCTTCTAGAAACCCCTTGCCTTCTTCATCAACTTGTCGTGGGATTCTGTTGGACAAGAAGAAAGAACTCCGAATGACATATATAACTGATGGTGAATATTTATGTTTAGTTTATGATCAGACTATTAAAACATATGTTCGTCTGTGGGTTAGCGGTAGTCAGCTCGACTACAACCCAACAGTACCTGGTTCAAACTCTACGGTGGTCAGTTTTGGAAGCTAATTTGTTCCCGTGGATTTTTACGAACGGTAACAATAGACCTCACCGTTCAGAAAACAATGACACACTACTAAACATATAAGTGGTGCCTAGAAAATCAACGAATCGCTTACTGTGTCTGATGGTGACGTCCTGAAAAGGATATGTCACGATTCTCATTTCATGAACAAATATGATCGAACGTTTGGCTGACTGGAGTAGAGCGTGGGCTTCCATTTGATAGACCCATGTTCAATCCCTGGTACGGCCAATTAGTTTTTTCTGTCAATGGCATAAAAAATCATAACGTGTACAGTGTCGCGGCGACTGCACTAGCCATGCGACCATTAAATTCCACAGGCGTATGCCTTTCCCCCTTCTACACCGCCATAAATAGCGATATTGTAGGCAGTAATGACATTTTTCATGAATACATTCACTACTATATTGAAAAAGCATGATGTGGCCGAATTAATTTTTGTTCACTTAATCAAATTAACCAACTTTATCACAATCTCTATCGGACCATGATGTAGAAATAGATAGATTTGCTGTAGAGAAAAACTGGAAATTTTATCAAATGCGTTGTAAATTTAGCGATAAATTTTACACGAAACAATTATTGGCGCAGTGTGCAGCAGTTGGGTTATTTTAATAGACAATCCTGACATAGCCTGCGGTCGTTAATACAGAATGAGTTAATAAAGCTTCATCTTCTTATTCAAAGCATTAGCTTTAAAATTCGAATGAGCTTGTCCTACATACAGTAAAGGCATATGTCATACTTTTTCAGTGAGGCTCTCTATGGTAGGCGATACCAGGGCATTCTTGTCAGGTGTCTAAACCACCTGATGTTCTTTTATGAATTGCATGACCGGTTTAACATCCAGTCTTCTTCTGATTTCTTCATTTCTAATTTTGTCTCTTATTGTCACACCTGCAACTCTTCTAAGACACCTTATCTCTGTTGTTATGATTTTCCGCTCATTAGCTGCTGTTATTGGCCATGTTTGGCTCTGGTAACATAGTGTTGGCCAGAAAATTATAAGATTTACTTTAGTTATGGTGAGACATCAGGCTGGGGTTTCTTTGCTAATGCGCATGGTTGGGTTGTTGCAGAGCAAAGTGGAGCAGACAGGACAACTACTTCCAGTATGAGGATGGAGGTTGAAGCAGTTACTATTGCCCTCCAATGGTTCTCTGGGACTCCGTTTACTGTGGCCATTTTGTATCTGACTCTTAATCGATGCTTCACAAGATCCAGAAGGGCAGGTTTTGGTATGAGTGGATGTCGTCTATAGAAGTATCTAACCTCCAGAGGTTTACGTGGATCTACTGTCATGAGCATGCAGATGTTTACGGTAATGAGAGAGCGGACATGTTTGCATCAACAGCATCGATTGTTGGGGAGTTGAAGATGGATAAGGGGATATTCTTCGGTATTTTCATGACTGCCTGTTTTTACGAAGATACTAAAATATATGTTGAATAGATCCACCGATTTAAGCAGTTCGGGACACACATACTGCGCCTGCTGCGTCATTTGTTAGTCAGTATGTTAACTGCATTCAAGTTGTCCAATAACATTAAGTTGAAGAACATGGATTAATTGAGCTTCTATCTCTTCATCTACCTTGAATATGGACAATGCTTGGCTTCAATAGCAGAGGATTGGTAATATTAACTACTTCTTCTTTGAACGCTCCACATCGACCACGTGTTAAACAACTCTTTGGGATTTGTATGTGATTTGAGCCTAAGAACGATTGTACATTGTGTTAGTAATGCGATTTCGCGTAGGCCAGCACATCCGATTTTTTCATTTACTGGGGAAGCTTCCCTAGGCTCCTACCTCAGTCACCCCTCACGACATGCCTTGTAGACTTCAGTGTTACTATTCTTTGCTCTCCTTGCTAGCACCGGCAACACATGTAAATATAAACTATTTAAAAAGGATTCCTTTATGTAAAATTGGTTTCCATTTTGTTTTACCCTTTCTTCCCTGCCCTATTTCCTCCAAAATATAAAAGTTAAAAACATGAATTTACCGTATTGTTGCATCTCTATCTTCGACTCCCCATTTGAAAGCCCTGGATGCAGTACAGAAGTAACCTTTTATCCGAGCCTCGTTATCCGCTCCTCCATGAGGGTCACACAAGTGCAAGAACTGTTCATGGGTTTTAGCCAGCAGTGGCATTGCGGCTTTGATGTAGCTGAAGATGTATTGTATAAGGTGAGATGTGACAGGTACGGTAATACAGGTAAGACAAGTCAGGTACTATAGGATAGAAAATATGTGGAAGGCAACATTGGAGAAGTAAAACATGAGCTGTAAGAGGCGTGACAGGTAAGATGAGATAGGTCAGATATTGCAGGTAAGATATGCGAAGCAGGACTTTTAGCGCCGCCGTTTTGGCGCGACCGTTTTGGAGCGACCGTTTTGGCGCTGGATTTTTTGGCGCAGAGCCGTTTTGACGCGACCGTTTTGGCGCGACCGTTTTGGCGCCATTTAAAAATAACTTCATATTTAACTTAACGTTTATAAATAACTGTTTTCAATAAATTATACATTTTTAATAAATCCAATGCAATGCAAAATATATAAATTAAAAAACGTTTAACGAATACTGTTAAATATTTAACTTTTAGCCAATGCAAATAATCAACTTATAAAACTTGAATAAAGTTTAACGAATTTTGTCCAATATTTTACCTTTAATAAGTTTTCCGAAAGTCCGTGTTTTTAATGCATCAAAAACTTATGCGCAAGTGACAGGATTTCTGACATTTGCGATGGACAAGATGTGACACGCACATAACACCAAATACTATTACGTAAGTAAACGGGTCAAGCTATTAACATTTGGAAGGGGCAGGATTTCTGACATTTGCGATGGACAAGATGTGACACTCAGTCGGTCAGCGTGTCAATTCTCGATCATCTCAAATAAAACGGTTGATGATATAATTCAGACACCTGACATTAGTTCAATAAACGCTGATATATAAGTATATTGTTTCATTAGAGTTAATATACATGTACACTAAAAATTAAAATAATATTAAGGTTATTGAAATTTATAGAGGAATCTGTGCGCCAAAACGTCCTGCGCCAAAACGACCTGCGCCAAAACGTCCTGCGCCAAAACGGTCGCGCCAAAACGGCGGCGCCAAAACGGCGGCGCCAAAACGTCACGTACCGAAGATATGATAGCTAATATATGACAGGTAATATATGACAGGTGATATACGACAGGTAATATATGACAGGCAAGATGTAACAGATAAAATATGGCCTGGAAGATGTGGCAGGTAAGATCAGTTATATGAGTACTATCATCATAGCACTCCGGACAAGTCTACAGGTGATCCGATCTCCGCCTCAACAAATCCAGCAGCCAATGCTTTTTTTTTACACAAACCACTGTTCCACATCCACTAATTCCACTCCCCCTGTAGAACTTGATCATGGAACATCACGCATAGGAAGCAAGCACACTATGCTGTCACGGCTACGCTACATGGATGGATCGGTAGTTCACCACGAAAAGTCCGCACAGGGTCTCTCTGCAAGCTCATACGACAGAATGGTCAAGGAAGCCAGTGATGCATTTAGTATGACAACAAGCAGCATGATAATTGAGGTATGGGTGGTGACTAGGGCACTACTCTGGCTGGAGTCACAAAAATACACTCATGCATGAATTATGAGTGATTTATTAAGTATAATCTTTAAGGTGGAGGCAGGGTTCGGTGCGCAGGCAATGGACTGAATCCCTACATAATTCAACAATTTGCAGAATCACACTTATCTTCATTCCGGGACACATGAGTGTCGTTGGCAATAAGAGAGCAGACAGGCTAGCTGGCTCTGCCACCATATGAGGGGGGCCAGCCAAAGGACAGAGCTGACATTCTGAACGCCCTCATAGAGTATGGCAGCAAAGAAGATTTTCATTTAAACCAATCCACGTCAACTACTAGATTGCATGCAGGAGCTGGGTTTGAAGATTGAAGTAGCAAGAAAAGAACAGCATAACAGGTACATGAGTAGGCTCATCAATCAAAATTGAACTGGTACGGTCAGTCGCTAGACGCTGTTGGAGATATTCTAAAGAAGATCGGAACACCTATGGACATGCCCAGAGTGCAATGAAGATATTTTAAACTGAAACAAACTGGATTTACTGCCGTTGTAACACACACACAAATTACTAACTTGATCCCGCCATCCTCTCTCATTCCTTTAGTACTGAAGTTGACATGCCCGCCACAGGCACCAACATCCCCTGGTATAAGTTTAGGGTGAAAGGACACAGCTACACCAAACTCTTCAGACAAGCGGTGCAGTAGATATCGAGCCATCCACAGGTCATCTGAGGCTCGAACCCCTTCAGTTGGGCCAACTTGAAACTCCCACTGAAATGTATTGTAAATATTACATATGTCATATATCATGAACAAAGGAAAATAAAATAAATTCAGCCTCATCATTCACCATCATTATTATCATCATTATAATTCATCATCAATATCATCATTATCTAGAGCTTGTCCCTGTCGAAACTTTACTGCCACGAAAACAGCTTCCATTGCTTTCCTGTTCTACGATATGTAAACAGCATCTGCCGCAGATATACTTTACTCATTTATGATATCTTGCATCTATCTTCCACTTGGTCTTCATATCATTCATCTGCCCAGTATTATACTCCCATCTTGCATCTATCTTCCACTTGGTCTTCATATCATTCATCTGCCCGGTATTATACTCCCTAAAACAATCTTCTCAATCGAATCGTGTGGCTTTAAAATGTTCGAAATATTTCATTTTTCCCTTCTTTAACACCAATTTATCTTCAATTTAAAACTATTGAAAATGGACACATTTGTTCTTTTTTCTGTCCCCGGTATTCAGAGTTATGCTATCACTGCCAGACCTGGACGCTGACATCAAACGATGGAAGAAAACTAGTCACGACAGAGATGAAGTGTCTACGCAGAATTCTGGGGCTAACAATAAGACACCGGTTTAGAAATGAAGACATCAGGAAATTAATATGTACAACATCAGTACTAAACTTCATCAAGAAACAACATAATAAATCGTTCGACCACATAAGCAGATTACCAACAGACAGTGCGCATCAAAGGGCAATTCTACCCTGATATAGTGGATACAAAGCAAAAGGCATGTCTCGTGAAAGGTGGGCCTCAGAGTTAACAAAGGCGAAGAAAAAAACTATTTATGAAGCGCACACAAAAGCCTGTTCTAAAAATCTCTTCATATGCTGACGTTGTGAGGTAACACAGGATTAGATGACAGAAGAAAAAGAAGAAGATGAGGGCAGATAATTGTTCTACTCTTCACTACTAAGGAAACCACACGAAGCTTTGATATCCCAGAAGTACATCAATGAAAGATCCCGTCAACTTATTTGTTCCAATTATATTGTATAATCTAACTTTGCTTTAAGATTTAATCAGAAAAGTAAGTTTGAACATTTACGGCTGCAGAGGCAGGACATATGGCCTTTGAGAAAGAGAAATCTCGAAGGACTGTTAGGGTGGCAACGTTCTGCTCAGGACACTATGTAATGATGATATAGTAAATTAAGTAAAAATCCTGTGCTCATAAGAAGAAGTATATTGTGGAATACAGTGATAGACCTGTATTTTTTTTCGTTTACCAACATCACACATTGAATGACATTGTCAACGTTTGTATCATTCGGCTTTCTCTCTCTTTGCCTTTTTAACCCGGATTGGAGTATAGACTCTCAACTAACTCTTGCCCAGTTCTTCTCTCTCTCTCTCTGTGTCTTTAAATCTGGATTGGGGTATAGGCCTTCAACCAACTCATGCCAAGTCTTCCTATCTCTAGATCTCTCCTGCAGCTCCTTCCAGCTCTTCTTTATATTGTTGATCTCTGCATCCAAATCTCGCCTCCATGTATTTCTCAACCTCCCCTTCTTTCGCTGTCCTGTGGATTTCAGGAAAGGACTCGTCTCGTTATATTCCCCTCAGGTTTTCTCAAAGTGTCTCCTATCCAGCGCCAGTGTCTTTTTTAAACTCTTGAAATCTGGCATGTTCTCTCCAGAAGCTCCTCATTTGTGACCCTATCATACCATCTCAGGCCCTCTATTCTCCGCAGACACCAGTTGCTGAATGTTTGCAATTTATGCGTTATTGCTTTAGTAGTTTGCTTCCTATTATTTCTCTGGCACGAAATTGAGACTGGGACGATTTTGACAGCTATTAACAGTTTTAAAACAATTACACCCAAACTGATCCTAGAACAATTTTTTGTTTCTACTTTTTTAACTGGGCCCTACCCGGAAGTGTCACAATAATTGGAACCAGTACAGTTGAAGTGTAAACTCCGAGCGTTGTAATTCTTTCGAATAAGAGCTGCCAGAGTTTGATTATGTGTGAGTGATTGTGTCATTTGGCGTTTTATGAAGACCCCCACCATTTGACCGTGATCAAGTGTGCACTACACTTTGACCGTAGACAAAATTCCGAGACGCGACCCTAGAATAATGTGTCCATCTTCTTCATCTTCTTCGAACGCTCCATATAGACCAGTTGTTAACCACATCTTTTTGCTTTGTATGTGATCTGAGCCTAAGAGCGACTGTACGCTGTGCTAGTTATGCGTCTACAAGTAGGCCAGCACTTCAGATTTCTGTGACGCTTTTTATTTACTAGGGTAGCTTCCATAGGCCCCCTACCTCTGTCGCCTCTTACGACATGCTTTGTAGATCGTAGTGGTACTATTTTTTGTTTCCCTTGTCTGCCCCGGCAACACACGAGGGGCTCTACACTTTGATCTTAGCCAAAATGCTGAGAACTGATCCCAGAACAATGTGTCCAAGAAGTAACTGTCCTAACCTCTAAGATATTGCCGCTCTCTTTCCTATTTAGAGTCGACATGAATTCCTTTGAAAGCTTCTCACATTGACATACCTGTCCGGGAAGGCCTCGCATTTCCACCTGAGATATTGATGCCTGAATACATACAAGCAAATAGATGAGCTTCATATAGGTCTCTACCAAATGTTTTATGCATTCCTACAGCGTCGTGGTGCATGGGGCCTGGAGAAATAGATGATAAAGTTAATCATATGAGAATACAAAAATTTCATAGTATCATTTTTAAAAAAATAGAAATAAAAAAAACCTGTCGGTTCTGCCTGTAGTACCGCTTTACTGGACGGTGTATGACAGGTGAGTCGAGAGCATGAGGAATTTAATGGCCGCATGGCTAGTGCAGTCTCCGCGATGTGGTTCAAGTTAGTAGATTTCAATTATGCCAATGGCAGAAAAAATCAATGACCTTATCGTGAATTGTAAACGAATCTCCTGCATGGGAGCCATGCTCTAATCCATTCAACCAGACGCTACACCATAATATAACATTGTACGGAGTTTGTGCTTTAAGCAATAATTTTCACTGCTGGCGGGCCAATTCTGGCGACAGGGACGGGGGATATAGGAAACCTGGTGCAATATTATCATAATATAATATTAATAATTTATCTCGTACCGTTATACGTTACACAGGGCCTGCAAGTAATTTCTCCATACAGTTCTATCCTGGGCAACTCGCTCAATCTCCTCCATGGAACTGAGAACGATATTTCTTGCCTCTTTCATCAAAGTTCTTTTCATGGTCTCCTTAGGTAGTTCTCTCTTTCTTGAATGCTTTACATCCCACTTCAATGTCTCCTTTGATATTCGTTGATCATTTCTTCTCAAGCTGTGTCCCAACATATCTCCATCTTCCTCTTATAACAGTTATTACTAGTGGTCAACCAGACATTTCCTTGATTTCATCACTTCTGAATTCGTCCCATTTTATGTTCATTATTTTTCGCAGACATCTACAGAGTGTTCAACTTAAAAGCATCCCGTGAATGGAGCTAATCTGGCATATATGTATGGAAATGAGAAGGTTCAGTTATGACGTAGTATAGGTCAAGGTTGTGTGATGGTGTGTAATTGTAGTGCGGGAAGGGACGATGAACACATGTGACGTAGGACAAGCTAGTCAGAACCGGTTTAAATAGTAAATAAACACAACTCAATGTGTACCTGGCAAGTTTGGAATTGTCAATGGGGCTGCAATTATCTTGAACACCCTGTATTTTTAAAAACATTCAACTTGCTTTCTATATCTTTAGTCATTTTCCAACTCTAGCTGGCATATGTTAGGATTGATACAACAACTCTCGCTGGCATATGTTAGGATTGATACAACAATTCTCGCTGACATATGTTAGGATTGATACAACAACTCTCGCTGACATATGTTAGGATTGATACAACATTGGAATTGAAAATTCGTAATTTAGTTTTAAAACTGTATAAAACTATATTTTAATATATATATATATAGACTTACCTGCTGGTTGTGGCATAAAAAAGCTGGGCCATCCTAGAGGTCGATTTGATGGATCAATGATTGAGTACTCTTGTTCAAGACCAAACCACGGAGCAGCCGATGATACTTCAGATGTGTTCATAGCATCACAGCAGCTTTTTCTAAAGTTACGAGCTGAATATAACACACATTTTGGTTGAATAATATTTCAAAATATCAAACGGGTTGAAGCTATCATATTATATCTCTCTCACTCTCTCTCTCTCTCTATCTCTCTATCTCTCTCTCTCTCTCTAAACTGCAACGCTGCTGGCACTTAGGGAAGCAACCGCCCGTGTATTGCTGGGGCTCTCAAGGGGAGCAAAGAATTGTAATACTGAGATCTACAAGACATATTGTAAGAAATGGCTGAGTTAGGGGCCTAGGGAAGCTACCCTAGTAAATAAAAAGCGTCACAGAAATTCAGATGTGCTGGCCTACTTATAGGCACATAACTGGCACAATGTACAATCGCTCTTAGACTCAGAGTCGATATAGAGCGTTCGAAGAAGAAGACAGCTGCTGCAGGTGGAACTGGTGACTGGAGAGAAAGTAGAGGATGGTCTCTCTGCCCTCTGCACTATATTTTGCCCCGATCTGTGACTACATCTCTTTTTGAGCCATCCCTTACTGCCGCTCTCATCTTTTTCTAACTGAGAACTAAAACCGAAATTGCACTTTGGTTAGTAACCATGTGGGCTCCCATCTCTTTCTTACACAGGAAGATCTCAGCAGCAGTGTACGAACTCCGTAGCACCGGTGAAGATCCCAGATGTAATTTTTAAAATGGTATTTTGTATGAAGTTTGTTTTTAATTGTTTCTAATTAATTTTGCCCGGGCAGCGGCTTTTCAGCCTGTTCTTCTCAATTTTGAAAAGCTAATGGTTCTTTTACAAAAACAGAAAACCACGACACTGGGCAACAACCCGGTAGCAGTGTGACGACAAAAGAAGAAGAAGAATGGTTCTTTTACGTGCTCACGGGACCTACGTTTTATCGTCCTTTTCCTATAGGACTAGGATCTCGGTCTCACCTACACTAAGATCAGAAATATGTGGAAAAATATCACGATCACTCCATGAGGGAGCGAACCGAGTACCTTTAGCACAGAGACGAGCACCTTACCTCTACGACACATAGACACCCCCAACTGATATCTATCTAGTAAGTAGCCATTTACAAAGCATACATACGGGCTGGTGTCCAGTCGTTGGCGTAGACTTCACATAAGACAATCTTGTGGTTGCCTTGTCTGAAAGGATCATTATAGATAGCAACAGGTTTCAGGAACCTGTCCTCTACCGGAAGTTGGGGCAAAGCTCCAGTTAGGAATATCTGCAATTGTAAATAAATACAAATATATCATTAATTTGGTTACAAGTTAAATCATTAAATACCTTGGGTAGGAGTTGTCCAACGCAATCAATGCCCGAGGGCGACATGACGCGCACATTATATATTTCTGAGGCCCCACGTTACCTCGTCTGTTTTACCAATAATCGTAAGAGAGGAGGCGGGGGATGATTTTTAATAAATTATTACATTTGTTTGTCACAGCGCCAGTGTGTTGCAGGGGCCCACAAGGGGAGCAAAGAATAGTAACACTGCGACCTACAAGACATGTCGTAAGAGGCGACTGAGGTACGGGCCTATTGAAGCTACCCTAGTAAAAAAAAAGGGTGTTCTGGCCTACTTTAAGCCTAAAACTGGCACAACGTACAATCGATCTTAGGCTCAGATCGCATACAAATCACAAAGAGTGATTAACAAGTGGTCGATATGGAGAGTCGAAGAAGAAGAAGAAGATGTTTGTCACAGCATTTCCGAGAACACGGTCTTACTGCTTTTACAATCTTGTTTGCTTTGTGTAACCATCCTACTACCATTAATCACACTATTTACTTTTCACCCATTACATCATCATCATCATCAAATAGTTTGTTCTGAGCAGAACTTTGCCACCCCAACATTCCTTTGTAATTTCTCTCTCTCATAGGTTAGATGTCCCGTCCTTGCAGCCGTCATGTTCAAATCATCAGTTACATCCTGAATCCATCTTCTCCATGGTCTTCCTCTTCTTCTCTTTGCCGGTATGCCTCATTCCATGATATATTTCTCCAAACTTTCGTGTCTTTTTTAATGTCAAAATACTTCAATTTCTCTTTCTCATTTGTAGCATCAGCCAGTTTTCTTTGATTATGTTCCCTCTGTATAGATCAATTTGCTCTCTTCTCTGTCAATGATATACGAAGGACTCTTCTGTAACACTTACATTCAAAAGTGTTACAGAAGACAAGAATGTTACAGAAGACAAAAATGTTACAGAAGACAAAAATGTTACAGAAGACAAAAGTGTTACAGAAGACAAAAGTGTTACAGAAGACAAAAGTGTTACAGAAGACAAAAGTGTTACAGAAGACAAAAGTGTTACAGAAGACAAAAGTGTTACAGAAGACAAAAGTGTTACAGAAGACAAAAGTGTTACAAAAGACAAAAGTGTTACAGAAGATAAAAGTGTTACAGAAGACAAAAGTGTTACAGAAGACAAAAGTGTTACAGAAGACAAAAGTGTTACAAAAGACAAAAGTGTTACAGAAGACAAGAATGTTACAGAAGACAAAAATGTTACAGAAGACAAAAATGTTACAGAAGACAAAAGTGTTACAGAAGACAAAAATGTTACAGAAGAGTCCTTCGTATATCATGAACAAAGAACATGACACCAACTTGTAACATATATGCAGTGTCATATTCCACACTATATTAAACGTAAGCATAATATTGTTCTTGTTAACTAATCGTCAGGATTAGAAGTTAGGATTATATTTTCATGTTATTAATATTTTTTTTATATTACTTTTAATATCACTAAATTACTATTATTATTATTGTTGCAAACGCCGCATGGCGCCTGCGCCTCCCCAGTCATTAGTCAGATGTGCCCCAGTATACAAACTGGTTGTACAGCACTGCCATGCAATGTTACTGTGTTCTTACGACCATTTGTTGGATGCACAGCCCCCTGCAACATAAGGCCAAATAGCTTAGTCGATAAAACGGAAATTCCTGTTAACTGTGGGCTGGTTTTTGTATAGGTTTGATAGAACACTGTACGCCTTTTTGTGCAATTGTACTCAATTCTATGCGTGAATGGTTATTTATTGGGGAAAATGTTAACAATACTGATATTCCTTATTGTTAAACTGAACTTGTAACAAAATATAACCTTGATTTAGCATGTTGTATTGTTTTAAAATGAATTAGTCTACATACAACAACACTGGAATGCAAGGATCACGCCAAAGTTGTGTTCTTATTTCCTCGAATTTTTAGAAGTTAGTTCCAAATAATTGTTTTAATTTGCGGAAATTATTTTGTTTCGTTATTGGAAATAACAATTTTACAACATAGATAAGCACTTTGACCCGGAAAGTAAACATGCCACGATTGTAAGATCTAACCTGGCAGAACCTGTATTGTGTAAGATCTAACCTGGCAGAACCTGTATTGTGTAAGATCTAACCTGGCAGAACCTGTATTTTTAGATCTAACCTGGCAGAACCTGTATTGTGTAAGATCTAACCTGGCAGAACCTGTATGTCTGTTGTAAGCTAACTGGAAAACAATTTATCTTAAGTATCTCTTGATTGGATTTATGTGAAATTAAATGAATAAATTAGTATTCTGAAAGCGTTATATAAAAATGATTTCTTGATGTTGTCAATGATTACATCTAAAAAGGTTAATTAGAAAAAGATGTTTAGTTTAGTTTTTGAGCAGGTGTGGGGGGGAGAGAAATGAAAAAAGTTACGACCGTTTTGAATAAGTTATCTATTCTTTTTGTTTTCTTGAATTTCTCTTTCTTACACATGAAGGTCTCAGCAGAAATGCATGAACAAGCTTTACTTCCACTTCAGGAGTACTTGTAATTTTGAATTTCAAATAAAGAATCCCTGTTTCCTGTAATCTAGTCCAAAAGAGTACCGTGTGCAGACCGAAAATTGTTGGGAAAATGATGTGGAGAAAAACAAACGGAGGATGTAACCCAGAGCACGACAGTATAAATACACTAAACAGAACAGCACGACAGTATAAATACACTAAACAGAACAGCACGACAGTATAAATACACTAAACAGAACAGCACGACAGTATAAATACACTAAACAGAACAGCACGACAGTATAAATACACTAAACAGAACAGCACGACAGTATAAATACACTAAACAGAACAGCACGACAGTATAAATACACTAAACAGAACATCACGACAGTATAAATACACTAAACAGAACAGCACGACAGTATAAATACACTAAACAGAACAGCACGACTGTATAAATACACTAAACAGAACAGCACGACAGTATAAATACACTAAACAGAACAGCACGACAGTATAAATACACTAAACAGAACAGCACGACAGTATAAATACACTAAACAGAACAGCACGACAGTATAAATACACTAAACAGAACAGCACGACAGTATAAATACACTAAACAGAACAGCACGACAGTATAAATACACTAAACAGAACAGCACGACAGTATAAATACACTAAACAGAACAGCACGACAGTATAAATACACTAAACAGAAAAGCGCAGACCACAGTCTTCAGACTTAGAAAGAGACACTGCGGTATCAAAGCACACCTTCATAGAATGGGTCTCAGGGAATCGGCTGCCTGCACATGTGGAGCACCAATGCAGTCCGCAGAGCACATCCTGCAAGACTACCCCAGCCTGAGCAGTGTGAGAATGGAAATCTGGCCAACAGAAGCAACCTTACAAAATAAACTATAGGGGAACCGGTGAATACATCAAGTGTACCGCCCTGTTTATGACACATACCACAGTAGCGAATATAAGAAGTTGATCGCAGAAGAAGAAGTTGTTCTCGAACTCAGGAATGCTCATGTCCCCTAGCACAGCGTCTGATTAACTTCAACATCGGCGACTACAACAGAAGTGATATATTTCAAAGAGAGTTTCAAGAAAAGATTATTGAATCATTTATTGAATCATTTATTGAATCATTTATTGAATCATTTATTGAATCATTTATTGAATCATTTATTGAATCATTTATTGAATCTTCACTCGCCTGAGTGGTTACCGGGCTCAAATTTGGGGTGTAAAGAATAGAACCACTGTTACCTGCCACGCATGTCGTAAAAGGCGCCTAAGGAGGTTTGGCTGAAATCGGATGCATGTGTCCGTTAGGGAATGCTAACCCGAAACAAATGCTTGCAGAAAACGGATGCACCAGGCCGTAAGGCGCATATCATGGTGCAACGACCCTCACAATGAGGAATGGGATAACGGATTCTACGGTCGCCGATCTGTCTCGGAGATTTAGCCACGCAGTAAGAATGTCAGACCTACCATCACGAGGGTGGCCAAAACTTACTGCGGGAAGAGGTCGGCACAAATGGGGAAGCAGAAATCATAGGAATTATATCCTACAGAACTGCCCCCAGTATGCAGACTTGAGAAGAAAGGGTGGCCCACTTACACCAGCATCCAAAACAAACTGTATGGCGTGGCTGATTATCTGAGGCAGACGGCTGCTTTTATTAGAGAATCCGTAATCCCAATCTAGTGAGAACGCAGAAGAAGAATCTTCACTGAATGGGACCTTATCTAGATCGTCCGTCTTCGATAGCACTAGGAACTACACTGAGATCAAAGATCTTTGGAAAAATATCCAGATGGCTCCACGAGGAAGGTAACCGAATACCTTTGGAACAAGCGGGGCGAGCACAGAACCTCTACGCAATAGAGACCCCTTTAAAAATATGAGTAACAATCAAGAATGAGTTGATGCCGGATTTCACCCGTCTGGTGTCGGCAAGGGAAGCAAAGAATAGTACCACTGTGACCTACAAGCCGAGTCGTAAGAGGCGACTGAGGTAGGGGCCTATGGAAGCTACCCTAGTAAATAAAAACCGTCGTAGAAATCGATGTGCTTGTAGGCACGTAACCGGCACAACGTACAATCTCTCTTATGCTCAGATCGCATACAGATCACACAGAGTGGTTAACAAATGGTCGATATGGAGCGTTTGAAGATGAAGATGATATAAACCTTTTACGTACCAGAAGGTTGTACTGGCACCTTGTTAAGTTTCCTACATTTGCTGTGTACACTGTAACCATCCTCAGCAATGTACACATACTCGACAAGCACTTGATCCTAACAAAAATCAATCAAATCAAGAGTTAATTCAATCAATAATCAATAATTTATCCTCAGTAAATATCGACCCGTATTTGCATGCACTCACAAAATCACAGAAAATTATCGATTTCCCAGTTCATAAATTAAGATCAATGGCCAATTGTTGGTTTTATCAGTGGCTTTGTTATATAAAATTTGGCTGAGACAAGCAAGAAATATTGGTCTCATGTCCATGGAGGAGATTGGGCGAATTGTCCATGATAGAGCGGTATGGCGAAATTGCTTGAAGGCCCTATGTAACGTATAACTTAGTTTTCATCACAGTACGTCTGAAAAACTCTTGTCTCTAGCAAGTTTTTCTACCTCTTCCAGCGACATGTTCAATGTTTCTTTGGTGTCGTGCTGCCACCTCTGTCTTGGTCGCCACACCCGTGTTGTGCCGCGTCCCAGTTTCTTTGGTGTCCTGCTGCCACCTTTGTCTTGGTCGCCTACCCGTGTTGTGCCGCGTCCCAGTTTCTTTGGTGTCTGCTGCCACCTCTGTCTTGGTCGCCACACCGTGTTGTGCCGCGTCCCAGTTTCTTTGGTGTCCTGCTGCCAGCTTTGTCTTGGTCGCCACATCCGTGTTGTGCCGCGTCCCAGTTTCTTTGGTGTCCTGCTGCCACCTTTGTCTTGGTCGCCACACCCGTGTTGTGCCGCGTCCCAGTTTCTTTGTTGTCCTGCTGCCACCTTTGTCTTGGTCGCCACACCCGTGTTGTGCCGCGTCCCAGTTTATTTGGTGTCCTGCTGCCACCTTTGTCTTGGTCGCCACACCCGTGTTGTGCCGCGTCCCAGTTTCTTTGGTGTCCTGCTGCCACCTTTGTCTTGGTCGCCACACCCGTGTTGTGCCGCGTCCCAGTTTCTTTGGTGTCCTGCTGCCACCTCTGTCTTGGTCGTCACACCCGTGTTGTGCCGCGTCCCAGTTTCTTTGGTGTCCTGCTGCCACCTCTGTCTTGGTCGTCACACCCGTGTTGTGCCGCGTCCCAGTTTCTTTGGTGTCCTGCTGCCACCTCTGTCTTGGTCGCCACACCCGTGTTGTGCCGCGTCCCAGTTTCTTTGGTGTCCTGCTGCCAGCTTTGTCTTGGTCGCCACATCCGTGTTGTGCCGCGTCCCAGTTTCTTTGGTGTCCTGCTGCCACCTTTGTCTTGGTCGCCACACCCGTGTTGTGCCGCGTCCCAGTTTCTTTGTTGTCCTGCTGCCACCTTTGTCTTGGTCGCCACACCCGTGTTGTGCCGCGTCCCAGTTTATTTGGTGTCCTGCTGCCACCTTTGTCTTGGTCGCCACACCCGTGTTGTGCCGCGTCCCAGTTTCTTTGGTGTCGTGCTGCCACCTCTGTCTTGGTCGCCACACCCGTGTTGTGCCGCGTCCCAGTTTCTTTGGTGTCCTGCTGCCACCTCTGTCTTGGTCGCCACACCCGTGTTGTGCCGCGTCCCAGTTTCTTTGGTGTCCTGCTGCCACCTCTGTCTTGGTCGCCACACCCGTGTTGTGCCGCGTCCCAGTTTCTTTGGTGTCCTGCTGCCACCTTTGTCTTGGTCGCCACACCCGTGTTGTGCCGCGTCCCAGTTTCTTTGGTGTCCTGCTGCCACCTCTGTCTTGGTCGCCACACCCGTGTTGTGCCGCGTCCCACAAAGTAAGCAACGAATAGTACCACTACGACCTATAAGGCATGTCGTAAGAGGCGCCTGATGTAGGATCTAGAGAAGCTATCCTAGTAAATAAAAAGCGCCGCAGAAATTGGATGTGCTGGCCTACTTGTAGGCGCATAACTGGCACAACGTACAATCGCTCTTAGGTTCAGATCACATACAAATCACACAGAGTGGTTAACAAGTAGTCGATACCAAGCGTTACAAGAATAAGAAATCTTGATCGTCCCTTGCCTGTTACTCCAGGAACCATGCCTACTTCCATTACTATTCTATAGTGATATTTAATTATATCGTCGTTTGTCTACCATCTGGTGCAGTCAGGCGTTGTCGGAAGTTTAGGTTTTCATTGTTACAGTCTAGACCAGTGGTTCTTATACTGAAAGGCACGCTTCTCCGTGGAATGTGTGAGGCAGTATCAGGGAAGTCACGCTTCTCCATGGATGTGTGAGGCAGTATCAGGGAAGGCAAACAAGCGTTATAAAAATTTAGTGGAGTTGTTGTTTTATATACATATATATATATATATATATATATCATATCATCATCAGGTGCCGTGCCGGCTGGCGTAGGCGATCATGGATCTCCACAAATCTTTCTCTTTGGTGTTTGCTATCAACTCAGATGTTGACGCTCTACTGTGCAATGAAGTCAAGCTATTCAAAATTGTATTTCTCTGTCTTCCTCTGTCTCGTCTACCCTCAATTTTAGTGGTTGTAATAAAGTGTTCGAAACCTTCCACCCTCATCACATGACCACAAAATGATGACTGAATCTTACTTATATTAATGATAAGCTTTCTCTGTGTCTTGATCTCATTCAACACCTCCACATGAGTCATTTTAGCAGTCCATGGGATTTTCACCGTTCTTCTGTAAAACCACATCTCTGTGATTATATATATATATATTAGCGTATGTAGCTTCCAGACCACAAACACCACCATCTTTATCACCACAAACAATTTAAAAACACCTACAACAGCAATAGTAGTACTATACCTCTGGAATAGGTAATCCTAGAACGTAAGAAGAATGTACGGTTTTGTTGAACCTGTATGAACAAGGACCCTCCATTGCTTGGTTTGAAAGATTATGCAACTGCTGACGATAGAGAAGAAAAAATGACGAGTGACGGATGTGAACAAGAAGAGAACGAGAGTAAAGCGAGGGCGAATGATGATGAGAGTGAGGAGTGTTAGGATCAAGTAGGAGAGAATAGAGAGATGGTAAACATTGTGTTAGTAATTAATGGTATGCAGATTGATTGATTGATTGATATGACCAACACTATTACACGTCGGTGAGTAACCATGTGTACTCCGATCTCTGCCTTACACAGGAACAAATCAACTGCAAAGCACGAATTCCGTAGCACCGGCTAGGGTCCTCGATGTAATTTTGAAGATGGTGAAGATATTTTTGTAGAAACTGTATTTTAAATATTTTTTAATGAATTTTGCTCGGGTAGCTGCTATCCAGCCAGCTCCTCTCAATTTTGAACTGCCAAAGGTGCTCAAATTTAACACGGGACCGACGTTTTATCGTCCGTCTCCGATAGGACTAGGAACTCAATCTCACCTACACTGAGATTAGGGATCTCTGGAAAAAAATCCAGTTGGTGCCTTTAATATAAACTTTATGATGTTGGAATAGTCAGGAGAAGGTTCACTGTGTAACTTTGAAGATGGAAACAGTTTTGTGTGGGTAATTTATTATAGTTTTTTTGTGCTCAGGCAGTGGTTTTCCAGCCTACTCTTAACGATGTTCGACTGCCAATTGTTCTATTACGTGCTCAAGTTAAACATGAACATACGTTTTATTCTCCTTCTCCGATAGGACTAGGAACTCGATCTCCCTTACACTGAGATCAGGGATCTCTAGGAAAATATCCGATTGCTCGACGCAGGAAATGAACCGAGTACCTTTCAAGCGAGAGGCCAACTCCTCACATCAAGGTCATCTTGAACCCTAGCAGAGACGTAGAATGGATTAAAAAAAATACACAATGATTGCCGTGGCTCGCAAGGGGAGCAAAGAAAAGTAACACTGCAACCTCTAGGCATGTCGTAAGAGGCGACTGAGGTAGGGGCCTATTGACGCTACCTTAGTAAATAAAAAGCGTTGCAAAAATCGGATATACTGGCCTACTTACTTACTTATTCCTCTCCGCTCCTCGTGGAGCATAGGGCCTCAACAGTTGTTCGCCAATCTTCTCGGTCTCTGGCTGTTTTCTTTATGGTCTCCTAGGATAGTCGAGCACTCTTCAGTTCCTCAAGAAGATTTTGTCTCCATGTCTGTTTAGGGCGTCCTCTTTTTCGTTTTCCTTGCAGGTTCCACTCAAGTGCTTGTCTAGTGACACTCGACTGTGTCTTCCGTAGGGTATAAACTGGCATACTTGTAGGCGCATAACTGGCACAACGTACAATCGCTCTTAGGATCAGATCGCATACAAATCACAAAGAGTGAATTAACAAGTGGTCGATATACGCTCCGTAAGAAGAAGAATGATTTGAAAAGACGTAAAGCTTGTGAGAGATTCAACCATAAAAAAGTGTACAAGATGGACGATATGTCGTCTGACAGAATCCATTTCCTCCCACTTAATGGACAAACACACGCGCACACTCACACATACACACACGCGCACGCGAGGACACTGTAGCTTTTAAATGCGCACGATATAAGGACATAAGTATGCAAATGAGCACTTAATCGATATTCAGTATTTTCTTGTAAACGATTTTCTTGAAATACAGACAAGAAAATCGACAGACCCAGACAAAATGTCAAAATTGTATCAAAAATAAAAAATGCTTTTTTCTTCTTCACTTCCATATTTTGTTTTGATCTTCTTCTTATTTTTTGTCGTTCAGTGTTCAAGTTCATCATTATCATCATCATTATCATCATCATCATCATCATTATCATCATTATCATCATTATCATCATTATCATCATCATCATCATCATCAAACTGCTTGTCCTGAGCAGAATTGTGTTACCCTAACAGTCCTACGGAATTTATATCTCTCACATTCCAGATGTTCCGCCTCTGCAGCCGTCAGGCTTTGTCTTCTTCTTCAAACACTCCATAATGACCACTTGTTAACCACGTTTTGTTATTTGTATGTGATCCGAACCTAAGAGCGATTGTACGTTGTGCCATTATTACGTCTACAAGTAGACCAACACATCTGATTTCTGCGACGCGATTTATTTACTATGTTAGCTTTCCTAGTCCCTTACCTCAGTCGCATCAAACGACATGACTTTTAGGTCACATGGTTACTATTCTTAGTGATACATACGCTTGTCCTGCACTACGGCATCCTACACGTATAGGTTGCCGTCAAAAGTGTCTTCCTTCGGCCAATGTTTAGATTTGGACGGCCTGTCAAACCATTACACTGTCGGCCTTACTTTTCGGCCACTGTAAGTTTATTCCGGAGTAGGAATATTCTCAGTCTTTTCGAGACGCAGATCGGTACTTGGCAATTTGCAGTTTCTACTCTGCATTTTCCCTGGCCCGGGAAACACTGGACTGGGGCTGCACACAGATGATCTAGAGAGGGGCGTTTCAATCGTCGCTGTCAACGCAACTGAAAATTTTGCGCTCGTCAATATCACTAGCTCCAGTTCTCCCGGGGATGTTAGTTGTTATTGCAACAGTACCTTGCCCGGTTATTCCAGAGGGGGCAGTTTCGTTAGGCACTAGAACGCCACTATAGGGTTTGCGCTCGGCTAACCTTACCCAATCGATGTATCTGCGCTTGGCCTCCGATACGGAGTTTACTGCAATCTTCCCTTGTGTCGTCACGACGCGTTGCAGTGTTCTCAAATATACTTGCCCAGAGCTGACAATTGTGGTGCGACTGTTGTATAGTTACACATCGATCTCATGGATTTTCCCCACAGCTGGCACTTATAGTGAGTGCGGTCATTGGCTCCGGAAGAGTCGTTCACAGACCTCGTACGCTGCTATTTCTTACATTTGCCTTACATTTGCCTTACATTTGAGCAGCTTTTTTCCGACTTCGGCCAGGAGATACGTGCATTTTGTTCAGAGTTTTGGACCTGTGTTACGTTTCTGTGCTTGCACTACTACCACTGTACAGTTCTGTACATCAACCACATTAGCAGATTACCACATCAGACAGTGAGCCTCACCCCATTAGCAGATTACCAACAGACAGTGAGACTCACCACATTAGCAGATTACCAACAGACAGTGAGCCTCACCACATTAGCAGATTACCAACAGACAGTGAGCCTCAAAGAGCAATGTTAATCCGATACAATGGATACAAAGCAAAACGGCCGTACACGCAAAAGGTAGACCTCAGAGATAACAAAGGCAACGAAAGACACTGTTCGTGAATCGCACACAAAAACCCGTTCTAGAAATATCTTCTTATCCTGAAGCTATAAGGCAAAACAGGATAAGAGAAAAGATAGAAAAAGAAGCACAACAAACAAACAGGGGAACAGACCCGCAGACGAAATCTTCTTGAGAAACTGAAGAGTGTTTAACTATGCTGGGAGACCATAAAGAAAACAGCCAGAGACCGAAAAAAATAGCGAACAACTGTTGAGGTCCTATGCTCCACGAGGAGCTGAGATGAATAACTAACACACACAAACAAATCTCTAGAAAATTATCCTGATCGATCCTAGCCCGGAACGAACCGAGTACCTTTGAAGCGGGAGGTGAGCATCTTGCCTACACGCACAGGGACCTACAACGGAACATATTTACCTGAAACAAAAGACGTCATGGATTCGTGTTTATCTTTTACTTGTAGGTAAGACTGGCCCCATCATGTTGATATGAACCACACCTGAGAGCCTAAAGCGGTACAGGTAAGCCAGCACAAACATATCTTTGATAAACAGTGACTAATCTATGCGGAATAACAAGTTACCTGAACTTTCAGAATTAACAAGGATCTGTATTCCATCACTCCTTCACTTCAGGCCATACGGAGACGGACAGGTATCTCACAGTATTACGTTCAATGAAAATGAACATCGTGGTACATCTGTTACAGGACGTAGGTATCAACAACAGTAAACGAGTCGTCGATTTACTAGACACCATTTATACGTTCAATAGTTTGACATTGTTTCTGAACGGTGAGGTCTACTTTTATAATTCTTAAAAATCCAAGGGAACTAACTTGCTTCCAAATTTGCCCGCCATGAAGTTTGAACTAGGTACGCTTGGGTTGTGATCGAGCTCACTATCTCTTAAGCTACAGACGCCCACCAGTATTACATTAACAAGGAAAAATAAATGGGGATATATGAAAAATGACATCTCTGGACGTTTCGACCGTAGGTCTTTATCAAGAAAATATACGATATATCTATTCTCTAATCCTGTTTTGCCTTTCAACGTCAGGTCGAAAAAGAAGACATCTGGAGCGAGAAAATTGAGTCACTACACGCCCGTGTGTTGCCGGGGCCCACAAGAGGAGCAAAGAATAGCAACACTGCAACCAACAAGGCATGTTATAAGAGGCGGTTAAGGTAGGGGCCTAGGGAAACTACCCTAGTAAATAAAAGCGTCGCAGAGATCGGATGTGCTGGCCAACTTGTAGGCGCATAGCTGTCACAACGTACAATCGCTCTTAGGCTTGGATCACATACAAATCACAAAGAGTGGTTAACAAGTGATCGATATCCAGCGTTCGTAGAAGAAGAGTCACTACACACTATCATCATGTGGTGTGTCGAGTGTTGCCATTTTGTTATATTTAATTATATTTATTTTTCCTTGCTATTGTAATAATGTAATAGACATGTTCCTATCCATACCGCCCGATTACTCAGTATTACTGCAGCCTTCCCACAGTTTTCTCCAGATCTCATCTGATCCGGTCTGATCACTTCAAATCTGTAGTTTTCAGTACATCGCCTTCCGTCCTTCCTTCCTTCCTTCCTTCTCTTCCTCTTCCTTCCTTCCTTCCTTCCTTCCTTCCTTCCTTCCTTCCTTCCTTCCTTCCTTCCTTCCTTCCTCCTTCCTTCCTTCTTCCTCCCTTCCCCTTCCTTCCTTCCTCCCTTCCTTCCTTCCTTCCTCTCTTCCCCTCTTCCTTCTCCTTCCTTCCTCTCTTCCTTCCTCTCTTCCTTCCTCTCTTCCTCTCTTCTCTCTTCCTTTCCTCTTCCTCCTTCTCCTTCCTTTCTTCTTCCTTCCTCTCCTTCCTTCCTTCCTTCCTCTCTCTCTCCTTCTCTCTTCCTTCCTTTCTCTCTTCCTTCCTTCCTTCCTTCTCTCTTCCTTCCTTCTCTCCTTCCTTCCTTCCTCTCTTCCTTCCTTCTCTCTCTTCCTTCCTTTCTCTCTTCCTTCCTTCCTTCCTCTCTTCCTTCCTTTTCTTCCTTCCTTCCCTTTCTTCTTTCTGTTCTTGAAATATTGTTATATATTTCAATGTTGTCTCTTGTATAACATTCAGTCTGCTGAAGTTTATACTGTACACATTTCCGTGTAATTTTGTTCCAGTGTTGTTTCACAATGCCGGTATAGTATAACCTGAATGGCGAAGCGGGCACCTGAGGCACCGATGATAAGGAAAGTATGCCTTCGCGAATAAAATAAGTCAACGGTTCAATATTACGTTCTCAGCAACAGATCACGATCTCGGTAGCACCAGAGCGAGTACAAGATGTAATTCTGAAGCTGACGAAAATGTTCAACTACCAAGTGTTCTTTTACGTGCTCAGCTTGAATACGGAACCTATGTTTTATCGTCCGTCTCCGATAGTATTAGGAACTTCCTTCTTCTTCGTACACTCCATATCGATCCTTGTTAGACCACTCTTTGTGATGTGAATGTAAGAGTGATTGTACTTTGTGCCTGTTATGCGCCTACAAGTAGGCCAGCACATCCGATTTTTGCGACGTATTTTATTTAATAGTGCTACTTCCCTAGAAACTTACGTCAGTCGCGTCTTACGACATGCTTTGTAGGTAGCAGTGGTACTATTCTTTGTTACTATTCATGTTCTATTATGTTTGCCACACTGACAGCACACTTGCGGACTAGGAACCTGACTTCACCTACATTGAGATCAGTAGTCTCTAGCATTATATCCAGATCATTCCTCTCTGGGAGTGAACCTAGTAACATTAGACCTAGAGACAAGCACCTTACCTCGCCGGGGATCTCTGTGGCTAATTGGTGAAGCTCTTGCCTTGCGTTCTGAATTTCGTTGGGTTTGAATCTGGACTACACTGCTCTGTTCACGATTGCATTTTTTCAGATACGCCTAGTATTGTGCCGAAGATACGGAGGTCGTGCTTTGTGTAAACCTTTCGGCAACTGGCGTGCATGTTATGTAGAGAGAGAGACTAAGACATATGTGGTCAAACCTGGTGACTAAAGTTATTCTACAGCTTGTAGACTATTAACCTCAACTCACCCACAGTACCTCCTCCCCCCACAGAGACCCCCGGCAGTGATAATGTGTTGACATGTTCAAAATGTTTAACAATAGATACGCCCATGAAATCACGCTTTTGTAAAACTGTTAGTACAGAGTAATCCCTGCCAGAAATTAGTGCTCACTGAAATTTGATAGTTTTTGGCAAACATCCAAAAATACGAGTGGGAAAACTTCCCGTAAAGTAAGTTTGAAAAAAGGAAACATAATGAATATAAAATGGGACGAATTCAGGAGAAGTGATGAAATCAGAGAAATGTCTGGTCAACCACTAGTGACAACTGTTATAAGAAAGAGAAGATGGAGATATGTTGGACACACCTTGAGAAGAAATGATCAAAGAATATCAAAGCAGGCATTGAAGTGGGATGCAAATTGTTCAGGAAAGAGATGACTACCTTGGGAGAACCTAAAACGAACATTGCTGAGAGAGGCAAGAAATATCGGTCTCATCTCAATGGAGGAGATTGAGCGAGTTGCCCAGGATAGAGCGGTATGGAGAAATTGCATGCAGGCTCTGTGTAGCGCATAACGGTACAAGAGGAATTATTATTATTTGGAAACGTTAGCTAGCAAGACAATCATCATCAAATAGTTTGTTGAGCCATTAGCCTGCAAGACAATCATCATCAAATAGCTTGTGCTGCGTTAGCTAGCAAGACAACATACAGTTTGTGCACCCTTAGCCACAATCATCATCAAACTTGTCTGAGCGTACTTTGTTACTCTAACAGTCCTTCGAGTTTCATAGGCTGGATGTCCCACCTCTGCAGTCGCAAGCGCAACTCATCCGTTACATCCTGAATCCATCTTCTCTGTGATCTTCCTCTGCTCCTTTTTGCAGTATGCCTCCTTCCATGATGGTCTTCTCCAGCCCTTCATATATTTTTATATGTCCAAAATATCTCAATTTTCTCTTTCTTATTTGTAGCATCAGCCAGTTTTCTTTGATTTTGAGTTCTTTCTGGATAGATCTATTTGTTCTCTTCTCTGTCCATTGTATACGTAGGACTCTTCTGTAACACTTATATTCGAAAGCACATATATGTTTTTCCACTTCTTTATTAAATGTCCATGCTTCACAACCATACGTTGCCACTGGGAATATGCATGCTCTTAGTATTCTGATCTTTGCTTTCTTATCAGTTCCGTTCCATACTGTTTTTGAGTTGTTTAACTTTTTTCTAAAGCCATATTTGTTCTTCTTTTAATTTCCTTCATCCCTCTTTCCCTCTGTTGTTAGCAGTGAACCAAGATACTCAAAACTGTTCACATTTCCACCTGTTGTTAGCAGTGAACCAAGATATTCAAAACTGTTCACATTTCCATCTGTTGTTAGCAGTGAACCAAGATATTCAAAACTGTTCACATTTCCATCTGTTGTTAGCAGTGAACCAAGATATTTAAAACTGTTCACATTTCCATCTGATGTTAGCAGTGAACCAAGATATTTAAAACTGTTCACATTTCCATCTGTTATTAGCAGTGAACCAAGATATTTAAAACTGTTCACATTTCCATCTGTTGTTAGCAGTGAACCAAGATATTCAAAACTGTTCACATTTCCATCTGTGGTTAGCAGTGAACCAAGATATTCAAAACTGTTCACATTTCCATCTGATGTTAGCAGTGAACCAAGATATTTAAAACTGTTCACATTTTCTACCCTCTCTCTATTGATAAAAATTCTTTTTGTCATGTTCGTTTTATCTGTTGTCATTATTTTTGTTTTTGCAAACATTGAGATTTAGATTTTGTTTTTCGCTTTTATCTTTCACTTCCTCTAATAATTTCTCAATCCCTTTTGTGATGTTGACAGTAACACTGTATCGTCAGCGTATCGTAGTTCAGGTATTTCTCTTCCTCCGATTATAAAAGGATCGTATTGTTCTTCCTATTTCATAATATTCCTAATGATTTTTCATATTATATTACATGAAGGCAACAAATGCAGCTTGTCTGACTCACCTTATGTTAAACAGATACGGCGACAAAATGCAGCCTTGTCTGACTCCCACCTTAGTTAAACAGATACGGCGAAAATGCAGCTTGTCTGACTCATGCAAACAATCTGATGTATGGCCTGAATACTGAGTCAAATCACTTGTCTAGTGAAGTCAAAATATTTATTTATTTTGATAGCCCTGACTTCATGACACGAAGATTGTCTGAGATGATAGAAAACACAACAGAGATTTATGGATGTCTGACTTCATGACTGGACGGCACCTGATGATGATGAGGAAACAACTGAAAAGAACTGTACAGACTCTGCATGGCACTATGTGATGAGAAACATATGAAAGACAAAACTGACAGACCTCTCGCTGTGTGAGTTACAAAAAGTGAAGTTTATACAAGAAAACAACATTGATGATATAGACAATATTTCTCAACTGCACAGACCTCTCGCTGTGTGAGTTACACAAGACAGTGAAGTTTATACAAGAGACAACATTGAAGATATAGACAATATTTCTGGCTAACAAAAGAAAGACAGGATTGAAAAGTCAATACTGAAGAGAAAAAAGTAATGATTTGTAGGAAGATTGACAAGTCTAAATAACAAGAACTAAATAAACAAGTAACATCAGAGTGTTTCTGTGGGCGAAGTAGTTAATACGTCTATCTTGTGTTTCTGATCAAGATTTGTTATCTGTGTTTCGAGAGTAGTTAATACGTCTATCTTGTGTTTTGTGGCGAAGTAGTTAATACGTCTATCTTGTGTTCTGAACGTTGTGGGTTTGAATCCAGATCCCGCCGTTCAGTTCACATGAGAATTTTTATCATGATATCCCTTTCAATATTTCTGGAGCTACGGAGTTTGTGTTTTGTGCAACACTCCCTGTCATTTTAGCTGAGAGGTACGGAAACACACGACGAAACGCGATGCAATGAAGTCAATCCAGTGTCGTACCATCTTTTCAAGTAGGATGAATATCACAAGATGGGTGGTACTTCAGTGAATGATATCACACTATGGCTGATGTGGTCAACGTTTTATAAGCAAGGGGCCGGACCTGAAAAACTGAAGAATAAAGTGGATCTGATACTCTTAAATATTGAAAACTTTTTGTAACTTATTTATTGAGCTACACAAGCTATTCATTTAACCTGAAAATGGAATCATGAAGAAAAGATGGATTGATGGAGTTACAGACATATTAAAACTCCACAACACCACAGCATATCAAGCGACCGACCGTGCACTATCTCGGGATCTGATCATCAGTTAAACCTGCTACGCCTAGCGGTAAAAAAGCAGAGAAGGACAAAATAAAAGATAAGAAAGACAGAAGCTATTATTAGGTAGAAATTGTATTACTGAGAGAAATTAAAGGGCAGGATTGAAGGAGAGGGAGAAAGAGAGAGAGAGAGTGAGAGAGAGAGAGAGAGAGACAATGACAATAAATTACACATTGTTTTGTTTGTTACGTTAGGGACTAAATCCTCTTTAAGCCGAGGCACGCCCCATTCAATCTACGTACGAGCCTGTTGTTGGTTATATCAGAGAGTGTAGGCCAACAAACATGACACATTAACTCCTTTCAGAGAATCCAAGTGTAACATAGTAACCTTGTAGACTTTATAAGAAGATTGTGCTTGAACTTCCTGAACAAGACTGAACAAATCTTAGGAAGTTCTTAGGTCTCTTGGCGACCTACTGTTGGATGAGGACATTAAAATAGACGTTGAACCAATAGAGCTTAGCCCAGTTATTCCATGAATCTGAGAAGGTAGTAATCCAGTGGATACCCTCACACTGCAAGATCAACGGGAATGAAGATGCTGACAGACTGGCTAAAGAAGAAGCAGGAATGCCCTAAAATGACAACCTATTTAGCTATGAAGAAGCAAACACCATCGCCAAAGGGCACTGCAAATCACAATGGGATAAAGAGCACCCAAAACACAACAAGAATGATGGATATTACCAACTGTCAGAAGGGACCAGACAGCCATACTTCGCCTCCGGACGGGTCACAACAGAATGAGACACCACCTGTACAATAAATTCAAGATATTCACCAACGACCTGTGCCCCTGTGTCTTGGCAAGTATGACAACAGAACATATCCCACAGAACTTTCCCCATTATGCAGACCTGAGAAGAAAGAGGTGGTCCACTTACACCAGCGTCGAAGAAAAACTGTTTGACGTGGCTGATAATCTGAGGCAGACGGGACGGGTGCCATTATTAGAGAATCCGAAATCCCAATCTAGTGAGAACGCAGAAGAAGAAGAAGAAGAACCAATAGAGCGACTTATGAAGTTTGGAATTGCACGTATTACAAGTAGACCTAGTTGTTTGAGTGACAGAGAGAGAGAAGTGTATTAAACCAGCGACCCACATGAATCATCAGTATGCATACACTTTGAAGTCTGTTACGGAGACTAAGCACCTATGTGTCAGTCCATTAACTAATAACCAATCTAATGATGGTTTGCTAACTGCAATACACAATATTACTAATATAAACTCAGGGTTATTGCGATACAGAATAAAGTAGTAACGATCCGGAGTGTATAGTAATGTTTGGTACTTATTGGGAAACGGCACAAATACATTTTACGGGCCGTTTCAGGTCCGCAGGCCGTGGGTTTCTCACTACTTTACTTAGCTTCTTGAGTAAACATTGAAGAACAGCGAAAGAAAAACAAGAAAAAGAAGAAAAACACCACTGTACTTTATCGCACTGTACATCATTTGGTGCAACACGAGTTTTACACGACACTCTAAACACAAACTCTAACACAGAAAACGTATTAGAGAAGTAAACATAGCCCTCGACAAGAAAGAGTTTACCAAACGAAATTTTGCTGTTACTTTTTAATGAATTTTTCTGTCTAAAATCTTGCTTTGCTCACAGCATCAAGATAAGAAACAATTTCTAGAGCTGCCTCTTCTGTGCACGATTCGTACATTGTATATCTTACTTTCTCTGTTATTTCTGTGGACCACATTTTGTTTGGACGACCATTTACTACCTGGTGTCCACTGTATGTGAGAACTGCTACCCGTTGAGGCGCACTGTCTGTTCATAATCTGATTATATGGCCGAATATTTAGACTGACCAATAGACAGCAACAGGCACACAGACCGGCAGGCAGCTAAATAGATAGACAGATAGACAGACAGACCAGCCGATTAACCGACATACATACAAACATACAGACAGAGACAAATATACAGACAGAGACAGATAGACGAATGGATGTACGGATGGACAGACAGACAGACATATAGTCAGACAGGGGCATATAGAAACAGACAGACGGATAGACAGAGATATTTCAAACCTCGACGTCTGACACAGAACTACAAACACAATCCAGAATATTCCACAATGTTTCGTTTGCCTGAACGTCGACACGTGAAGACTAGACGGTGTCAACATTTTGGCCAACACAAGACATCTCCATTCTCCCACAAAAATGTCTTGGTACAGCAGACATAATTATGTAGATTAGACAGAAATGGCCAGGAGAAATTGGTCTGACGTGGAGAGATAGAAGCTTTTCTTATCAGTGTAGTCACAGAATATGGTGGGAGGAATTGTATCTTGAGTTTGACTACAATATTATTATTTTTTGGTTTGTCCTCTGTTTGCTTCTTCTTCTTCTTCTTCTTCTTCTTCTTCTCTTCGAACGCTCCATATCGACCACTTGTTAACCACTCTGTGTGATCTATATGTGATCTGAACCTAAGAGCGATTGTACGCTGTGTTAGTTATGCGTCTATAAGTATGCCAGCACATCCGCTGTCTGCGACACTTTTTATTTACTAGGGTAGCTTCCCTAGATCCCTACCTCGGTCGACTTTACAACACGCCTTGTAATTCGCAGTGTTACTTACTATTCGTTGCTTCCCTTGTGGGTCCGGCACCACACGGGTGGTTTTTCCTCTGTGAATTCAGGGGTAGTCAGTGCTACAAACATGACACATCGGACTAATTTTTGCGTGAAGATTAGCTTTCCTTATTTTCAGTATCCCCCGCATTTCAGGCAAGCTTTACTTTCACTTCTGATGTACTTGTAATTTAGATAGACAGACAGACGTAGATAGAAAATGAATTATTGGATAAAATATTGTATGCGAATCTGATCTCCATTTCCAAGTAGTAAGCTATCAACATATTTTGATAACAAATTCCCTTTGCGCCCCCGATTTCCCCTTCCTCTCACACTCCCACCCCCATCCCGGAAAAAATGTATGTGTGAGCCTATACACATTGTTGGAACTTAGAATTGAATGAAATCTTGTGAACTTTACGGAAACAAGCCCAAAGCATAGTTAGCTACCACGCCGCCCGGGGGGTGCCGGGACTCGCAAGGGGAACAGTACCACTGCCACCTTCAAGTCATGTTGTAAGAAGCAGGTTAGGTAGGGGCTAGGAAACTGCTCTAGTAAATAAGCGTCCAGAAATGGGATGTGCTGGCCTAGCGTAGGCTCATAACTGGCACAACGTACACTCGCTCTTAGGCTCAGATCACATACAGATCACACAGAGTGGTTAACAAGTGGTCGATATGGAGAGTTCGAAGAAAACGAAGAAGAAGAAGAAGCTACCAAGTATGAGACGGTATGTTTAACTTTACGGAGCACTGGGTCTGGAAATACCTTACTTAACCTTGTACGTTAGCTATCGTATCATAGAGTATAAGAAAGTAAACAGTGTGTATTAAATAACAACCCGTCATGAAATAGGTGAACTTGATATACAATATATTGCAGATTTGTACCAGTCCGTAATCTGGGCATGGTAGGTTTATTACGACTCCTTGATCAATGACTTTGACGATGGTTTCTATACGTAACTTTGATCCTTAGATACTTGGTATACATCGATATTATGGAAGATTATATTAAAACAATGTAGCAATGGCGAAACAAGCTAACATCTTCACTTTTGTTGTATCCTTTGCTTAATAAATGCATTTTGGTCGAAACGTTGCTGTATATTGTTTTTGTACTTTGTAAAAATAGAGTATTTTGTTTTTACGGGTTTCACCATTATTGTGCCCGATATGATAACGAGATCTCTTTCTTTCTTCTTCTTTTTTCTTTTGTCCTCTGTTTTTTTTTTTTTTTTTGCCGTTAGGATAGCATGTTTAACCTGATGATCGGTTTCCGAGATAATGCATGTTGGTCGCTTGATATGGTGTGATATTGTGGAGTTTTAGGATGTCTGTAACTTCATCAACCCATCTTTTACTTGGTCAGCCCCTTTCTCTTGATGATTCCATTTTCAGCTTGTACGCTCTTGCAAATGGTGTAATCGGATTCATTCTGACCAAGTGACCAAACCATTGGAGTCTCTGAATTTCAATGAATCTAATAGCGGGTATTGTTCCGACTGTTCTTCTAATTTTCTCATTTCACGGGAACAATCCTGTTAAATAGCTTTAAACAACAAAGTTGACATTCAAAGCAGACAGACTGAGTGAGATTAGATTCTCCACCGCCCTTGTGCTTCCAGGGCCCTCAAGAGTATCAAAGAATAGTAACACTGCGACCTACAGGCATGTCGTAAGAGGCGTCTGTGGTAGGATCTAGGGAAGTTACCCTAGTAAATAAAAAGCGTCACAGAAATAGGATGTACTGACCTCCTTGTAAGTGCATAGCTGGCACAACGTACAAATCGCTCTTAGGCTCAGATCATATACAAATCACAAAGATTGGTTAACAAGTGATCGATATGGAGCGATCGAAGAAGAAGAAGAATGATTCTCCGAAATTAGTTCAATTCTTATTGTTCATGTTTGTTGGCCTACCGCTCTGATATAACCAAAACAAGGTTCGTTCTGAGGTTGAAAGGGAGTGCCTCGCCCTAAAGAGGCTTCAGTAACTTTATGCTTAAACGCCAATTTACTTAGTATCACCGCAGCCTACCCACGGTTTTCTCCAGATCAGGTCTGGTCTGACCCACCCAGAGCCAACTATAAACTTATGGGCCTGCGGACTCAGTAAAAAGTATATGAAATCAGACCACAACCGGTCACGTGACCTCGCATTCCAGTATAATTTTATGTAGACTAATTCATTTTAAAATCAACACAACCTGCTATATCGAAGTTATATTATGCAACAAGTTCAGTTTAACAATAAGGAATATCAATATTATGTATTATTTTCAGCAATAAATAACCATAGACTCACAGAATTGAGTAATAGTGCGTAAAAGCTTGCAGTGTTCTATCAAACATATATACATTCCAGCCCCCCGCCTCCCCCGACTAAATCTAGATCAGGGTTTTCCGTCAGTTCTCAGGCCCAGTTAAAGTTGGCTGTGGCTGTACACACCTGGTCTTGCTGGAGTGCAGGGTAACGAGCGTGTTGACTTTCTTGCAAACAATGCCCTGACTCAAGCGGGCAGAAGTATGGACAGAGCCCATATCATCAATGCGGTACGCTCTCAATTATGTGATATAGGCAAGTCTCAGACACTGGAACGAATTCGAGAATTGGGCATTAAGTTTGGACATACCAGGCAATGTCATCTTCGGGGTAGAGAGAGAAGATATACTAAGCAACTTCTCATGGGTACGTTAAGCAAATGTACTTTAAGATGGCTGCTGCAGCGGAGGACAGAGCACGAATGGGAATGTCCAATGTGCCATTATGTGGATCGCATAACATAACATAACAAAACATATCATAACATAACATATCATAACATAACATAACATAACATATCATAACATAACATAACATAACATAACATATCATAACATAACATATCATAACATAACATAACATAACATATCATAACATAACATAACATAACATATCATAACAAACAAATAAAGAAACAAAGTGTATTCGTGCATCTTAAACTATCTGGAAATCAGCCAAATACAGCAACAAAACCATGATTAATATATAACACAGCTGTGTGCTATCAAGTTTACTATACATATCAGAATGCTGGAGAATGTTAGAACAAGATATGTCTAAACTCTCCACCTTCCATACAACTTGTCTGTGAAAGATCTTGCATATGTTCTGGCCAAAACTATCTCTAACCAAGAACTGCTTACACTTGAGTGGAACCGGCATGAAAAACGAAAATGAGGACGTCCTAAACAGACCTGCAGACGAAGTCTTCTTAGGGGAAATGAAGAGTGTTGGACTATCCTGGGAGACCATAAAGAAAACAGCCAGAGACTGAGAAAAGTGGCTAACAACTGTTGAGGCCCTATGCTCCACGAGGAGCGGAGAGAAATAAGTTAAGTCAAGAACTGCTTGTACAGTGTCAACACAAGATATTCTTTTTCTGCACTTTCACTAGATTGGGATTTCGGATTCTCTAATAAAGGCAGCTGTCTGTCTCTGATTGTCAGCCACGTCATACTGTTTCTCTTGGATGCTGGTGTAAGTGGGCCACCTCTTTCTTCTCATATCTGCATACTTGGGGGCAGTTCTATTGGATATGTTCTGTTGTCATACTAGCCTAGCCATAGGGGCACAGGTAGTTGGTGCTCATCTTGAATTTATCATACAAGTGGTGTCTCATTCTGTTGTGACCCGTCCGGAGGCGAAGTATGACTGTCTGTCCCTTCTGACAGTTGGTAATATCCATCGTCCTTGTTGTGTTGTGAGTGTTCTTTATCTCATTATGAGCGCCATCATCCAAGAGAGACGCTGGAGATGGATCGGACTTGTGTACGCAGGAACTAACTCTACTAACTCTAAATCCATACAGGAATTATAAAATCATCTTTAGTTGTAACTCTATGCTCTAACTGAAGCACGACAAATACCGATACTGGAAATCCAGCGAAACAGGAAAACCAGATCGACCAAAATCGAGTTGAGAATATGGATCGGTTTAGAAAGGTCGACGACAGCCTGGCATTTGCTACAGTACACAGACAGAAATCGATATTGAATAATTAGGTCAGAGACGCTAAATGGAAAGGGGAATGAATATAAGGGAAAGTGCTGGGAATGTTCTGCCTGGCTTAAGTCTACGGATTTCTTTTAGACGGGGCTACAGTAATTTGAAATGGAAGACGATCTTATAGCAAGCAGGATGGATATGTAAATCTATGAGAATAAATATCGATATAAGAGAAGACTACAGTAAAACTATGTAGCAATGACGAAACACGTAAAAACAAGGTACTGTAGTTTTACAAAGTACAAAAACAATAACAATATATAGCGACGTTTCGACCAATAGGTCTTTATCAAGTCAATGATACACCAGAAGGGAAGACATTCACTGAGAATAAATAACAGAGAAGATGCTTAGAAATCTAATATTAGCCATGTATAACGTTTTTTGATAATGGAGGGTCAATCGGCTAGTTATTGTGGATGTGCGGGCGTTGTGTGGCAGTAATAATAATAATAATAGTTCATCATCTGCCACCCCTATGAGGAACAAGTCACCAACCAAGGTTTCCAAGCGCCTGATCTATTGTCTATTGTATTTTCCCAGGTGGATGATGGAATTTGTTTTCCACTCTTGCGGTTAAGCGTGGGTCTGGGAGCTTTACTTTGTGTTCCAGGGTCAGATGAGTCGCCCTTGTTATATTATATCTGTGTTTATATAGTGTGGTCTTGATATTGTCTATCCATCTTTTCTTGGTCTTCCCTTAGCTATAGTACCCGATCTCTTTTTAATGGTATGCTGTTATTGGAGGTTTGGTGTATTCCATTCTCATAAAATGCCCAAACCACTGCATTTGTTGTCTTTCCATGTATTCGGTGCATGAAGTAATGCCAACTCTGCCTATGATGTTCTCGTTTCGTAGTCTATCTTTCTGGGAGCCCACCGTCTGCCCAAGCATTTCATTTCACACGGGAGTCTGATCCAACTCCATTTATTTCATATCTTCCATCCATGCTTAGATGGTGAGCTATTCATATCTCTCCACTCTCCATGCTTAGGTGGTGAGCTATTCATATCTCTCCACTCTCCATGCTTAGATGGTGAGCTATTCATATCTCTCCACTCTCCATGCTTAGATGGTGAGTTATTCATATCTCTCCACTCTCCATGCTTAGATGGTGAGCTATTCATATTACTCCACTCTCCATGCTTAGATGGTGAGCTATTCATATCTCTCCACTCTCCATGCTTAGATGGTGAGCTATTCATATTACTCCACTCTCCATGCTTAGATGGTGAGTTATTCATATCTCTCCACTCTCCATGCTTAGATGGTGAGTTATTCATATCTCTCCACTCTCCATGCTTAGATGGTGAGCTATTCATATTCTCCACTCTTCCATGCTTAGATGGTGAGTTATTCATATCTCTCCACTCTCCATGCTTAGATGGTGAGTTATGCATTTTCTTGTTTAGTTTCGTAGCTTCGGGTGTATTTTTATGCTCTCCACTCTTCATGCTTAGACAGGTAAAGTGTTCTATTCCTCCCTCTCATCTTAGATGGTACAAATAATCTCCACTCTCCATGCTTAGATGGTGATTTATTCATATCTTCCACTCTCCATGCTTAGATGGTGAGTTATTCATATCTCTCCACTCTTCATGCTTAGGTGGTGAGTTATTCATATCTCTCCACTCTCCATGCTTAGATGGTGAGTTATTCATATCTCTCCACTCTCCATGCTTAGATGGTGAGTTATTTATATCTCTCCACTCTCCATGCTTAGATGGTGAGTTATTCATATCTCTCCACTCTTCATGCTTAGGTGGTGAGTTATTCATATCTCTCCACTCTCCATGCTTAGATGGTGAGCTATTCATATCTCTCCACTCTCCATGCTTAGATGGTGAGCTATTCATATTACTCCACTCTCCATGCTTAGATGGTGAGCTATTCATATCTCTCCACTCTCCATGCTTAGATGGTGAGTTATTCATATCTCTCCACTCTCCATGCTTAGATGGTGAGTTATTCATATCTCTCCACTCTTCATGCTTAGATGGTGAGCTATTCATATCTCTCCACTCTCCATGCTTAGATGGTGAGTTATTCATATCTCTCCACTCTCCATGCTTAGATGGTGAGTTATTCATATCTCTCCACTCTCCATGCTTAGATGATGAGCTATTCATATCTCTCCACTCTCCATGCTTAGATGGTGAGTTATTCATATCTCTCCACTCTCCATGCTTAGATGGTGAGTTATTCATATCTCTCCACTCTCCATGCTTAGATGATGAGCTATTCATATCTCTCCACTCTCCATGCTTAGGTGGTGAGTTATGAATTTTCTTGGTTGTAGTTTCTGTAGCTATCTAGTGTTTTTACGCGGTCTGGTAGCTAGGCTCACTTCTAACCTCCTTAGTCGCCTCTAATGACAGGTAACAGTGGTTCTATTCCTTACCCTCTAATTTCGACCACTGATGCAAAATAATACTAATAATAGTAACAATAAAATAATTAACCCTTGTATTGATGATCCTCTCAAGGAAGCAACGAATAGTAACACTACAACCTACATGGCATGTCGTAAGAGGCGACTGAAGTAGAGGATCTAGGGAGCTACCCTAGTAAATAAAAAGCATCGCAGAAATCGGATGTGCTGACTACCTTGTAGGAGCATAACTGGCACAATCTTCAATCGCTTTTAGGTTTAGATCACATACAAATCACAAAGATTGGTTAACAAGTGGTCGTTACGGAGCGTTCAAAGAAAATTATAAATCGGATGTAATAGCCTATGAGTCTGTAGCCGCTTAACTGGCGCAACGAACTCATGCTTTAAAACGTAAATGCATACAGACCGCAAAGAATGATTTAGAATGTGTTTGATGTAGAACGGAACGAAAAAGATGGGGGTAACATTTCCCCAGTCTTACCTGGACATTCAGCCGCTTGCTCTCATAATGTGTTCCGGACAAGTACCTGATCATCACAGTCGATGAAGCATTAGTTGCTTGTGTTTAAAGCCCTGTGCATGTGCAAAATCATTGTGTGTGTTACTATGACTATCGATTAATTGCCATTTCACAAAACACAGCCATTAACACAGGCCTATGATAAAGCTCTTTCGAACTCTAATTGCATTGTGGCATCTGTGTAGTTTATTGATATTTCTCAGTAGTTATTAGGTCAACATATCCTAATTAAAGTATGTGCTTTAAGTTTCAGGAAAAAAGGGATCTTCTATTCTTCTTCTTCGAAGGCGCCTTATCGACCACTTGTTAACCGCTGTGTGTGATTTGTATGTGATATGAGCTTAAGAGCGATTGTACGTTTTGCCAGTTATACGCCTACAAGTAGGCCAGCACATCTCATTTTGCGATGCTTTTATTTACTTTGGTAGCTTCCTAGGTCCTACATTAGCCGCCTCTTACAACCTGCCTTGTAGGTCGCAGTGGTACTATTCTCTGCTTCACTTACGGGCTCCGTCAACACAATGGGGAAAAGAACCTAAAGGCGAAGGATTTACTTTATTCATTTGGGTTCCCTATCTGGCTCCGACCCTGTCGACAGGGAAATGGCATTTCTGTTTGATTTCCTATGTTCAGAGTATATGAAAAGTCAAAGGATTGAATCTTAAAACAAAACTTAAAATATGTCGAAACAGTGTCTCGTGAGTATTACTATACAGAAAGGAATGTTGTAAAGCAGGGACGCATGACGTCATACACAAGTTTGGGATATTACAAAAATAAATGTTTAAGAAGAATCCTGCATATTATATTGACGAAAGACGTAAAAACAAAGTACTATAGTTTTATAAAATACAAAAACAATAACAATACACAGCAATGTTTCGATCAAAAAGGCCATTTATTAAGCAATGTAGTTTTACTGCAGTATTCGCCTATATTGAGACAATTTATTGACAAATACAGCAACAAATGAAGAGCCTTTGAAGCAATGAAACTGTGCATCATTGGAGACTACAATTAAAAGAAGAAGATGGAGGTGGATTGGTCATGTATGTTGTAAGCCAGTAGGGGCGTTAGTTAGAACCGCTCTCCCTTGAACAGTGGTTGAAAAAAAGGCCTGGGCGTCTAAAGGAAACACACAGAGAAGAACTGTGGGAAGAGAGTTGAAAGATTGTAACCTGACATGAAGGAAAGAATTGCTAGAAAGGTGGCTATCAATGGGAGGCAACAATGGGAGTCGAGTTGGGGAAAGACTTATATGTCAAAGGACACGCTGAGGATATATATAACTAGATAGAGTATAGACAGTCCGACCGTGGACAGACAGACAAACCGATAGACAGACATACAGAAGCCCTAGAAAAAGAAAGACTGTGCATCCACTGGCAGCGAGTCGTGGACAATGATCAAACAATCGATAAGTTCATTAGAAGCCACAGAGATGTGGGTTTACAAAAGAATGCTGAAAATTCCATGAACAACGAAGAAAACAAATGATGAGGTTTTGAATGAGACTGCACACAAAGAAACTGATGAGGTTTTGAATGAGACTGCACACAAAGAAACTGATGAGGTTTTGAATCAGGCTGCACACAAAGAAACTGATGAGGTTTTGAATCAGACTGCAAACAAAGAAACTGATGAGGTTTTGAATCAGGCTGCAAACAAAGAAACTGATGAGGTTTTGAATCAGGCTGCACACAAAGAAACTGATGAGGTTTTGAATCAGACTGCACACAAAGAAACTGATGAGGTTTTGAATCAGGCTGCACACAAAGAAACTGATGAGGTTTTGAATCAGGCTGCACACAAAGAAACTGATGAGGTTTTGAATCAGACTGCAAACAAAGAAACTGATGAGGTTTTGAATCAGGCTGCACACAAATAAACTGATGAGGTTTTGAATCAGGCTGCACACAAAGAAACTGATGAGGTTTTGAATCAGGCTGCACACAAAGAAACTGATGAGGTTTTGAATCAGACTGCACACAAAGAAACTGATGAGGTTTTGAATCAGACTGCACACAAAGAAACTGATAAGGTTTTGAATCAGGCTGCACACAAAGAAACTGATGAGGTTTAATCAGCTGCACTACAAGAACTGATGAGGTTGATCAGACTGCAACAAAGAAACTGATGAGGTTTGAACAGCTGCACACAAAGAAATTTTGATAGATTTGAATCAGGCTGCACACAAAGAAACTGATGAGGTTTTGAATCAGGCTGCACACAAAGAAACTGATGAGTTTTTGAATCAGACTGCACACAAAGAAACTGATGAGGTTTTGAATCAGGCTGCACACAAAGAAACTGATGAGGTTTTGAATCAGGCTGCACACAAAGAAACTGATGAGGGTTTGAATCAGGCTGCACACAAAGAAACTGATGAGGTTTTGAATCAGGCTGCACACAAAGAAACTGATGAGGTTTTGAATCAGACTGCACACAAAGAAACTGATGAGGTTTTGAATCAGGCTGCACACAAAGAAACTGATGAGGTTTTGAATCAGGCTGCACACAAAGAAACTGATGAGGTTTTGAATCAGGCTGCACACAAAGAAACTGATGAGGTTTTGAATCAGACTGCACACAAAGAAACTGATGAGGTTTTGAATCAGACTGTACACAAAGAAACTGATGAGGTTTTGAATCAGACTGCACACAAAGAAACTGATGAGGTTTTGAATCAGGCTGCACACAAAGAAACTGATGAGGTTTTGAATCAGGCTGCACACAAAGAAACTGATGAGGTTTTGAATCAGACTGCACACAAAGAAACTGATGAGGTTTTGAATCAGGCTGCACACAAAGAAACTGATGAGATTTTGAATCAGGCTGCACACAAAGAAACTGATGAGGTTTTGAATCAGGCTGCACACAAATAAACCGCATCAAAAGCATAAGAGTCAGACAATCAAATTTCTTCGGGCATATAACGCGAAAAGAAGGTTTAAAGCTTTTGGTGACAACAGGTAAAATTCAGGAAAGCAGAGATCGTGGAAGACAGAGGGAGAAGATGATGAATGGTCTGACATCTAGGTTCGACAAAAGATTGACTTAAGAACTGATTACTTGCACGAAGGAGAGATAGTTGTGGAGAGACATGTTCGCCTACGCCGGCAGGCATGATACTTGATTGATTAATTGTGCATCCAAAGGAAACATAGAGAAGAACTATGGAGAGAGAGTTGATAAAATGGGGCCTGACAGGATTGAATCTGGAAGTCTGAGCGTGGAATGGGTGGACATCATTCGGAGATCACATCTAAAAAAATGGCTTGGCTGGACATGCTGGAGTTCAGGGTAACGAGCGTGCTGACGTTTTTGCAAATAATGCCCCAACTCAAGCGGGCAGAAGCATGGACAGAGCCGATATCATCAAAGCGGTACGCTCTCATTATGTGACATGGGCGAGTCTCAGACACTGGAACGAGTTCGAAAATTAGGAGTTAAGTTTGGACATGCCAGACAGTGTCGTCTTCGTTGTAGAGAGAGAAGGTACACTAATCAACTTCTCATGGGTACGGTGAGCAAATGGATTTTAGGATGGCTGCTACAGCGGAGGACATAGCATGAATGGGTATGCCCAATGTGCCATAACGTCGATCGCATAACATAACACATCACTTAGTAAAATTGTGCAAGAATAGACTGAATGAAGATGGGTTAATCTCCAACACGATTACCTTACATAACACAACACTTAGCAAAAATGTGCAAGAATAGACTGAATGAAGATGGGTTAATCTCAACACAGATTACCTTACATAACACAACACTTAGCAAAAATGTGCAAGAATAGACTGAATGAAGATGGGTTAATCTCCAACACGATTACCTTACATAACACATCACTTAGCAAAAATGTGCAAGAATAGACTGAACGAAGATGGGTTAATCTCCAACACAATTACCTTACATAACACAACACTTAGTAAAAATGTGCAAGAATAGACTGAATGAAGATGGGTTAATCTCCAACACGATTACCTTACATAACACATCACTTAGTAAAAATGTGCAAGAATAGACTGAACGAAGATGGGTTAATCAACACAATTATCTTAGTGCTGTGACATCTTACGTATTTATTGAACCTTTCTGTCAGTATAATGGTTGCTCCTGTAGCTAACCCTTCCTACAAGTGTATACGCTTATGCAACTCTGCGTGATCTCACAACGGCTAGATCCCTAGCAATTTATTTCTTGTGACCACGTTACCAGACGCCTACGCAAGCTTCATTAATCTTCGTTTTCATCAGATTTGTTATTTTTAGCAGGCAGAGGAGGATCAGAAGAGAAAATGTAATGGGGTTTCGGGTCAGGGTTGAGGTGAAACAATGAATGGGTAATGTTTTCTAGACTGTTCGATGGGTTTAGAGCAAATAAAAATACTTGGAATTTACATAAATGAGTAGACCCACGACGTTCACAACACAAGGCGAAGGCTTTAAACACTAACCCATGGAGACTTCAATCAAAACGACAAACACATTACTTGCATATCGAGGATATCTGTGGCGTAGAGGTTAGTTTCTCGCCTCTTGTTTCATAGATACTCGGTTCGTTCCCTCGTGGAGTCATCTGGATAATATTTCAGAGATCCATAATCTCATTGTTGGTGAAATCGTCTTCTTTTTTCTATCGGAGACGGACGATAAAACGTAGGTCATGTGTTCAAGTTTAGCACGTAAAAGAACTATTGACAGTTCAAAATCGAGAAGATCAGGCTGGAAAGCCGCTGCCCAAAATGAATTCGAAAAATTTCAGTTCCAACAAAATATTTTCAATATCTTCTAAATTACATCGGGGACCCTCTCCTGTGCTACGGACTTCGTGCTTTGCCGCTGAGATCTTCCTGTGTAAGAAATAGATCGGAGAACACATGTTTACTCACCAAAGTGCAATGCTGATGGTCATATCAATCAATCAATCAATCAATAAACCGATTCCTTCTTGGATACTGGATAAATGAACTACGTTATACAACACAAAACCGTGACCTCCGATAACATACGACTGGCGAGCTCAGGTAAAAATTCTTGGAAATCAGACCACAACCTTCGCTTGACGTCGCATTCCAGTATTGTTAGATACAGACAAATACAATTGAAAAACAACACAACAACACAACAACACAACAACACAACAACACAACAACATATTAAATCAAAGTTATATTATGTTACAAGTTCAGTTTAATACTAAGGAATATCAATATTTTTTAAATATTTTCGTCACATAAATTACCATGGATTCATAGAATTTGGTAAAATTCCAGAAAACTTTACAATGTTCTATCAAACACTTATAAAAATCAGCCCCCATTAAGTAGGAATTGTGGTTTTCCCGTCTGAGCTATTCGACCTTATGTTGCTGGTGGACACATACAAACAAACAAATATTCACTTGTCAATATAACTAAAATCACTGTTGGCAAGACCATGGACTAGGGATGTCAAACGGAGCAACCACATGCACATGGCGCCTGTTGTAATACATCCTTGGCGCCCTATTTTATTATTTCGACTTTGAACAATAATCAGAATTTAAATAATAAGATATGTTTCTGAATAACAGTATGATTCAGTTTATTTTGTAAACACAACATTTGAAGAAAATCAACTTTGAGTCAGTATTCATGACATGAAAATCGTGGCATATCCTCTACAGGACGTAGCCATCAACCACAGTAAACGAGTAGTTGATTTTATAGGCACCACTTGTACGTTCAGTAGATTGTCATTGCTTTCTGAATGGTACGGTCTATTTTTACCTTTTGTAAAAATCCAACAGAAATAATTTCCAAACTTGTCCACCATGTGGTTTGAACCTTGTACGCTTGGGTTTGTGATCGATCTCACTGCCGCTTGAGCTACAGACGCATTCATACGTTATTATTTACCATGGGTGGAGTCGCTGAGGAGGTCAAGGCTGATACAAATCAGTTTTATTTTTGTGTCAGGGCATGCAGGTGTAAGGGGACATGAATATACCGATAGGCTTGCATGTATGGCTGATGTATAAAGCTGGCAAGCAATGAATGTACAGATAGGCTTGCATGTATGGCTGATGTATAAAGCTGGCGAGCAATGAATGTACCGATAGGCTTGCATGTATGGCTGATGTATAAAGCTGGCGAGCAATGAATGTACCGATAGGCTTGCATGTATGGCTGATGTATATAGCTGGCAAGCAATGAATGTACCGATAGGCTTCCATGTATGGCGGCTGTATAAAGCTGGCAAGCAATGAATGTACAGATAGGCTTGCATGTATGGTTGATGTATAAAGCTGGCAAGCAATGAATGTACAGATAGGCTTGCATGTATGGCTGATGTATAAAGCTGGCAAGCAATGAATGTACAGATAGGCTTGCATGTATGGCTGATGTATAAAGCTGGCAAGCAATGAATGTACAGATAGGCTTGCAGGTATGGCTGATGTATAAAGCTGGCGAGCAATGAATGTACAGATAGGCTTGCATGTATGGCTGATGTATAAAGCTGGCAAGCAATGAATGTACAGATAGGCTTGCATGTATGGCTGATGTATAAAGCTGGCAAGCAATGAATGTACAGATAGGCTTGCATGTATGGCTGATGTATAAAGCTGGCAAGCAATGAATGTACCGATAGGCTTGCATGTATGGCTGATGTATAAAGCTGGCAAGCAATGAATGTACAGATAGGCTTGCATGTATGGCTGATGTATAAAGCTGGCAAGCAATGAATGTACAGATAGGCTTGCATGTATGGCTGATGTATAAAGCTGGCAAGCAATGAATGTACAGATAGGCTTGCATGTATGGTTGATGTATAAAGCTGGCAAGCAATGAATGTACCGATAGGCTTGCATGTATGGCTGATGTATAAAGCTGGCAAGCAATGAATGTACAGATAGGCTTGCATGTATGGCTGATGTATAAAGCTGGCAAGCAATGAATGTACAGATAGGCTTGCATGTATGGCTGATGTATAAAGCTGGCAAGCAATGAATGTACCGATAGGCTTGCATGTATGGCTGATGTATAAAGCTGGCAAGCAATGAATGTACAGATAGGCTTGCATGTATGGCTGATGTATAAAGCTGGCAAGCAATGAATGTACAGATAGGCTTGCATGTATGGCTGATGTATAAAGCTGGCAAGCAATGAATGTACCGATAGGCTTGCATGTATGGCTGATGTATAAAGCTGGCAAGCAATGAATGTACCGATAGGCTTGCATGTATGGCTGATGTATAAAGCTGGCAAGCAATGAATGTACAGATAGGCTTGCATGTATGGCTGATGTATAAAGCTGGCAAGCAATGAATGTACAGATAGGCTTGCATGTATGGCTGATGTATAAAGCTGGCAAGCAATGAATGTACAGATAGGCTTGCATGTATGGCTGATGTATAAAGCTGGCAAGCAATGAATGTACAGATAGGCTTGCATGTATGGCTGATGTATAAAGCTGGCAAGCAATGAATGTACAGATAGGCTTGCATGTATGGCTGATGTATAAAGCTGGCAAGCAATGAATGTACAGATAGGCTTGCATGTATGGCTGATGTATAAAGCTGGCAAGCAATGAATGTACCGATAGGCTTGCATGTATGGCTGATGTATAAAGCTGGCAAGCAATGAATGTACCGATAGGTTTGCATGTATGGCTGATGTATAAAGCTGGCAAGCAATGAATGTACCGATAGGCTTGCATGTATGGCGGCTGTATAAAGCTGGCCAGCAATGGACGTGCCGATAGGCTTGTATGTATGGCTGATGTATAAAGCTGGCGAGCAATGAATGTACCGATAGGCTTGCAGGTATGGCTGATGTATAAAGCTGGCCAGCAATGAATGTACCGATAGGCTTGCATGTATGGCTGATGTATAAAGCTGGCGAGCAATGAATGTACCGATAGGCTTGCAGGTATGGCTGATGTATAAAGCTGGCAAGCAATGAATGTACCGATAGGCTTCCATGTATGGCTGATGTATAAAGCTGGCCAGCAATGGACGTGCCGATAGGCTTGTATGTATGGCTGATGTATAAAGCTGGCGAGCAATGGACCAGGCTGATATTATAAATTCCTAAGGGGAGCGTATGTGTAAATGATTCAAGTAATAGTGGTGAATCTACAACACTAACCAGACTGCAAAATTCCAAGTCAAATGTGGTGTAGCTAGACAAGAACACTATGCTGGTAGCCAAGAAGAATAGTAACTAATAAAGAACCGGTGTCGTTAGTCGTCACAGTGAGAATATACTGAGGAGGAGATCAGAGACACTTATGGACTAAGTTGGTTCGAGCGATACAGTGATGATGATCCGATGACTAGATTAGATGTTATTATTTGTTAATACTGTCAATACTGACATACGGATGCGAGTCATGGACCGTAAACAAGTAGATGGAACAATCTCTGGAGGCCACAGAGATGTAATTTTACAGAAGAATGATGAGAATCCACTCTACTGCTAAAATGTCTAATGTGGAGGTGTTGAATGAGGTCAAGCCACAGAGAAAACTTATTATCAATATAAGAAAGAAAAAATTATCATTTTTCGAACTTTTAATGAAAAATGGGAGGTCTAGAATACATTATGACAACCGGTAAAATCGAAGGGAGACAAGACAGAGGTAGAGATATAGAAAGAAAACTTTCAATATCCTGACTTCATGACACGGAAGAGCGTCAATATCTGATATGATAGTAAACACCAACAGGGACATAGATTTGTGGACATCCATGATCGCCTACGTTAGACGGCACGGCACCTGATGGTAATATTTTTAATATTTGGGTTATTGTTTTTACAAGCGATTTGTTTTTAGTATAAAACGCCATTTAGTGTGACTTTAGTGTGACTTTAATGTGACTTTAGCGTGGCTTTAGCGTGACTTTAGCGTGGCTTTAGTGTGACTTTAGTGTGACTTTAGTGTGACTTTAGTGTGACTTTAGTGTGACTTTAGTGTGGCTTCTGGTAAAAAAGGTGTCCAACACAAAGCCATGTAGTGTGACCTTTGGTTCACAAGGAGTTAATATTACTTAATTATTATTATTAGTATTACAATTGTAATTGCCACACGGCGCCCTCATTAATTAGTCAAATGCGCCCCAAATTTTTTTTTTAAAACGTTGAATTGCCATGGACTATGCTGGAATATATTCAAGAGGATGTCTGCTAGTACTGTATTGTGATACATTTTCGTACACTTCCATCTCACTGGCTCGCATCTCACTAAAATTAATGAACACACTACGTGTGTGTAGTAGTAGTAATATTATACCATCACACATTGAACACACATTTATGTAAACAAATGGAACACTTACTTGGATCAACAAAACTCACTGGTTGAACATTTACAAAAATAAAAGCTTGCGTGCAGTACTCATATTATCGTATCCAGAAAACACAAGTCCTAGCAGGTGATGTGTTGATAACCAGGGTTTTAAAAGCAACAGCCGCTGCTTCTAGGGATGTTGTCTAGCACGCACGCACCACTACGTGGGATTTGCTGGAAGTGAGAAGAGTGGTCGAGAATTCTGGATCCGTTTATAAACGAAACAATTAATGCGAAATTTATGTTTTCATATTTGATGGCCTACACGCTTTGATATAACCAATAAAAGGCTCGTCCTTAGGTTGAAAAGGGCGTGTCTCGGATTAAAGAGGATTTAATCCCATGCCCAACACACAATAACAAATAAGGAAATTTATCAAAACAAAAGTTTTATTTCTGTTTAATAAACGTCTAAAGATGAAGAATTGACTTAATTGCACCGGGTTTTACCCAATATAGCTCGGTCCTTCTACACAGAAATGACACAATACATGCAGAGAGTATTGCGCAAAGCACGAACTTCGTAGCTGCGGCAATAATCCTAAGGATCTCGGGAAAAAAATGCACTTGTGAAAAGAACAATGCGATCCGGAATCGAACCCACGATCATCGAAATGCAAAGCAATGGCTTAATCACTTCACCACAGAGATCAATGTAAGAATGTAATGTCTCGACCATGTAGAGGCAATGGCTTAATCACTTCACCACAGAGATCAATGTAAGAATGTAATGTCTCGACCATGTGGTGCCGGGGCCCGCAAAGAAAACAAAGAAAAGTACCACTGCGATCTACAAGGCATGTCGTAAGAGGCGACTGGTGTAGGGGCCTAGAGAAGCTACCCTTGTAAACAAAAAACGTGGCAGAAATTGGATGTGCTGGCCTATTTGTAGGCGCATAACTGGCACAACGTACAATCGCTCTTAGGCTCAGATCACATACAAATCGCACAAAATGGTTGACAAGTGGTCGATATGGAGCTTTAGAAGAAGACATTATGGGCATCCCATATTAAAGGGGCCTAAAGCTGAAGAAGTGACTTCATTGCACTGGGTTTTACCTCATTTAGCTCGGTCCCTCTACGCAGAATTAGCACGATACTTGCCAAGAAGTATTGCACAAATCACGAACTATGTAGCTTCGGCTTCTAATGGGTCTCTACAAAACCACACTTATTAACAGCACGGAGCGGCCCGGATTCGAGCCCACGACCTTAGGATGTCGACTACTACGGCGGAGGTTGTACAGTATATTGATTGTAAGATATATTGTTGAACTTTCACCCGAGATAACTTACTGAGGTTTGAACACGCACTCACAAGGTTACCGTCCTCACTGCTTGTATAATACCGCTTTTTAGTGGCTGTGTAGGACAGAAGGGATATGAGCCTGACGAATGTAAGGGCCACATGACTAGTGTAGTCACTGTGACAATGTTCATCTTATGATTTTTATCTTGATGCCTGGTAAGATTGTATACCTATCGATGTAAACATCCTACGGTCGATAAAAAGTAGGTCATGTGTTCAATTTGGGCACGAAAAATATCCCTTAGCACTTCAAAATCGAAAAGAACAGGCAGGAATGTCGCTGCCTGAGCAAAATTCATTAGAATATGATAAAAATAATAATATATACAAAATAACTTTACCATCTTCAAAATTACATAGATGACCGTCGCCGGTGCTACGGAGTTCGTATACTGCAGCTGAGATCTTCCCACCACATACATCTGTTCAAAATACCCTTTACACTAGTCTTCCACAGTTACAGAACACATGCAGATTCTATAATTTGGCATAGACTGCCCAAGAGTGAAAACTCGCAGTTAGAAGAAGAAGAAGATGTTCCTGTGTAAGAAAATAGATCAGAGCGCACATGATTACTTCAACTACTTCTTCTTTGCGCTCGTTCTTTACCACCAATTTTAATCACTCCTTGGGATATGTTTGATCTTTGCCAAGAATGTATATACGTTGCACATTGGTTTGGTAGGCCCTAAACGCATAGACTTCTACACGTTTAGGACATGTGCATCCGATTTCAGCCAAACCTCCTTAGGCGCCTTTACGACATGGTGGCAGTAACAGTTGTTCTATTCTTTACACCCCAAATGTGGGCCCCGGTAACCACTCGGGCGACATGGTTATTAACTGAAGGAGAATAATAATAGTCCTATCAATCAATCCATTAAAAAATATATCTTTATGCCCCGCGATACAGAAATAAAAACTTGATCTTACCTGGAATCGAACCCGGGTCTTCCGAATGGAAGCCCGCACTTTAATCCAAGCGACGAGACGCTCCTGCTTCACAAGATTGAAAACCTAAATTAAAGCTTGATTGAACCTCTGCTTTCAATCACAGGAGTCCGGCAGAATATTGATTTTTCTGACAGGATTCTTGATGGCTCGATAAATTGTGACATGATGACATGACGTCAGCAATTTTGATTTTTGGGACGGGCTGGGAATAGAAGGAAGAAGTAGAAGAAGGTATGTAGGTATGAAAGTATGAAGGTATGAAGGTATGAAGGTATGAAGGTATGAAGGTATGAAGGTATGAAAGTATGAAGGTATGAAGGTATGAAGGTATGAAAGTATGAAGGTATGAAGGTATGAAGGTATGAAGGTATGTGGTAGGTCTGAGATGTAGCACTTATTTTTTTATTTCTGTTTTTAAAGTGATGTCTAGACCAGTTCGCTGCGATCAGTATATTTATATCTGTGTTACTGTTTGTATGTCTGTCTGTGGGCTGACGGACGGACCGAGCGACGGCGGGTGGGTGGTCACATGGACGGAAGTACGGGCAGGCATGTGGAAGGGTAGACATGCAGACAGACAGACAGACAGAGAGACAGACAGACGAAAAGACGAATGGACAGACAGACAGACGGACAGACAGAGAGATAGACAGGCAGACAGACAGGTATGCAAACAGAGATATAGATATAATTATATAGATATATACAAATCGCACTAATGGTGGACACAGCGACTGGTTTATGGTTGATACCGGAGTAAAGCAAGGCTGTATTCTATCTCCGCTATTGTTTGGAGTGGCCATTGACTGGGTGATGCGAAAATGTTGCAGGGGCGAAACTGGCATCGATTGGGTAGAAAATAGTCAACTAGAAGATTTGGATTTTGCAGATGATATTGCATTGTTAAGTAGAAACAACCAAGATATGCAAAGAAAAACAGACAACTTGTCATCTATAGCATCAAAAGTTGGACTGCAGATAAGCAATGAAAAACTAATATAATGAAGACACCTATGGCAAGTATTGCAGATATCACACTGGAATCTAAAATGATAAAAATAACAGAGCAGTTCACCTATTTAGGTAGCAATTTTGATTGCACAGAAAATGTTAAAAAGAAATTATGATACGAATTGGCAAAGCAACATCAGCTTTTAAAAGTCTAAATAAAATATGGAACTGCAAGTTATATAGTATTAAAACTAAATTACGAATTTTCAATTCAAATGTTGTATCAATCCTAACATATGCTAGCGAGAGTTGGAAAATGACTAAAGATATAGAAAGCAAGTTGAATGCGTTTGAAAATAGATGTCTGCGAAAAATAATGAATATAAAATGGAACGAATTCAGGAGACGTGATGAAATTAGAGAAATGTCTCGTCAACCACTAGTGACAACTGTTATAAGAAAGAGAAGATGGTGATATGTTGGACACATCTTGAGGAGAAATGATCAACGAATATCAAAGCAGGTATTGAAGTTGGATGCAAAGGGTTCAAGAAAGAGAGGACGACCCTAAAACGAACTTTGCTGAGAGAGGCAAGAAATATCGGTCTCAGTTCCATGTAGGAGGTTGAGCGAGTTGCCCAGGATAGAGCGGTATGGGGAAATTGCTTGCAGGCCCCATGTACGAGAGGAATTATTAATAGATATATAACAATAATAATAGTAAAAATAATTCCTCTCGTACCGTTATATGTTACATAGAGCCTGCATGTAATTTAGTATATGTATAGACAGACAGACAGACAGATAGATAGATAGATGGATATATGGATAGATGGATAGATAGATAGATGGATGGATGGATAGATGGATGGATAGTTGGTTGATGGATGGATGGATGAATAAACGGATGGATGGATGAATGGATGGATGGATGGATGAATGGATGGATGGATGGATGGACGGACGGATGATGGATGGATGGATGGATGGATGGATGGATGGATTGATCGATAGATAGATAGATAGATAGATAGATAGATGGATGGATGGATGGATGGATGGATGGATGGATGGATGGATGGATGGATGGATGGATGAGGATGGATGGATGGATGGATGGATGGATGGATGGATGGATGGATAGATGGATGAATAAATGGATGGATGGATGGATGGATGAATAAACGGATGGATGGATGAATGGATGGATGGATAGATGGACGGACGGATGATGGATGGATGGATGGATGGATGGATGGATGGATTGATAGATAGATAGATAGATAGATAGATAGATGGATGGATGGATGGAGGGATGGATGGATAGATGGATGGATGGATGGATGGATGGATGGATGGATGGATGAATGGATGGATGGATAGATGGACGGACGGATGATGGATGGATGGAGCTAACGAAGTCACAGAGAACCAATGGAGGGCAGTAGTAACGGCCTCAACCTCCATCCTCATACTGAAAACAGTTTTCCTGTATGCTCTACTTCGTTCTGTAACAACCCTATCATGCACTAACCACCAAACCTTGGTCCGACTCCTCAGCACGATGCGCAGACCCATCGGTACAAACAACAACAGTATCAGCCCTTGCACTATCTTCTATCAGTTTCTTAGTGGCGCCAGATACCAACCACAGTAACGTTCAGAAGTCGCCTCTTCGTGTAGGAAAATCAGAAATGTGCTCAAGTTTAATTATAACAAAATAAAAATAGATGAGTTCCTATATTCACCAAAAAATTACTAGCTTATTCAATATAAGCGTCTGTAGCTTTAGTGGTAGTGAGCTCGATCACAAACCCAAGCGTACCTGGTTCAAAACCCGCGGCAGACAATTTGGAAGCAAATTCGTTTCCGTGGAATTTTACGAAAGGTTAAAATAAACCTAACTTCTGAGAAAGCAATGGCAAACTACTGAACGTATAAGGGGTGGCTAGAAAATCAGCGACTCGTTTACTGTGGTTAACGGTTACTTTCTGTAAGGGAAATGCAACGATTTTCATTTCAATGAATATACAAAATTTTCCGCAACACTTTGACCAAAAAAAACCTACATTTTGTGTATATGCTCCCCTGAGAATGTTACTCCATAAGCAACCCCCCATATAGTACATGAATCGGCCCTGCTTGTATGATAATCAGCAATTTGCTCAAGTTAAAATGCCAATAAAAACGGGGATAAGTTCAAGTAAGGTGAAAGTGGCAAAACGTGCGAACTAACAAGCGACATGAAACGAAACATAAAATACACAGAGAAAAAATCCAGAAACTAGAGCAGACGTTTGACGTCATGTGGAAAGACTTTTATAAGAGCAGACGGAAGCCCAGATCAACTGTTGATTGCAAACGTCTGAAATGTCGAGAAGTGAGCGTGCCCTGAATTTCCAATCAGGGATGGGTTTCTGGTAAACGGTAGATGAATAAATTCTGGCAGTATCTCAGGTTGAGCTACTCTATCTAGTTATTTTTTTTAAAATCGCTTTCTTATGTCGTCACACTGTTACCAGTTTGTTGCCCAGTGTCGTTGTTTTCTGTTTTTGTATAGCACTGTTCTGGTGGCTTGGGTGATTGTTATTTTTGCTCTTTCACAGGATTCTGCTATGCCATCTTTTTCGTGGTCTTCCTCTCTCCTTCTTTCCTGATGTTCTGTCGTAGAAGACTCTATACTGTGGAATTTGGTTGCATTCTTAAGTGGCAAAAGCACTTCATTCTTTGTTTCTCAATGTAATTCAAGCAAGGTTCTGTGCCAACTTTCTTTCTTATGCTGATGTTGGTGACTGTCTTTTCTGGTGTTGTTGGTAACTTTTCGCAGGCAGCGCATTTCACATATAGTTATTTTTTGTGGCTGCGTTCTGCTCAGTGTCCATGTTTGGCCCTGGTAATACAAAGTAGGTATGAAAATGGTGTTGAACACTAGTTATTTAGCTGTCAGTGAGATTGTTGGTGTGCCTTTACCATGGGTCTAGCTGGTAGATTACAGTACTAATTTTCATTCCTACAAAAAATATATCAGATCTGTTCAGTTGTGATAACAAAATAAATTCACATCAAGACGGAGTTTATAGTGGTTCCCCAACATTCTCCAATGGCGGTCTCTGTGACCACGTGTTTATCACGTGTTTATCACGTGTTTATCACGTGTTTAAGCCTTGTGTTCCAAAGGTACTTGGTTCGCCCCCTCGGGAAACTATCAGGATATTCTTCCAGAGATCCCAGATCTCAGAGTAGGTGAGATCGAGTTCCTTGTCCTATCAGAGACGGATGATAAAACGTTGATCCCGTGTTCAAGGTAATCACGTAAAATAATGCTTGGCATTTCGAAATCGAGAATAGCAGGCTGGAAAGCCGCTGCCACGGACAAATTTATTATTAAAATTTTAAAAACATATTCTTTCAAAACATTTTACATCTTTAAAATTACATCAGTAACCCTCACCGGTGCTACGGAGTTTATGCACTGCAGCTGAGACCTTCATGTGTAAGAAAAAAAATGGAGCAAACATGGCTATTCAACAAAGTGCAATGATGATGGTCCTATCAATCAATCTCCAACTATTTTATATGATGAACACTTCAAGAAATATGAACCAATCAACACAGGTAACTATTAATATAAAGATCTGATTGATTGATTGATTGATTGATATAACCATCAATCATTTCACTTCGGGAATAACATGTTTGCTCTAATTTTTCTGACACAAAAGATCTCAGCGGCAGTAACGAACTCCGTAGCACCGTCGAGGGTCCCCGATGTAATTTAGAAATGTTGAAACAATTTTGTCGGAAATTGATTTCTTACGACGGTCGTGGTTTCGAACTCGTACCGCACCGTTCTGTTCACAACGACATTTTGTAGGAGACATCTGGATTAATAATGGAGCTATGGAGCGTGTGTTTTGTTCAATAATCTCGACAGATGGCTCTCAATTTATGCGGAAAGACATCGAATCATATGGGGAAAATTGGACACGATGAAGTCAATTATTAATCTTTATGTCATTTATTATGACAAATTTGCGAGTATCTGTGGCGTAGAGGCTACGTGCTCATCTCTCGTGCAAAGGTAACCGGTTCTCTCCCTCGTGGAGCCATGTATCCAGAAATCCCTGATTATAGTGTAGGTGAGATCGAGTATCTAGTGCTACGGTGAAGACAATAAAACGTTCATCCCGTTTTCATTTTGAATACATAAAATAACAAATAAAAAGTGGCAGTTAAAATCGAAAAGAGCAGGCTGGAAAGCCGCTGCCCAGGCACATTTCATTAGAAAAGATTAAAAATAAAATTTCTACAAAAATATCTTCACCATCTTCAAAATTACATCGGGACCTTCGCCGGTGCTACGGAGTTCGTGTACTGCAGCTGAGATATTCCTGTATAAGAAAGAGTTCGGAGCATACATGATTACTCACAGAAGTGCAATTATGATGATTCAATCAATCAATCAATTAAAACATCTTCTTCCACAGCGATGTCTGGTCATGTGCATAACCCATCAGGGACCACAAGCTGAACAGTCAGCTTCAGGTTTACCAGGTTTTTTTCCCAAATTTCGGCTCTCAGGTAGCCTAGGTATTCCACAAGTAGCCTCTTGTCATAGTTCCCCAGATGGCAGCGGAGGAATGGACAGTTAGCCAAATAGTTAGAGTAGTATAATTAGATTATTTAATAGTTGAGACTATGTGTTGCACTCTCTAAGCAGAGGCGCAACACATAACAACGAGACATGACGCTTTTGTGTAGTAAAATAGTGACGTGTTAGTAACGGATTAGTAAACAAGGGGAGACGATGAAAACACTTTAGCTGAATGGACGTGTTGTACGTTCTAAAAGTTAACATAAAAAATAAAAGCAATATAAATTGAAAGCAGTGTTTGTACTACAACAGAATATCCCCATTACACTCTCAACTCATCTAAGAGGGGACAGTATTCCAGGACCCGGTGTTTGTTACGCCTGCCGACACTAAAAGCGAGCAGCCTCACCTATTCCTAGTCTATGTAAGCATCCGTTGAGGCCACTTATATGTATCATCGCCATTTGCCTCTTTGTCTCAGGAGACAATACTTTTGCGTCATGTAGTTTGTTCTGTGGGACTGACATAAGAACAAAAGTCACGTGTTTAAGAGCCTGCGTTTTTTCCGTCGCAACATAAGGTTGTGAGACATAGAACATTGCCATAGCGGCGGAGAAGATCATTAATATCTTTAAATACAAATGCTACAGAAGAGTACTTAGAATATCATGGACAGAGAAAAGAACAAATGCTTCTGTTCTGCAACAGCTTGATATTAAAGAGAGTTGGCTATTAAAGAGCATAACATCAAGGAAAATTAAATATTTCGGACACATCAAACATCCATCTCGAGTGCCTAGAGAAGATAATTTTGGAGGGAATGGTGCCTGGAAGAAGAATGAGAGAAAGACCTAGAAGACGATGGGTATAAGATGTGATTGGTGATCTGAGAATGATTGCTGCTGACGCCGGTCAACTTGCACAGAACAGAGTTTTTTTCAGGACTGCTGTCATGGGAGCCAAGTTCCTGAAGGGACAAGCTACTTGATGAAGATGAGTTTGTTCTGTGCTGAATCACGTTTCTTGTGACTGTAAAGTCGACCACGAAGTGACTTCTGCGTGACACATGCCTGGTCAATTTTTATGGAGTACCTGAGCTGCCCAAGCGTCAACTACCCTCTCTCGGCTTCGCTGGTAGAATCCAGAGGAGTGCAAGCACGACGTCTGGTATCAGTTTGTTTGCAGGAGCTGCCAGTAGGGCATAACGTGATGCCTGTCCGCCTTAGGGGCTCCATTTAGGATTTTCTGTTTGGGTTTTCTGACCCTCCCGAGGCTCCCACAAGACAGTGGGGCTATTTGCCCATAGCTGAGAGTCTGGTTCTTGGATTTCATGGTAAACCCACTCATATCACAATTATGGGGGAGAGGCCAGACCTCCACCGAGATTTTTGTCGGGTTTACTCCCCATTGAACAACATTCATTGAACAACAGAGACTCAACTTGTTTTTTCATTTGGTGAGAATAAACCTGAATACACCAGTTGCAAGAGCATACAACCTGAAAATGGAATCATCAAGAGGAAGGGGCAGACCAAGAAAAAGATGGATTGATGGAGTTACAGACATCTTAAAACTCCACAATACCACATCATATCAAGTGACCAAGCGTGTACTATCTCGGAGACCGATCATCAGTTATACCTGCTACTATTAACGACAATTAAAAGCAGAGAAGAACAAAAGTAAGAATAAAGACTTCCTACAGGACAGTCACAACAACATTAAACAAATAAATTATATATATATATAATATATATATAGTACAAACAGTGCAGGGGACCTCAGCGATAACAGAGGCGGCGAAAAACACGGTTATGAATCGCCCCCAAAGCATGTTCTAGAAATATCTCATCTTATTCTGTCACTGCGAGTCACATAAGGATTATAGAAAAAGAAGCAGAATAAGTATGTTGTTTAGTGTATTGATTCGTACGAAAGAAGAAAGTAAGTTCTAAGGCATTAGTCAACCATCTCTCTCTCTCTCTCTCTCTCTCTCTGCCTTTAAAACCCAGATTGGAGTATAGGTCTACACAGTGGCGGCTCGAGATCATTTTTGTTGGTGGGGCCAGACATTGTTTCCGGATAAATCAAGGTTTTTGGTTTCTATATTTTAATTTATAAAATAATAAATACACGTTATACATTATTTTTGGTGGGGCCTGGCCCCACTGGCCCTTAATGACGAGCCGCCACTGGGTCCACAAGCAACTCATACCAACTCTTCATATCTCTTGATATCTCCTGCAGCTCCCTTCAGCTCTTCTTTATATTGTTTATATCTACATTTCTCATTTACATTATCCTAAATCTATTAGTTAACCATATGAAAATTATGTGGGTAAGTGGTTAAGCCATTTGTCTTGTGAGTCGAATGTCGTGGGTTCGAGTCCGGACCGCGTCATTCTGTTCACGGGTGCATGTTTTTCCAGAGACCTCTAGGATTGTTGCTGGAGCTACGGAGTTCGTGCTTTGTGTAATACTCTCGGCAGGTGGCGTGCCATTTCTGCGGAGAGGGACCGAGCCGTATGGGGTAAAACCCGGTGCAATGAAGTCAATCCTTCGGCTTTAAACCCTTTTTTATTGATCATACTAGAAAACAATCATGCGGATATTAATAACAAAAACTATCGTTACTGTCTGTAGTACTGCTTGTTAGGGCGGGATAGAACAGGTAGGACGAGAGTCTGAAGAATTTAATGTCTGCATAGCTAGTGCAGTCGACGCAAAACTGTTCAGGTTAGGATTTTTCATTTATGCACACAACAGAAAAAATCCTTGGATTGCCGTGAATTGAACACGATCCTCCCCCATTGGAGCCACGACCTAACCCATTCGACCAGACGCTCCTCGTCATAAAAGCAATCATAACTCAACTATAAATCAAACATAAAAACATAAATATCTTGTCTTTCTACCTGTTACCTACCTGTTGAACATCCAACTGTAAACGATTTGGATTCAAATCTTACACCAATCCTCGACTTTGCAGCAGCGACGATCACAGAAATGTAGATTTCACTTACAATTCTTCGAACTTCAAGAACAAATTATTCTTTTCACAACTTTGTAGTCACTTGAATATGGGATATAAATATTGAAGAATAATTTCGTGAAAACTTGACAGCCAAGTGCAGAAAGTTACTTCTTTTACAAGCTTTCAAACAATAAGTCATAGACTGAGTTTTTTCATTAGCATTGCTGTTGTTTTGTAAATGTAGACTTGCCTGGCGGTGTGCCTCCATTCATGCTCCTTTGGTGAATGTGCGTAGCTTCAATAAGCTGGCAGTGTAAGTAGCTGAGAAATGATATTATCAGGGGCGTGAACATTAAGTAGTTAGAGAGGGTAGGAGAAATATATGGTGGTTTTTTGGGGGAGGAGGCTTATTTTAAAACAAATTGTAGCTGCTGTCTGTAATATTGCTATATAGAGCTGTGTAAGACGGGGAATCCGGCAATCAAGGTTCTTCGGGCATATAATGCGAAGAGAAGGTTTAGAACATTTGGTGACAACATGTAAAATTCAGGAAGGAAAGCTCATGGAAGACAGGGGGAGAAGATGTTGGATGGCCTGACATCATGGTTCAACAATAGATCGACGTCAGAACTGATTACATGAACTAAGCAGAGAGAGTTGTGGAGAGACATGATCGCTTACGCCGGCAGGCATGGCACTTGATTGATGACGGGGAGGAGGGAGTAGTGAGCCTGCAAAATTTAATGGCCGCATGGCTAATGCAGTCGTCGCACAACTGTTCATGTTAGGATGTTTTTACCCCTCCTTTGGTCCCCCGCAGCAAATTGAAGAAACACTTACGAACTTGAACATAGATGAAATAAAGTCAATCATGCGACAAATGACATCAATTTGATTGTATAAACATGTCACCATGAACACTAAAAGAATGTTGTTCAATAGATTCTTTCTACCAACATTATACTATCAGTGTCAAACCTGAATTCTGCCATCAAACGATAGAAGAAAACCAGTCACAACAGAGATGAAGTGTCTATGCAGAATACTGGGTGTATCAAGAAAAGATCTGAAATATTCAGGGAAAAAGTGGGTACAACATCAGTACTGAACTTCATAAGAAACAACAAATTAAATGGTTCGGCTACATAAACAGATTACCAACAGACAGTGTGCCTCAAAGAGCAATGTTACTTCGATACAGTGGAAACAAAGCAACAGGTCGTCCACGCAAAAGATGAACTACATATAGAACAGAGGCAGTGAAAAACACTGTTTATGAAGCGCACACAAAATCCCGTTCTAGAAATCTCTTCTTATCTTGACGTTGTGACTCGAAACATAATTAGAAGACAAGAAAAGGAAAATAGACCAGATGAAGGTTGTCTGGCACCGATACAGGTGAGCACGGTGAGCACACTCATTTTCTTAGACTAAATAAAAAAAACAGATGTACACGTAGTGAAAATTAATCTACTTCTTAAATATAGAAAACTAGAATGCCAAGAGAGAGAAAGAGAGAATGAGAGAGAAAGTGTGTGAAAGAAGAGAGAGAGAGAGAGATAGAGAGAGAGAGAAAAAGAGATAGAAGGAAAGAAAGAATAACAAAAGAACGAAGTGAGAGCGAGAGAGTGACAGAAAGATAAATAGAGAGATAAAGTGAGCGAAAGATAAATTGAGAGATAAAGTGAGCGAAAGAGAAAATTGAGAGATAAAGTGAGCAAAGATAAATGAGAGATAAATTGAGCGAGAGAGATAAAGTGAGCGAGAGAGATAAAGTGAGCGAGAGAGATAAAGTGAGCGAGAGAGATAAAGTGAGCGAGAGAGATAAAGTGAGCGAGAGAGATAAAGTGAGCGAGAGAGATAAAGTGAGCGAGAGAATGAATAAAGTGAGCGAGAGAGATAAAGTGAGCGAAAGAGAATTACAAAGAAAAGAAAAGAGTGAGAGTGAAAGAGAAATAAAAGAGAAGAAAGAGAGAAAGCTATAGAGGGGGAAATGGGAGACAGAGAGAAAGAAAAGATAGAGAAGGCAGAAAAGGAGCAGAACAAGAAAGAAGAATAGAGACACAGAGAGAGAGAAAGAGAGAGGGAGAGAAAATGAGAGAAAGGGAGAGAGAACGGGAGGGGCGAGTATATTCAACTTGTATTCCGTTCAAAGGAGAAGAAAGAGGGCATTCAGGCAGTATGTCAACCGAATATTCCCGTTCAGGCACAGTATGCAAGCCAAGAGAAGCCTATGTAGTCAGGAATAATAAGCAGTTTGTCATGTGTTCTGAAAGCGATGAATTCGAACCCGGAACGCGTCGTAATATACACGACGTTTTTCACCTTGGATCCTTAGGTTGTTGCTGGAGCTACGGAGTTGTGTTTTCTACATTACTCTCGATAGATGTTGTGTTGACATTGAATGGTTTCGCCCTAACTGAGATATAAAATGATGAGCGTCCCACTGACCTCTGCCCCATTACTCGTTCTTATTTACTTATTACTCTACGTTCCTCGTATCATCCTCCAGTTTTAGAGCAACTTTTCTCCGTTTTCCTTGCGGGTTTCACTCAAGTGCTTGTCTAGTAACACTTGACTTTGTCTTCTGCATGGTATGCCCGACTCATCGCCATTTTTGTCTTCTAGCTAGCCTGAATCATCATAGGTTGCTGTCCTGTTATTCATGTTTGTTATATGTATATGTTATATGTATATGTTATATGTGTAAGTTATATGTGTATGTTATATGTGTATACTTGTGTGTATGCATGTTGTTGTTTCGTCTCATATATATATACACACACACAATTCTTATAACATGTGTTTTTGCAAGCACTGTTCGATCGAATCTGATTTAAATTATCTGTGTTTTATAGTCGACGCCGTTTGAAAGACACGACTTAGTAAAGCTCTTTTTTTAGTTCTAGCTGTTTGTTCTCTGAGATCGCTCGTCTGCGGGGTTAGGCAATGTGGGTGCCTTAGGTAATAAAGGTTCGAAGTTCGAATCCTGTGTTTGGTAAACAAAACTTTTCGGTGGCATTTAATACTTGTTTCCTCAAATTGTTTTTACCATATTCACACGTCTGTGTTTGCCACTCTGTCATACCATCTGTATATCAGTTACCCCTGCGTACCAACGAGTCTACATATTCATCCGAACGAATGTAATATGTCCTTACCTGTGATACGTCACTAACACCTGTCCCAGGTAAGTGTGAACAAACATGATCTGTTTCTCCACTTAATTTTCTTTAGTAATTCGAGAAGGATTAAATTATGTAGCCACATTCATCATCGTTATCATCGGGTGCCGTGCCGGCTGGGGTAGGCGATCATGGATCTCCACAAATCTGTGTCTCTGTTGCTTCCTATCATCTCAGATATTGACGCCCTTCCATGCCATGAAGTCAAGCAATTCCCAACTTTCTCTCTCTGTCTCGTCTTCCCTATTCTTCTTCTTCTTCTTCGTATGTTTCCCATATCGATCACTTGTTAACCACTCTTTGTGCTTTGTATGTGATCTGAGCCTAAGAGTGATTGTACGTTGTGCCAATTATGCGCCTACTAGTCGATCACTTCCATCGGACGCTTTATTACAGGCAGCTTCCAGACCTACTCATCGCCTGACGAAATACCTTGTAGATCATGTTACTTTCTTTGCTCTTGAGGCAGACACACTGTCTTGTACGATCTAAATCTCTTCAACCCATCATTTCAGAAAATTAGTCTCTATTGCCAAACCATTTTGTCAAAATGAACGCTCTTTGTTCACTTGACTTTGTTTAGTTTCCAATAAGTAGAACAATAAAGGACAATGTGTATATCATTTGTTATGTCTATTTTCTAATGAGTTGTCTTGTTTCACTAATCTGCTGAGTCATAGTTCGTACTGATTATATAAGTTCGAGACGATCTAGATGGCATGGGTTCAAATACAATGGTGGTGTTTCTGAGAAGCTTTAGGTTGTGAATAATTAGTTTGATTTGTGTCGAGGGGACACTAGCATTAAAGAGATATGAACAGTGGGGGTTAGCTTAAATGAAATGGGGTAGGATTGTGAGCGTTATTATTCTTCTGATATTTCTGTTGTACCGTTAAACGTTACATAGAGCATGCAAGCCATTTTTAAACAACACTCTTAGTTTAGTCGTCGGATCATCATCACTGCACAACGAACCACTTAGTCCATAAGTGCTCCAATCTCTTCCTCAGTATGTCTCTCAGTGTGTGGCAACTAACGACATCCCTTTTACTTGTACAACAGAACGAATACTTGAGTCCATAAGTGAAGGCTTCAAAGCCGCTGCCCAGACACAATTCATTAGAAAGATTAATAAAAACAATTCCTACAAAATATTTTAACCATCTTCTAAATTACATCGGGAACCCTCGCCGGTGTTACGGAGTTTGTGCACTGCCACTGAGACCTTCCTATGTAAGAGACATATCTGAGCACATATGGTTATTCACCGAAGTGCAATGAGATGGTCCTTAAACAATCTATCAATCAAACCATACCCAACGGTCTACACTTGAGAAAACGAATTGACACTCCTACCTCCTGCACACTAGGACTTAGATATTTGAATGAAAGTGACTTCATATCCTAAGATCTGAAATGGCTACGCAAATTTTTATTTTCTATTTGTTACACGTTAACGGACATACCGAGATAGAGAATAGAGAGCTTATAGACTCATGTTTCTATTTGTTACACGTTGACGGACATACCGAGATAGAGAATAGAGAGCTTATAGACTCATGTTTCTATTTGTTCAGATGACGGACATACTGAGATAGAGAATAGAGCTTATGACTCTGTTTCTTTTGTTACGTTAACGGACATACCGGATAGAGAATAGAGAGCTTATAGACTCATGTTTCTATTTGTTACACGTTGACGGACATACCGAGATAGAGAATAGAGAGCTTATAGACTCATGTTTCTATTTGTTACACGTTGACGGACATACCGAGATAGAGAATAGAGAGCTTATAGACTCATGTTTCTATTTGTTACACGTTGACGGACATACCGAGATAGAGAATAGAGAGCTTATAGACTCATGTTTCTATTTGCGATGATGGTGATATGTCGACAGAACTTTCTCTTTCTCTCTTATATCTTTCTAACCCTGATTGAGGAATATGCACTGAACCAAATTATTCCAAGTCTTCCTATCTTTAGTTATCTCTTCCAGCTTTCCATATATAATTAATATATGCCTCCACTTCTCTTCTCCATGTGTTCCTGTGCCTTCCTCTATTTCGTTTTTCCTGTGGGTTCCAGGAAAGCGCATTTCGTATTATATTCATCTCTGATTTTCTTGAAGTCTGTCATATGCCGTCTAAGGGTCGCTGCCCTGAAAAAATAGCAGCCCACTGCCTTGTGGGTCGGGCTGGGGACAGTCTAGGACTAGCGGAAGAAGCGAATCCGCACACAATAGCTGGCTGAAATCGAACACCCACCGAAGGATAAGCAACTGTGCTCAAATAGGTGCTGAAGGTTTGGTGCACGTACATTACGTTCTGATGTTTGGATGTTCAAATGTCACAAAGAGAATGATTAAAACAGGCCTAGAACGATCGAAGAAGAAGAATATGCAGTGTCAGCAAAGGAGTCGATAATCTTGTTGGGGTATGCAAAGTTTGGGAACCTCTGAGCTAGAGAAAGATCACGATGAGCTGATGCAGAAATGATAACCCTTTCATTACCCTTGAGTTTGGTAAAAACTTGGGTCACCCTTACTATGCTAATAGTTGGTGACAACAAGGTAACTCTATAGAAGCTTCTAGACTTAGACGCTGATGTGTTATTTCAGTAGCTGGATTACCCCCAGGTATCAGTGTTGACTTACTGTGATATTTCATTGTTATTTCTGATGAAGAGGTGTTAGGTGTTACATTTGAAAGATTTAGGCATAATGCATCGACTCGTTGGATGACATGTATGCACGGAGGATGACTCGAGGGTCAAATATACACTTTCGATCCGGTGTTAGATTTCTGAGAGTGTTTTTTATAGTCTGTTAACTTTGAGTGTTAGAAAGTTTCATGTTATGGTTTGGTAGTTCAGAGCTACGAATATCTGGCTCAATAATTAACAATAACGGTGACTGCTCCAAAGAGATCTCAAGAAGATTGGCAATAGCAATCAAGAAGTTCAACACAATGAAGAACATGTGGCAAAGCACCTGCAAAATACTAAAATTAAAAATATTGAGAGCATGCATTTTCCCAGTGGCTACTTATGGCTGTGAATCATGGACTTTTACACAGAAATTAAGAACGAAAATCCAGTCCTTCGAAACTAAATGCTACAAAAAGATCCTACGAATACCATGGACAGAAAAAATAAAGAAACACATGTGCCTGAACGAACTAAATGTTAAAGAGAGTTGGCTGATAAACAACATATTATACAGAAAAATTACATACTTTGGTCACATCGAGATGGCCTGGAAAGAACAATACTAGAGGGCAGGGTCCCAGGATGCAGAGGCAGACCAGAAGAAGATGGCTACAAGATATTAAAAAAACCATGAACATGACCATCGACGAAGTGGGTGAACTGGCAAGAGACAGAGAATTTCAGATGTGCTGCAAAGAGAGCAACGTCATATAAAGGATACGCAGCTTGATGATGAGTTCAGTACACTCGTGGCTTTATAAATCCCTACTATAGGGGCAAAAGAGAAGCAGTAGCGTAGTTGTTAGTGAACTCACTTCGTAGCCTAGTGGTCCAGGTTCAATTCCACTATGGGCATGAATTATTTTTCGACAATAAGTCTTCTTAGGTCGACCACCTCAAAGGGTACATAACTGCACTGAGAAGTAAAAGGGGACGACATTGTTGTACTCTTACCACGTGTGCCGATGGTCAATGAATATTTTCTAACATCGTATATCAAATTTTACTGAATATAAAAGGTTATTTTACTTATTACTGAACTTTTACTACAGGTGTATAGTCACTTATTACTGAACTTTTACTATAGGTGTATAGTCACTTATTACTGAACTTTTACTACAGGTGTATAGTCACTTGTCTTATTATTGAACTTTTACTACAGGTGTATTAGTCACTTTGTCTTATTACTGAACTTTTACTACAGGTGTATAGTCACTTATGATACGGGGGTATAGTCTACAAGGAAGGGATCTGCATCAGAGAGTTCGGATCAGATTGTCTTCCAATGAAGGGCGAAAATTGAAAGGTAATCTTTGCGTGACGATCTTGGTAATAAATTGTGCTAGTCTTTATTTGGATCTTACATGTTGCTTGTTTTTTTGTATGGTTATTTTGTGTTTTCTAGTTATGTTTAGGGGTCTCTGGGCGTAGAGGTTAAGGGCTCGCCGCCGTTCCAAAGGTACTCTGTTCGCTCCTCGTGGAGCCATCTATATATTTTTCAAAGATCCCTGATCTCAGTGTAGGTGAGATCGAGTTCCTAGTCTTATCGGAGACGAGACGATAAAACGTAGTTCCCGTGTTAAATTTGAGCACGTAAAGAACCTTGGCAGTTCAAACTCGAAAAGAGGAGGCTGGGATGCCGCTGTCCGGGTAACATTCATTAGATAAATTATAAATATACTTTCCACAAAAACGTCTTCACCATCTTCAAAATTACATCGTGACCCTCGATGTTGCTACGGAGTTCGTGTATTGCAGCTGAGATCTTTTTGTGTTAGAAAGAGATCGGTGCACACATGGTTACTCACCGAAGTGCAATGATGATGGTCCCATGAATCAATCAATCAAAACTACATTACTTTGTTCTTACATGTTACGCCGATGCTACATAGTTTTACTGTAGTCTTCCTTTATATCGATAACACTAGTCGTTCTAACTGTATTTATGTTAATTATAAGTGGAGATGCCATGGACTGAATGACATGCCATGTTATCCTCAGCATTGAGAGAGTCTTTCCGAACAAAGTAGTTTCAGGGCTGTGAATCCCACTCGCTGACCAGATTGAGAGAGATGGGTGTCGATATTGGTGAAGTCCAGAAAGAATGACATACCAAATCAACATCGAACTGGCGTCTTTGGATGCTGGATTTGTTGAGGTGGAGATCGGAGCACCTATGAAAGTGTCCGGAGTGCTATGATGATTGTCCTTATACAACTGATAACTGAACTGGCGTGTTGGGCTACTGGACGCTGCTGGATCTGTTGATGTGGAGATCGGAGCACCTATGAAAGTGTCCGGAGTGCTATGATGATTGTCCTTATACAATGATAATGAACTAGCGAGAGGCACTGGACTGCGATTGTTGATGTGAGATCGAGCACCTAAGAAAGTGTCCGAGTGCTAATATGATTGTCCTTATACAACTGATAACTCTGAACTGGCGTTTGGGCTACTGGACGCTGCTGGATCTGTTGATGTGGAGATCGGAGCACCTGATGAAGTGTACGGAGTGCTATGATGATTGTCCTTATACAACTGATAACTGAACTGGCGTGTTGGCTACTGGACGCTGCTGGATCTGTTGATGTGGAGATCGGAGCACCTATGAAAGTGTCCGGAGTGCTATGATGATAGTCCTTATATAATTGATGCTAATTATATTCAATTTTTAAAGCGAAAGAAGGATCACACTGTCACAATGTTAAGTTAGTATCCGATCGCAAGATTACTTAAGAACAGTTACTATAGTCCGTTCAACAACTCATGCCCACAGTCCAATGCGAATTGTAGCAAAACCATCTATTCCACAGTAGCGAAACTTTGCACACAATCTTAGAATTATACCGACGCAAATGTCTGATGGAAGAAATTGCTATAGGAAACCTGGATTTTGTAATATAACGGTTTCCTTTGATGTTGGCGGCATATTTGGCTAGTCTGATACAGCATTTTAGTTTTTACAGTAAACGCACACATATGACATTTGATGTCAAGTCTCATTCAAAGGCGTATTACCCCAGCTCATACATGTGGGGCCAATGTTGATACTGCATTGGTGTCATGAAATAAACAAGAAATGTAGGCATAGTTGTATTATTGTTTTTTTTAAAATAATGTACATTAGTTAAAGTTAGCTGCCATGTCATAATGCCTTCCCCCTTTCGCGTCCAGGCTTGGGACTGGCAATGGCAGAGTTACTAGGTGTTATCTTCGAGTCACTACTTCTTCGGTACAATGCGCTTATGTTAACTGATGTGGTAGGAATATCACTACAATAAAATTCATGAATCACACCTCAGTCAGACTCAGATGTATCTAAAAGTTGACTAGTGCTGTGGGTTGTACAAACTGCAAACCATCTTTTTGCCAGTAGCCATCCTCTTCCCGGAGAACATGATCTTCACATTTTCGCCAGTATTCCTTGTTTATCGTGGAGATGGCCTCGCTTGTCAGGTTTTGCACATCACACATTTTGAACGTGGTATTCTTTTCGGCCACTCGTCCTTTTACTTTAGCCCATACAAGCTCTATTGGGTTTAGTTGCGGATGGTATGGTGGCAGTCGAAGAGAAGTGTGGCCGTGTTCTAATATGATTTTATCGATTTGATAAACCTTCGTCCTCTTTGTCTGCCTCACTATCTGTAATAATTCAGGTTTCAAACAGTTGTTGTCGAAATTAACATTTTCTTTGACAAGCCATGTCTTCATTTCCTCTTTGGTGTTTGATGAAATTGGGATTTTGTCCTCCAGGGCAACAACATTATGATATGAAGCATTATCCATAACAATACATGAAGGTTTATCAAAAATTGGGAGTACCGTGTTTTCTAACCAGTCTCTAAAAATACATGCATTCATTTCTTTGTGGTAGTCTACACCGTCTGTTGACTTTGACTGAAAAATAAGTTCTGCGCCCTGTAGCAATCCATTTTCTCTGCTACCAGCATGTGCAAGAATAAGGTTGTCCTTACTGCTTGGAATTGTCCTCCGTTTAACTCTGTCCACTGACTGCCATTCTTTGTCAAAAGTATGGTGAGCATTAATCCATGATTCATCTACATAGACAATATCGTACCCATCATCGCGTAGCTGACGTATTTTCCTTAAGTAAATGCTTCGTGAGGTAACGAGGTTTGGCTTTTCACAAACTATATTCTTTCCACCAGTGGTTTTACAGAAAGTGAAACCAGCTCCTCTCACAATCTTCCACAAATTTGTTTTAGATATTTCAATGTCACAATGTGATAATAGACGACTTTTCAATTTACGTAAAGTAATAAGTTCATTGTACTGGAACATTTTCAAAATTTCACGTCTGATAACACCTTTGTCAAAATTGTCAACACATACTTTCCTTCTTTGCTGCACAGTTGCCTTTGCGTATCCACAGTTCTGTTTCATCCAACGAGAAAACGACTTTCTATCTAAACCCAAAGCTGCTATTGCTCTTTTCTCTGGTTCTTGTATACTGTGGTACAGATGATCCATCTGTTTCTCTTTGCGGAAATGCGCGTATAACATTAATGACACTTTTTGCATTGTAATAAATTTGCACTTCAAACTCATTATGTATGTTAAATCAATGACTGTCAACAATATAGAAGTCAACAATATTACAAAATATCTTCACATTATAATTTCGATATACGCCTTTAACTAAATGTCCGTCTCGCACTAATGACGTCAATTCTTTACCAAGTTCAAGCCCGAGTCGTTATGGTGGCGAAAAATGGAAGAACTTTTGAAAAACCGTGAATGTCGCCCTGAATGTTGCTATTTTTGTCATCAATGTATTAAATTGCTGTAAACATGAGTTTTATTCAACCATGACAACAAAGGCGTTAAATATATAGCTCAAAGAAGGAAACTTCTAGATGGTATGATTGTTTGAATGGCACAAAAATATTTTGTAGCGTCGGGAACATGTGTAGTTCACATGCAAGTTTTCAAGTTATTTCATCAAATGGTTACAAAGATACAAATTTTTATCTGTGTGCATGACAAGTTGAACGGACTATAACTTCTATTACCGACCCCCATCAAGGTGAGTCTAGGTCGCACGAAATACAAGAATCACTTTTAAGAAGGTTACACTACTGTTTTATATGACCTGGTGTGTCAAGTTGGTATTGTATTATTAATGCTGCACTTAATACGGTGACAGTCTCAGCAAACAGAGATCTGGAACTCATTAGTTTTAATGAGACACTCTGGGATCTCTATCCTTTTCTCTAATCCTGTTTTGTCTCACAGCGTCAGGATAAGAGAGATTTCTAGAACGTGCGTTTGTGTGCGCTTGATAAATAATGTTTTTGATCGCCTCTGCTGTCTCTGAGGTAAACCTTTTCCGCGGACAGCCTTTTGCTTTGTATCCATTGCATCGGAGTAACATTGCTCTTTGAGGTGCACTGTCTGTTGGTAATCTGCTTATGTGACCGAACCATTTAATTTGTTGTTTCTTGATGAAGTTCAGTACTGATTCTGTTCCCACTTCTTTTTTGTCTTGATGTCTTCATTTCTCAACCTGTCTCTTCTCGATTGAATCTCACAGAAACTGAGTAACCTACTAAGATAAACATATACGGATATGAAATGTAGAGTTCTTCATGAAGGTAAACTAACAGACACTTTTGGAATAGAAACTGGAGTGCGACAGGGTTGCCTTCTATCACCTTTCTTGTTCTTACTGAAAATAGACCGTATTGTGAAGACAGCGGTAACTACCATAAGAAATGGAATCCAATGGACTGACAGACAACTAGAAGATCTATGAAAACTTCTTAGCATGATAATATAGCCCTTCTGTCCCATACACGCAATCAGATGCAGGATAAGCTAAACACACATGATCAACTATCTCAACAACTAGGGATAAACATTCATAAGGGAAAGACGGAGATAATGAGAATTAACCAAGCAAACTACAATCCGATCTCCCTGGGTGAAATCCAACTTCCAGAGGTAGAATCATATATACATATTTGAGTAGCAAGTGTAGACAAAGAGGGTGAAACAGATAGAGACGTCAAAATAAGAATACAGAAGGCAAGAGGTAGAATCATATATATACTGGGGAAGCAATGTAGACAAAGAGGATGGAACAGAAGAGATGTTCAAAATAAGAATACAGAAGACAAAGGAGCTTTCATCACATTAGGAAATCTATGAAAGTCTAAAGAAATTAAATCTATACCAAAATTAAAATATTCAGCTCCAATGTTAAAACAGTTCTCCCTGTATGAGTCAGAAACTTGAAGAACGTCCAAAATCATCATCATCAAATAGCTTTTTACTGAGCAGAACTTTGCCACCCTTAACCAGTCTCCTCTCTTCTCTCTCTCTCATTGGCCAGATGTCACCCTTCTGCAGCAGGTCATGCTCAAACCATCAGTTACATCCTAATTTCCTCTTCTCGTGGTATTCCCCTTCTCTTTGCCGTTACCTCCTTCCATGATGGTCGCCTTACATCTCCTTTGATAGAGGTTTAATCTACCCCTACCCTAACGTCTAAACAATAACGCTAAAGTTAAAATTAAGTTGCAAACATTCATCAACTGGTGTCTGCACAGAATAGAGGAACTGAGATGGTATAATATGGAAACATTGATCAACTGATGTCTGCACAGAATAGAGAAACTGAGATAGTGTAATATGGAAACATTCATCAACTGATGTCTGCACAGAATTAAGGAACTGAGATGGTATAATATGGAAACATTCATCAACTGATGTCTGCACAGAATAGAGGAACTGAGACGTTATGATATGGAATTCATCAACTGATGTCTGCACAGAATAGAGAAACTGAGATGTTATGATGTGGAATTCATCAACTGATGTCTGCACAGAATAGAGAAACTGAGATGTTATGATGTGGAATTCATCAACTGATGTCTGCACATAATAGAGGAACTGAGATGTTATGATATGGAATTCATCAACTGATGTCTGCACAGAATAGAGAAACTGAGATGTTATGATGTGGAATTCGTCAACTGATGTCTGCACAGAATAGAGGAACTGAGATGTTATGATATGGAATTCATCAACTGATGTCTGCACAGAATAGAGGAACTGAGATGTTATGATATGGAATTCATCAACTGATGTCTGCACAGAATAGAGAAACTGAGATGTTATGATGTGGAATTCATCAACTGATGTCTGCACAGAATAGAGGAACTGAGATGTTATGATATGGAATTTATCAACTGATGTCTGCACAGAATAGAGGGACTGAGATGTTATGATATGGAATTCATCAACTGATGTCTGCACAGAATAGAGAAACTGAGATGGTATGATATGGAAACAAATGAAGACGTAAAGTGAAAATTAGTAGCCTGCTGATGATCTGTAGAACATACATACCAACCCCACCTCTTAATAGTGTAGACTCGGAAACTTTAACCACGAGATCAAATGCTAACGTAGAAATGGCTGGTTTAAGGATGCACTCACTAGCTTAGATCAGTTGTTAGTATTTACTTATTTTCTTTTAACTAAAAATATTTTTGTTTGGGTTCTACGGAGGAAAGTGAACCCGAAAATGCATGCAGAAACCGAATGTGCTGGATTAAAGGTTTCAAACGTCTAACTGGCCCAAGGGCACACTTGATCTTAGGTACAAATCCCATGCAAACCGCAAAGATTGGTTTAGCAAGTAGTTGGTGTAGAGCTAACGATGAACTGTCCATTCTTTATATCGATCTACTTGGCACATGAAAGCGGTCTCTATTGCGTAAGGGTCTCTAGAATAGTAAACCAAAATAGAACCGATGTCGTTAGTTGTCACACCCTGAGAGACACACTAAGAAAGAAATCAGGTAACTTATAGACTAATTGGTTCTATGTGTAGTGTGATGATCTGTTAACTAAACTAAAACTACACTTAACTAAACAAAACTAAACTAAACTTAAGTAAACTAAACTAAACAAAACAAAACTGAACTAAACTAAACTAAACTAAACTGAAAATATATTTCTCAAATCTAGTACATTATATATCCGACCAACAGTTCAGGGGAAACAACTGCAATAATTAAAACACAATGTTAGAGTTATCTAGCCTAGAAAAATTATTAATTTATTGATGAATTGATTGATCTGGCATTGCACTTCGGTGACTAACCATTTGTGCTTCTATCTCTTTCTTATACAGCAAGGTCTCAGTGATAGTTTACAGCCTCCTTAGCATCAGTTATCAGAGGACTTTCATCATAGCACTTCGGACATCATAACACTCCGAGCAGACCTATAGGTGCTCAGTCTCCCACAACAGATATCGAAGAGTTTGCATACTGATGGTTCCCGTGGCTCACTGGTTAACCACACTCCTAACTCTACCATTCAGTTCTATATGTACAACGGGTAACTCCAAACTTTTTAAATCGCTGGATCGATTCAACATTTATTTTAGTGTCTTCATCCAACAGGCAATCGCGAAGAGATCGAAGAACATCCCCCCTTTTCCATCTTCAACTCCTTAACAATCGATGCTGTTGATTCAAACCTGGCCTCTCTCTCATTACCGTAAACACCCACATGTCCAAGACAGTATATCCACGTAAGCCTCTAGTGGCTAGAAACTTCTATAGACGACATCCACTCATACCGAAAACCGCCCTTTTTGAGTTTCATAGATCATCGACTGAAAGTCGGATTCAACAACAGCCCACAATAAACGGAGTCACAGAGAGCTAATTTAGGGCAGCAGTAACGACCTCAACCTATATCCTCATACTAGAAGTCCACCCGTATGCTGTCGGGGCTATCAAGGGGAGCAAAGAATAGTAACACTGCAACCTACAAGACATGTAGTAAAAGGTCACTGAGGTAGGTACCTATGGAAGCTACCCTAGTAAATAATGAACGTCGCAGAAATCGGATGTGCTGGCCTACTTGTAGGCGCATAACTGGCACAACGTACAGTCGCTCTTGGGCTCAGATCACATATAGATCACACAGAGTGGTCGATATGGAGCGTCAGAAGAAGAATACTGGAAGTAGTTGTCCTGTATGCTCGCTCGACTTTGCTATGTAACAACCCTACCATATGCATTAGCCAAGAAACCACAGTCTGACCTCTCACCACAATACAACAACATCATCATCCCTTGCATTATCTTCTATCAGTTCAACAAACAAATAAAACGTTGAATTATTGTAATCATCAAGAATAGAATACTTCTGATTTTCTTTTTCTTCTTGCTTTCACCAGCTATGAATTCAGATGTAGTGAGGGCACCTGGTATGACGCTTCTGTCTGATTTTTGCGTGAATGTTTGCTTTCCTTTTTATCAGTGTCCCCGCCATACAGGCGGACCATCTTTGACTTCAGAGGTGATATACTTCTGGTAAATACGATGTTCCCTAACTTCACTTGTGTTTTTACTTGACACCATTCGGGGTCAAAGGTGCATGGGGATAACGCCGCACCAGGATTAGTGAGCTGGCATTAATCAAGATCCTGCCCCACCTCCTCGTGGTGACCATGGAAACAGATATTGTTTCCGGTCTGGTTATGCGGCAGGAATCGAGGGAGAGCTACAGGTAGTGGTAGTAGTGCAAGCACGGAAAAGAAATGCAGGCCCAAAAAATCCCTGAATAAAATGCACGCATCTCCTGGCCGATATCCGATAAAAAAATTGCCCGAATTTTTCAGAAACGTAAGAAAGCAGCAGTGTACGAGTAGTTAGAGAACGAAAACTAACTCCCTGGAGCAAATGACCGCACCAATATTGTCACCTACGGGGCAAGAGTCCATAAGCACATAGAAAAGTGGGCCCACATTAGGCGAAACTCTGAACCCTGAGCCCGATTCGTGCTCCGTGTCATGGCCGCCTAGAGGCACGGTAATTGCGAGGAACCTGATAAATAAGGTGGGGCAGGCCCCCAAAAGAGGAGCGAATCGCTCATACGGACGATACACAGGTGGGGCAGATACGCAAGGCACTGGTTATGAAGCGACGGGAAGGCGCGGCAAACGTAGGGGTGAGCGGACCACCCAGATGAGAAGTGAAAGCTAAGCAGAAGCATGGTAACGCGTCGTGTCGACATATGGGAAGATTGCGGTAAACTCCATATAAAGGACCAAGCGCAAATAAACATATAAGGTAAAGTTGGCCGAGCGCAAATCCTAAAGTTGCGTCCCAGTGCCTAACGAAACTGCCATCCCTGGGACAACCGGGCAGGGTACTGTTGCATAAGCAACTAACATCCCCGGAAAAACTGAGGTGGGCAAGTTTGGCCAAGCGCAAATCTTAAAGTCGCGTTTTAATGCTTAACGAAACTCTCTCCCCAACCCCTCCCCACCCCATCCTTGGACAACCGGGTATGGTACTGTTGCATTAAGAACTAACGTCCCCGGAAAAAACTGAGGTGGGTGATATTGGCGAGCAAAATTTCAGTTGCGTTGCTAGCGCCGATTAAAACGACCTTCTAGAATATCTGTGCGCAGCCCCAGGCCAGAGTTTTCGGGGACAGGGAAAATACAGAGTAAACACTTGAAAATTGCCATGTCCCGACACGCGTCCCGAAACAGCTGAGAATAATCCTACTCAGGAACAAACTCACCGTGGATAGCAAAGTAATACCGATAATGCAAAGGCTTGACTGGTACTAACCAAGACATTGGCTAAGGGCAATACTTTTCGGACGCCGATCATCCTACACAGATTAAGATGACGTCCAAACACCATGGCTCAGATCATTTAAGGCTACTGCAAAGATGAACGTAAAGGAGTAGATCCGGGCCAAATTATACGGCAGAATGGATCGTTCCCTAGGGCTAGCTACTCTAGTAAATAAACAGCTAGCTGAAATCGGGTGTGCTGGCCTAGTCACCATGGGCGCATAATCGCACAACTTAAACAGACGGTCTTGTCAAAGATCAATTATATATCACAATAATAAGAATGATAAGATTGGTCGCGAAGATCGAACGCAAGAAGAAGAAAGAATTGACACCATTCTGATGAGCTTCTAATTCTTCGACCGCTCCATACCGACCACTTGTTACACCCCTGTTTGTGATTTCTGTGTGATCCGATACTAGGAACGATTGTACGTTGTGCCAGATATACACCTACAAGTGGGCCAACTTTTATTGTTAATGCACTCTGCAGGAATTCTCTTTCCTTCCAGGATTTGTGTGGCACACATATCCATGTTTCTAACATTCGTTTTTTACACACATATCCCTGTTTCTAACCTTATGGTGAACACATATCCCAGTTTCTAACCTTATGGTGAACACATATCCCAGTTTCTAACCTTATGGTGAACACATATCCCAGTTTCTAACCTTATGGTGAACACATATCCCAGTTTCTAACCTTATGGTGAACACATATCCCAGTTTCTAACCTTATGGTCAACACATATCCCTGTTTCTATAATATTTTGCACACATATCCCTGTTTCTATAATTTTTGCACATATATCCCTGTTTCTATTATTTCTTACTCTTGTCACTGTCCTTTCCGTCGTTACTGTCGTTGCTGTTGTTACTGTCGTTGCTGTTGTTACTGTCGTTGCTGTTATTACTGTCGTTGCTGTTGTTACTGTCGTTTCTGTTGTTACTGTCGTTGCTGTTGTTACTGTCGTTGCTGTTGTTACTGTCGTTGCTGTTGTTACTGTCGTTGCTGTTGTTACTGTCGTTTCTGTTGTTACTGTCGTTGCTGTTGTTACTGTCGTTGCTGTTGTTACTGTCGTTGCCGTCGTTACTGTCGTTGCTGTCGTTACTGTCGTTGCTGTCTGTGTGTTACTGTCGTTTCTGTTGTTACTGTCGTTTCTGTTGTTACTGTCGTTGCTGTTGTTACTGTCGTTGCTGTTGTTACTGTCGTTGCTGTTGTTACTGTCGTTGCTGTTGTTACTGTCGTTTCTTGTCTGATTACCTGCGTTGCTGTTGTTACTGTCGTTGCTGTTGTTACTGTCGTTGCTGTTGTTACTGTCGTTGCTGTTGTTACTGTCGCTACTAAAGAAAAAAACAAGGACATCATCTTTTGTTGTCAAAGATTAACCAAGCATTCATTTCTACAACCTAAGAAATGTTTGTGCAATAAATCATTTCAAATAATCAACATTGTACAAAACTTCACATGATTTTATGAGCTATAAATTAGATAACTATGTATGCACTTTAAATGCACTTGATATGTTTATTATATGCACTGTATATGCACTTTATATCGATGCCATTGGAATATAGATCTGATAGTTACGTACAATTTAACATAAACAATTCAACTTATAATATTACATTCAATATCGTTGATCTCAAATACAAGTTGTGATACAAGGATTACAAATATGATACATGTTAAGCCCTGCACACTTTAAAATAGCTACAAATTAGCAAGAGAACGACTTCTATAAGATTGCATAACTTCATCAAGGGCATCAGAAGCAGAATGGGTATACCTACATCGAGCGCATCAGAAGCAGAATGGGCATAACTTCATGCACCGAATACATTGAAAGACAAGCTGATCGACAAATCTGCACCGAGTGTTGCCGGGGGTTTCAGGGGGCGCAGAGAATAGTAACACTACGACCTACACGGAATGTCGTAAGAGGCGACTGAGGTAGGAGCTAAGATGATACCCTAGTAAATTAAAAAGTGTTGTAAAAATCGGATGTGCTGGCCTACTTGTAGGCGTATAACTAGCATAAGTATAATCGCTCTTAGGCTCAGATCACATGCAAATCCCAAAGAGTGGTTAACAAGTGGTCGATATGGAACGTTCGAAGAAGAAGAAAAATGTGGAGCTGTAACGACACAAGAAGAACTTTCTTATCTGAGAGTCGTCGTGCCGTTGAGGCGCAGAGAAAACGAGTTGCGCGAAAAGACAGAACACGCAGCACCCCTATGTCTAACTTTGATTATATATGCCCCACCTGTGGTAGGGGAATGTGTTCTAGGATTGGACTCTATAGTCTCTTACGCACACACCAGAGAGGTGCGGCAGCACAGGTCTGAGGCTGTTGTCATCATAGCTTGCAATGGACGGCTATTAATATCTAGACCCCACTAAATAGGCACGGATATAACACAACAAGGTCGACCGACTCAAATGGGCATCGAACGCAAATTAAAGGTTCCACCACTACGCTTAACAGCAAGAGTGGATACCAATTATATCAACAACCTGGGGAAAGACAATAGACAATAGACAATAGACAACTAATAACGCTAAACACGAATATGATATGTGTAAAGCACTGCATACTTTAACGAAGTGGTTATTCACAGCTGACTTTTTTTTTTATTTTATTTTTTTTAAAAAGAAATCTTTATTTCAGAAATTTGTCAATAATTGATATACAAAGATTCAATACAATACAGTTCAATACTTCAATACAAATCCAATACTTCAATACAAATCAACTCCATACAATACACTTCAAAACAATTCAATACCAATTCAATACAATACAATACAATTCAATACAAATTAATTCAATACAACAATTGATGTTTACAAAACATAAAAATACTTGTTATGATATCTAGTTTAAAAAAAGATATGATTTACACTCACATGTGTGTTTGTGGTGGAAAATGTATTTGTTGTTTACTTTCACCGTACACGCTCATGCATTTCTCAGTCATGTACACTCGCTTTCTCCCTCACACGCTCATTTTGCTCTCACAAATCGACTTACGTTCACATTTGTATGCATATGTAGTGGATAGCCAGATCCTCAAGGATCTTCGCAATTTATTATTTATTGTCCTTCCTACAGGGAAGGTGACCGGCGTGAGCCACCCACCGGTCATATATTTTCTTCATCCTCAAGAATCTTGGCAATTTATTTTTCAACAACAGCTCTTCTTCTTGAGACCACATCTACCGGTCAAGAACACTGTTCCTGTCATTCTACCTCTCTTGTATGGAACCCTGAGAGATCACTACAACGACTACAAGCCTGATACAGATGTTTATTGCCATGTGTTTTCTAAGACATATACACCAAGTGTTACAATATTAGTAAGTACTACTTTGTTTCCTATCATTCCTAATATTGCTATTTTTCAGAGATTATTTAATTGGTTGCATTTTGTGTGGAACGACTAGCAATCGAACTTCTTGATTACCTATTTTTACCAGTGATTTTTATAACGGTTTGCATATTTTTGTTCTAAGAATACACTCCCGGGGATTGACATTGCTAATTTTTGTCAGTATAAATGACGGGTGTATAGTGGTGAAAGTGTGATTATCTACTTATGACGATGCCATACGTCTATTGAGTGCGCCTGGTATGGATTGATCAAAAGCATTGCAATGATGGAGCGATGATTTTTTCTATATATAACAAATTTATATTGATTAGGATGACACTTTAATTACTGGCATACTTATTCATAATTATACGATTTTTGCTATTTCTGACACTTTGATATAATTCGTACTATTGTTTACATTTCGCCTTTAAGGGTGTTTTTGACTGATGGCTCATAGGAACACCAGAGGAGGCAGGATGTGTGAGGATGCTGTGGTGGAAACTGCGCCTCCGGAGCCATTACGCCCTGCTGCTGCCCTGTCTGAACCTCAGGTTCAGATTAGGGGTGCTTACCCAGAGGTTTCGGCATTGCCGTCAGCTCCGTGGAATTTTCCACAACCCCCCGTTCGGCACATGCGCATATTTGGAACGTGCGACGGTCCTTCAGTAGTCGAGTTCGCGAGGGACATCCGCCTCTATTGGAGGTACTATGGTCTGGAGGGCCAGGACAAGATCGATGCTCTTTTCGATCATGTGTCCGACGCAGTTCGATGTGAACTAGATATTCAAATGATGACGACGCAGGACCCAGAAACCTTACTAACTGGTCTTATGTATGGAGACAATAGGTCGGCCCATGCTCTCCTGTCTGCTTTCTTTGGCACTTCCCAGCGAGTTGGTGAGTCCTGCCTGGACTTCTCCCATCGCCTAGCGTGTCTGTTTGAAAAGGTCACGGCTGCCCAAGCTCGGGAAGGTTCAATCCCCCTAGATGCCAACAATCTTAGGGATCATTTTGTTGCGTCCCTGAGTAACAGATTGTGTTCTGGGATGTTGTTGGCCAAGGTGGCGGGAACCCCATCCACCACTTTCCTGCATTGCAAAGATGATGCTTTGCGATGGGAGCTTAATCCCATCCCCGCGTCAGACACCCATACAATTTCTGGAATACAAAGTCGTATGGGCGTTCTGGAATCGAAGGTGGCGGAACGTCACTCTGAGATACGCTGCCGATACCCTCCCAGACCCCTCCCTACCACACCTCATCCATGGAGGAAGAATTTTCGTCAGAATCGATTAAGGGGTTATGATAGTCGCAATGAGAGGGAGAATTTGGGGGAATTTTATTCTTCTTTCCACAGCCAGGACATAAGAAGGAGCGCACAACCCTGGGTGTCCGGGGGCAGGACCCATGAAACCCGGCCCATTGACACATCCGATGTGATTGGGTATGAGGCGAGGGAGGAGCGGCAATTCTCCCATTAGTCCTCTATATCGATAGGCAGTTGCCAGGTAGAGCCGAGAGATACTTGTAATGATTTGTTCGATAGCATATTGAACGAACAACTGAATTTCTTCCAGGCTTCGAATGACGTGTACCAGGAAAAACAAATCGTTGATATGACTATTTCCGATGTTGATGAATTCTGTACTATGCCTAATTTTTATTAGTTTTCCCTGTGTAGAGGAAAATCACAAATTAGTTTCAAGCATCAAGGGTTCAGTTGCAGAGCCGTGTTTATTTCTAACTTTTTCCTGTATAGAAGAAGTTGATTCGCAAGATAGCGATAAAATGGAATCCGTTGTGGAATGGTCCGATGCTGGGCTCAATGCTTTGATATCATCCGTCGATGTGTCATGTGTAGAGCCGAATCTCTTACTCCATTTTTCCTGTGTGGAAATAATTGAGTCTCAAGTTAGCCATACGTTAGAATCTGTTGTCGAAGGGTTCGATGGTGAGCTCATTGCTCTCCTCTACTCTCCCATTCTGGCAAAGGAGGATTTTCAGGACATGCAAAGTCTTCAGCCGGTCGTTTGTGACATGATTGTTGGGCAGGATATCGTCCAGGTTAATCTCTGTGTGACTGAGGATATGGGACACGAACTTAAAGTTTGTAACATGGAGCAATCGGCTATTGATAGTTCGAAGAGGATACATAGTGCGGAACATATTAATCAATCGCCACCCTTTGAAAAGTTTCTCCACGACAACGAGCGACATATAAGGCGTTTAAGTTTTGTGAATTTTAATCAGGCGGGATTGCAACACGAGGAAAATGTTATAAATCAACGTCTTGGAACACAAAGAGTGGAGTCCAAGTGCTCGAAGGCACCTCGTGTGCACTCACAGATCACCAAAACAGGTTGTAAGAAATCAATCAATGCTAAAGCAATAGTGAAACGGAGAGTAAATAACAATACAGTGCATGTTAATTCGAAAAAATTTAAGCGCACATTCGATGGACCAAATAGTAAGGGGCGTCTGTATCAACGAGAGGCCGCTAACCGTTGCAGTCAGTCCGAAAGAGTGCGGAGAAAAGCAAAGTGGCCTAGGTCTATCTTAAGATTTGACCCTAATGATAATTTCCAACAGGAACCGGTTAGGGATCCGCCTGTACAAGAATTGATTCGACTGACGGTGTCTCCATCCAGTGACACTTCAACGACAACACGAGTACTTGAGATGACAGAGGATGAGTTCCACAATGAAGATATAAAAATTTTAGGATCCAGCGAGTGTGGATACGAGCATACTGGAAGTGTTAACCCCCCAGTAGAAAATGGTGGTGAAAATAAATACGCCTCACTACAAAAAAGTTCGAAAATGTATAGAACAGATGCCAAATCCTGGAACTCAAATTATGAGCTAAATATGAACTGCAATGCTAGTTTTGATTTTCAAATCTGGTCAACATCAGATCCAGTACGATCTGGTTCTGATGTGCAATTTTAACGGAAGTTTCTTGATAACATAAACAATGCGTCGTTTCGGGGGAGGTATTGTGTCCATTCTATGACCAAGCGTTTGCGATGGAATACTGTGGTAATTGGATTCTTATTACTATTTATTAGTGCTAGTGCCCTGTGTTTACCTCCGCATTGTTTGCATGGGTTGAGTCTCTTCTTTTGGGGGCCAGGGTTTCGTTCTGATTTGCTATATTTACTGAATGAAGCCTACGTGATCCTTGGCAAATTACTTCAAGGCCGACATATGGGGGATGGTACACGTGATACCAGTGACATTGCTCCCAGGGATGGTTCCGTGGGAAAGATATGTGATCATTATGAGGATAACTATGATTTATGTGGGTTGTACAAACCCACGGGAACTCGAGACCTAGACATACCAGGCTTGCTGTCGAGACCTAGACATACCAGGTTTGCTGTCGAGACCTAGACATACCAGGCTTGCTGTCGAGACCTAGACATACCAGGTTTGCTGTCGAGACCTAGACATACCAGGTTTGCTGTCGAGACCTAGACATACCAGGTTTGCTGTCGAGACCTAGACATACCAGGCTTGCTGTCGAGACCTAGACATACCAGGCTTGCTGTCGAGACCTAGACATACCAGGCTTGCTGTCGAGACCTAGACATACCAGGCTTGCTGTCGAGACCTAGACATACCAGGCTTGCTGTCGAGACCTAGACATACCAGGCTTGCTGTCGAGACCTAGACATACCAGGCTTGCTGTCGAGACCTAGACATACCAGGCTTGCTGTCGAGACCTAGACATACCAGGCTTGCTGTCGAGACCTAGACATACCAGGCTTGCTGTCGAGACCTAGACATACCAGGCTTGCTGTCGAGAATGATGTTTTACCAGATAAAGAAATTAATTGGTTTTTTGGTTAAGTCCCTGGGTGTGAGAAGACGGTTGTGTTACTCCATTGTTGTGGTTATATGAGGTCGAGACAGATGAGGCCTTCATTGGGGTATTCCTTTGATTCCCTGACTGTATGGTGATAATTTAATCCATTTTTTGGATATATAAATTGTAACTAAAATATTGTATATGTCCGATTCAATTTTTGGGTTATTGAGTGGACAATTACTTTCATTTGCTTGAGTTTCTGCAATGATGACTCCTAGATGTAAAATGTTTTGAATGTAATTTACTCCGATAACGTTTACTCCTTGGTATATGTAACTTGGAACTCAAATATTAGGTGGTTGATACTATTTGAGTTGTTGAGTGGACACTTAAGTCTCATTGACTTCAGTTTCTGCAATGTTGACTACAATAAGTGGAATATTGTGGAATTTAATACCTCGTCGAGGTTCGCTGTGTCGAATGAAATATTTGACACATTTGGAATTGTTACTTTATTCCTTTGGGTGCCTCCTGAAGGTTATATGATGTCGATCCGAGTGTTTCGGATCCTTGGAGTTATGATTTGTTTAATTGACGGATTTGGTGTGGACTTGCGTCGCGTGTACGTAATCCTACATTTTGATGTGTTATTTATGTTAATAAGAAGATGGAGAATTTTAATAGGAGGCTAGGAGATAGTGGAGCAGCGTTGAATAATGAACGTTTATAATGGAGTTTAATATTTGCTGCTATTTATTCCCTGGGATTGGGAGATGGTTAATAATACCTCGTGGAGGTTTTATAATGTTGTTGGTTGAACATTATGTATGTTTTTTTAATGAAATATGTTGAATATTGGGAGCTTGTTCATTCCCCTGGAATCGGTAGTTGGTTATTATTTCCTCACAGAGGTATGATACTGTTGGTGATTTGGACAGTATAAAGAGATGTTTTTCATATCGTGTTCAGTTTGTAACTAGTTCTTTTGTTTGAGCTTTCAGATTGCATGACCAGACTCTAACGAGCAAGAGCGACATAGAGATAGTGACATATAGATGTGAGCTGCCCCTAGCCCATCCTACGACATGTGAGGACAGGATGTCGCAGTGAAGCCACCTCACATTGGCCAGTTGTTAGCTCTACTTGAGGAAGTTGAGATGCTGTTGGGTCGCCCTGGAAGACATATGGCGCTTATGTTCCAATTATGATATGCAATAATGCTGATTGATTTCTATTAATACTGTTTCAGCACAAGCGCACAGAGGGTTGACTGTTGATGTTAGCCATGGTCACTCATGGATCAGTTGATGAGTCACGTTTAGCAACGTGTAGTGACTTGTTCCCATTAGCTCATTCTACTTGGGTTATCCTGAGATCCCGTCAGGATTTTCTTTTTTTTCTTTCGACTATGGTTGGCTTGTTTTAGTTAGTTGCTGTGGAGCCACGTTTAACGACGTGTAGTGACTCGTTCCTATTTAGCTATTACAACACTAATAACCCTGAAGGAATCGACATGTGCAAATACTAGACGTTTGGGATTTCGCCGTCGTGTCGACAGCGAGGTCTCCAGGGGGGTGTAGTAGATAGGCAGTTTCCCCAGGTGACAGCTGAGGAAGACATGTAGCTTTAGTTTATAGTATAGTTTGTAGGATATATAATTAGTAGAGACTTAGTGTTTGCACTCTCTAAACAGAATGGCAACACTAAACGAGACAATGACGTTTTGCGTAGTTAGAGAGTGACGGGTTAGCAACAATTAGTAAACATAGAGACAGATGGACGAACGTGTGTCTACTCATGCTGAACATCACAAAAATAAATATATATGAAGTCTGAAAGACAGTGTTTGTCTATATTATCGTCCAAGTATACCATCATTAAATACCACAATCATCACTACAATATGGACCCCTACTACACATAGAAGAAAAATAAGGTACATCACCAAGTAATATTAAAGGCAGAGCAAAGGCTTAAGTATTCCACTTGATAAACTTAAATCGTTTGAGGAAAAAAAATTAACAAAAATTGTATATCTGTAGTATAAATTGATTTCAATTGACTTTGTCGTTTGAAAACTTGAAAACGTGCAGTAAAGTTTATCATTATAGTAGTGATACAAAAAGTGACACTGTTAGTATAGGATCAATATAGGATTATTAAAAAATAAGGATAACCGGAAATTGTTAGATCATACCGAAATGCCATTTTCCAACTACTAAATACAACATGGTCGTAAAGAGAGCACAGACGGGAAAAACAGTCTCTTTTATAAAAAGAAAAAAAAAAAAAGAAACCCATACACATAGAAGTTCAACAGAACAAAATCCTAATTATTTTAATTGATAAACTTAAAAGCATTTGACAAAACAATAAACAAAATTGTACATCAGTAGGATCGATTGCTTTAAAATTTAACTTATTAAAATTTAACTTATTAACTTATGAAAACCTCCAGTGTTAACCTCCTTGTTTTCCGATGTGCGATCACTTAATGTACATTGCATTTTATATGAACAAAAACACAATACAAATAATCTTGCAATGGAAAGGAACATTTTAAATTAACAAAATGATATCCTTAGTAATATGCATAACATCAATTAATTAAGCAAAAAACACAAATACTTGATACATTTGTCATAATTTTTTATACAATTGTCATAATTAATAAAGGGTTGGCAGTGCAAAGGTTGCATTTCATCCATTTTAAAAAAGCCTTTGATAGTCTGCACATAATCTCTCTGTGGAATATTCTGAGATGCTATGGAATACCAGACAAAATAATAAACATTATTAAGAGCTTCTATGTTGGTTCATTTTTAAAATTTTTTGAAGTGTTTATTTCCATTTTGTACATAACAATATCAGCAATTTCATGTTTGACAAATTTTTTGGACTAAAGTGACATGCCCGTGAGATGAAAATATGAGATGCTGGGCTTTATGGTGATTATCTAATGAAAGTGATGATGACGATAAATATGATACATTGATACATACATTTAAAATATGATACATACATTTAAAATATGATACATACATTTAAAATATGATACATTGATACATACATTTAAAAATACGTTTTAAAGAAAATACAGGAAAATATTATACAAAGTATGACATTTGCATTTTCAAAATTGCTTTCCCACGGACATGCTCTTGGTGGCTCTTCCCATCTGAGTTCGGCGGCCAGAAACAACAAAGTCCGGCATGAGTAAAAACACCGTGTCGTCTGTTCTTTTGTCCCTCGGCTGGACGTAGACAAGTCTCTACACGACTCGATCCTTATTTTGATTAGGGAGAGGGAAAGGGGAAGAAAGAAACAATATTACCAGATCCTTTGTTCTGTTTTACCACCTGACGTTTGGACTTGTGCTGGTGCGAATATGTCACAATATGACACTTTCACCAAACCTTGGATGTGTATACAAGGGATTTTATTCTATATTGGATTTGGATGCAAGGCATTTCACCATACATTTTAACATACATTTTAACATACATTTTAACATACATTTTAACATACATATTAACATACATTTTAACATACATTTTAAAATACATTTCAACATACATTTTAACATACATCTCAATATACATTTTAACATACATTTTAACATACATTTTAACATACATTTTAACATACATTTTAACATACATTTTAACATACATTTTAACATACATTTTAACATACATTTCAATATACATTTTAACATACATATTAACATACATCTCAACATACATTTTAACATACATTTTAACATACATTTCAACATACATTTTAATATACATTTTAATATACATTTCAACATACATTTTAATATACATCTCAACATACATTTTAACATACATTTTAACATACATTTCAATATACATCTCAATATACATTTCAACATACATCCCAATATACATCTTAATATACATCTCAACATACATCTCAATATACATCTCAATATACATCTCAACATACATCTCAATATACATCTTAATATACATCTCAATATACATTTCAACATACATCCCAATATACATCTTAATATACATTTCAACATACATCTCAATATACATCTTAATATACATCTCAACATACATTTCAACATACATCTCAATATACATCTTAATATACATTTCAACATACATATTAACATACATTTCAACATACATATTAACATACATTTCAACATACATCTCAATATACATCTTAATATACATTTCAACATACATTTTAACATACATATTAACATACATTTCAACATACATCTCAATATACATCTTAATATACATTTCAACATACATTTTAACATACATATTAACATACATTTTAACATACATTTTAACATACATCTCAATATACATTTCAACATACATCTCAATATACATCTTAATATACATTTCACCATACATTTTAACATACATATTAACATACATTTCAACATACATCTCAATATACATCTTAATATACATTTCAACATACATTTTAACATACATATTAACATACATTTCAACATACATCTCAATATACATCTTAATATACATCTCAACATACATTTTAACATACATATTAACATACATTTCAATATACATTTTAACATACATATTAACATACATCTCAACATACATTTTAACATACATTTTAACATACATTTTAACATACATTTCAACATACATTTTAATATACATTTTAATATACATTTCAACATACATTTTAATATACATCTCAACATACATTTTAACATACATTTTAACATACATTTCAATATACATCTCAATATACATTTCAACATACATCCCAATATACATCTTAATATACATCTCAACATACATCTCAATATACATCTCAATATACATCTCAACATACATCTCAATATACATCTTAATATACATCTCAATATACATTTCAACATACATCCCAATATACATCTTAATATACATTTCAACATACATCTCAATATACATCTTAATATACATCTCAACATACATTTCAACATACATCTCAATATACATCTTAATATACATTTCAACATACATATTAACATACATTTCAACATACATATTAACATACATTTCAACATACATCTCAATATACATCTTAATATACATTTCAACATACATTTTAACATACATATTAACATACATTTCAACATACATCTCAATATACATCTTAATATACATTTCAACATACATTTTAACATACATATTAACATACATTTTAACATACATTTTAACATACATCTCAATATACATTTCAACATACATCTCAATATACATCTTAATATACATTTCAACATACATTTTAACATACATATTAACATACATTTCAACATACATTTTAACATACATATTAACATACATTTCAACATACATTTTAACATACATCTCAATATACATTTCAACATACATCTCAATATACATCTTAATATACATTTGAACATACATTTTAACATACATATTAACATACATTTCAACATACATCTCAATATACATTTCAACATACATATTAACATACATATTAACATACATATCAATATACATTTCAACATACATTTCAACATACATATTAACATACATCTCAATATACATTTCAACATACATATTAACATACATATTAACATACATATCAATATACATTTCAACATACATTTCAACATACATATTAACATACATCTCAATATACATTTCAACATACATTTCAACATACATATTAACATACATCTCAATATACATTTTAACATACATCTCAATATACATTTCAACATACATCTCAATATACATTTCAACATACATCTCAACATACATCTCAATATACATTTTAACATACATCTCAATATACATTTTAACATACATTTTAACATACATTTTAATATACATTTCAACATACATTTTAACATACATATTAACATACATTTCAATATACATTTCAACATACATTTCAACATACATTTCAACATACATCTCAACATACATTTCAACATACATCTCAATATACATCTTAATATACATCTCAACATACATTTTAACATACATATTAACATACATTTCAACATACATTTTAACATACATATTAACATACATTTCAACATACATTTTAACATACATATTAACATACATTTCAACATACATTTTAACATACATCTCAATATACATTTCAACATACATCCCAATATACATCTTAATATACATCTCAACATACATTTCAACATACATATTAACATACATTTCAATATACATTTCAACATACATTTTAACATACATTTCAATATACATTTCAACATACATTTTAACATACATATTAACATACATCTCAATATACATTTCAACATACATTTTAACATACATATTAACATACATCTCAATATACATTTCAACATACATTTTAACATACATATTAACATACATCTCAATATACATTTCAACATACATTTCAACATACATTTTAACATACATCTCAATATACATTTCAACATACATTTTAACATACATATTAACATACATCTCAATATACATTTCAACATACATTTCAACATACATTTTAACATACATCTCAATATACATTTCAACATACATTTTAACATACATATTAACATACATTTCAACATACATTTTAACATACATATTAACATACATTTCAACATACATTTTAACATACATATTAACATACATTTCAACATACATCTCAATATACATTTCAACATACATCTTAATATACATTTCAACATACATTTCAACATACATCTTAATATACATCGTAATATACATTCCAACATAATAAAGGCATGTATGTTATGGCACTGAACATGTGTCAACATGCATCTAAACATACATTTCAACATACATTTCAACATACATCTTAATATACATCGTAATATACATTTCAACATAATAAAGGCATGTATGTTATGGCACTGAACATGTGTCAACATGCATCTAAACATACATTTCAACATACATCTTAATATACATCGTAATATACATTTCAACATAATAAAGGCATGTATGTTATGGTTAAACATTACAGGAGATCAAATACTCTCATAAAGGATAAGAATGGAATACTATTGACAACGGAAAAGGAACAAGAAGTACGATGGACAGAGCATTTTAAAGAATTGCTAAATAGACCACCGCCAACAGTAGTAGCAGACATACCAGAACCAACAGAGGAATTAGAAATTGGCATTGAAACACCCAGCCGGGATGAGATCATTACAGCAATTAAATCTCTTAAGAATAACAAGGCACCAGGGAATGATAACTTAAACACAGAACTATTCAAAATAGACCCAGAACTTGCAGCTAATATATTGCAACCCTTGTTTACTACTATATGGAATACCCAAATAATACCTGATGCATGGAACAGAGGAGTCATCATCAAGATCCCCAAAAAAGGCTCCCTTGCCGATTGTAATAATTGGCGTGGAATAACACTGCTTTCTGTCCCAAGTAAAATCTTAAGCAAAATCATCGTACAACGTATTACTGATGCTGTGGATAAGAAACTGAGAAAGGAACAAGCAGGATTTCGCAGAGGACGGAGCTGTATAGGCCAAATATTTGCTCTTAGAAATATCATAGAGCAGTGCACAGAATGGCAAAGCAAACTCTATATCAACTTTGTAGATTTTGAAAAAGCTTTTGATAGCATACACCGCGAAAGTCTATGGCGTATCTTAAGATGGTATGGAATCCAACTGTGTTTTATAAATATTATAAAAAGCTGCTACAGCAAATTTGCATGCAGTGTTGAAACTTCAGAACTAAAGTTTGAAGTAAAACAGGCGTGCGACAAGGATGTGTTATGTCAGCCCTATTATTCAACACTGTCATAGATTGGGTGATGCGTAAAACAACGGAAGATAAGGCAAGAGGTATTAGATGGACGCTCACATCCACTCTGGAAGACCTAGATTTTGCAGATGACATCGCACTCCTATCTCATACACATAGAGATATCCAGGAAAAGACCTGCCGCCTTAACCAATATAGTGAGATGGTTGGGCTGAAAATAAATCAGAAGAAAACTGAAGTAATGACTCTGAACATAGCAACCCCAGCACCAGTCAAATTAGAAGGTAAAACCCTCCGAGATACAACCGCTTTCACATACCTTGGAAGTGTTATTAGCAATGAAGGAGGCGCTGGATCTGACATTAAAAACAGACTGAGTAAGGCACGAAGTGCATTCATGACCCTTCAGACCGCCTGGAAATCTGCCCAATACAGCATCAGAACCAAGACTAGTATCTATAACAGCTGTGTGCTGTCAACATTGCTGTACGGATCGGAATGCTGGAGAATGACAGAACAGGATATGTCCAGACTCTCCGCCTTTCATACAACTTGTCTGCGAAAAATCTTACGCGTGTACTGGCCGACTACTATCTCGAATCAAGAATTGCTTGCACGATGCCAACAAGAGAATATGGGCACTATCATCCGAAGACGACGCTGGAGATGGATTGGACATGTGATGCGCATGGAGACTGGCTCCGACACGAAAACTGCACTGAGATGGACTCCAGAGGGTAGGCGAAGCGTGGAAGACCCAAGACGACCTGGAGGAGAACGATAGAGCAAGAACTGAAGGAAATGAATCATAGCTGGAACACAATACAGAGGAAGGCCATGAACAGGGAAGAATGGTGTACGTTTGTTGCTGCCCTAAACGCCAAGGGCGTAACAGGCTAAAGAGAGAGATGTTATGGTACTGAACATGTGTCAACATGCATCTAAACATACATTTCAACATACATTTCAACATACATCTTAATATACATCGTAATATACATTCCAACATAATAAAGGCATGTATGTTATGGCACTGAACATGTGTCAACATGCATCTAAACATACATTTCAACATACATTTCAACATACATCTTAATATACATCGTAATATACATTTCAACATAATAGAGGCATGTATGTTATGGTACAGAACATGTGTCAACATGCATCTAAACATACATTTCAACATACATTTCAACATACATCTTAATATACATCGTAATATACATTTCAACATAATAGAGGCATGTATGTTATGGTACAGAACATATGTCCGATTAAATAGCAGCATTTTTTTTTTTTTTTTTTCTCCATAATACATTTCAACATACATTTCAAGGAAAATTGCAATTTGACAGTGATGTTTGAAATACATTATAACAATAAGGACATGTGCAATTTAACAGTGATGTTTCCAATTAAAGAGCTTTCAACAATAAGTTTCATTTCCATACATACATCATATTATGGATGCGGCTTTCTGAAGGAATATTTGTTGGAATAGATGAGCATTGTATGTTTTGATGTAAAATTTTGCTGCATTCCTGCAGGTCCATATGAGGTACCTGTATTCTGAGAGCAGTATAAGTAATTTTGTATGTATGTCTGGAGTTGTTTTGGGAAGTGTGTTTAGCATGATGGCTCTGTATATATCTATCTTTTTATTTGTGTGTGTTTTGATTATGTTTCGAAGTGATTCTGTGGTTGATCTGACTGTGCTGCATTGAAAGAATATGTGCTCTTCCGTTTCTTGTATGTTTGTTCTGCATAGCTGGCACTTTGTTACTTGTCTGGGTCTGTTTGCTACCCGTTCTCTTGTAGGTGTCATGTTGTATATTAGTCTGAATGTTACCTCTCGGGCTTTGATTAGAATGTTTGGGTTGTGTAAGTTTACGAAAGTGTTGGTGTGGTCTGTTATGAAATAGTTATAACCTCTTTTGATTCTGAGGTGTAATGGTGGAGCTTGAAGCTTAACTAAATGTTGATATATTTTTGTTGTTGTCTGATGTATCAGTTTTTCGTTTCCTTGTATGGTTTGAATGCATGTTTTGTAGAATGTGGGTAGTGAGCCAAAATAGTGTGGCACTGAGTTTTTCAGTGGGACCAGTTTGGTTAATCTGAGTCCTATGTAGTAGTGCGCTAGCGTATGATGTTCTGGGTGTTTGATGATGTGGCTTATATGGTTTATTCTGAGTGCTTTTATTTTTGTCTGTATGTCTTGTAGTGCAATGCCTCCTTGTCTCTTGTCTTGTATGAGTGTTGCGTGCTGTATGCTGTATATTGTGTTTCCGAAGACGAATCTTCTGATCTGTTTGTTTATGTCTCTGATCGTCCGTTTTGGAGGGTCAAAGACTGTAGCTGTGTAGATAATTTTTGGAATCATGTATGTGTTGACAACGACACTTCTGCCAAAAATTGTTGATGTCTTGAACTTGTATCTGTTGATCATATCTGTTATATGTGCTACCATGTTCTGCCATGTGCTTAAGTGTGTTCTGTTTGGGTGCAATGGAAATGTGATGCCATATAGTTTCATGTTATTTGTTGCTGTAATGCTAAAAGGGAAGTCTGACTTGTTCTTCCATTTCCCTATTCCCATTATTGAAGATTTGTGTACGTTTATCTGTGCCCGTACCTTTTCCAAACATTGTGAATGTGTTTAAAATGTTTTCTACAGATCTAGTGTTTGGAGGGAAGAAGACGGTGTCGTCTGCGTAAGCAAGCAACTTCCGTTCTCCTTTCCCTTGTATAAAGGTGCCTTTAATGGTGCTGTCTTGTCTGATCTTTTCCAAGAGTGGTTCTAATGCTAGGTTCAGTGTGCAGTTCGCACTGATGGTGGACACAGCGACTGGTTTATGGTTGAAACCGGAGTAAAGCAAGGCTGTATTCTATCTCCGCTATTGTTTGGAGTGGCCATTGACTGGGTGATGCGAAAATGTCGCAGTGGTGAAACTGGCATCGATTGGGTAGAAAATAGTCAACTAGAAGATTTGGATTTTGCAGATGATATTGCCTTGTTAAGTAGAAACAACCAAGATATGCAAAGAAAAACAGACAACTTGTCATCTATAGCATCAAAAGTTGGACTGCAGATAAGCTATGAAAAAAACAAATATAATGAAAACACCTATGGCAAGTAATGCAGATATCACCCTTGAATCTAAAATGATAAAAATAACAGAGCAGTTCACATATTTAGAGGTAGCAATTTTGATTGCACAGGAAATGTTAAAAAGAAATTATGATACGACTTGTTATACAACTGTCATAATTAATAAAGGGTTGGCAGTGCAAAGGTTGCAAAATATATTTGTTAACCATAATGAGTTAGTAAGAGACAAAATGTGGTAACTAAATATATTTTTACAATGGTAGGTGACGTTTTGATGTAGGTTTGTGACTGGTTTCTTCCATTTATTCAGTGATTGTGCATTCATTCCGTGTTTTGGTTGCGACATTTCCCAGTGTACGTTATCTTCATTGTGTTGTTCGTGTATCTTTGCGTGTGTGTTCAGGTTGTGTTTACATTACAGTAGGGTCGTATTCAGTGAGAATGTATATTTGTTGCATTCATTCCGTGGTTCTACTTTCATTCATGTTGGGTGTGATATCTCCCAGTGTTTTTTTGTATCGTTTATTCGCTGTGTTGTGTGTGTGTGTGTGTGTGTGTGCGTACTCGTGACTTTTGTTTTGTTATGTATATTCATAAAAAAAGAAATCTTATTTCATAAATTCCAACACAACAATTGATATGTTAAATCATAATAACACTTGTTATGATTTGTAGTGAACGATATGATTGACAATCACATGAGTGCTCGTGATGGAAGTGTATGTGTTGTGTACTTTCACTGTCTTTACTCATGCATAGAAACACTCAGTCATTTACACTCACTTTCTCGCTCATTTACTCTCGCAGATCACAACTTACATTCACATTCATATGCATAGAAGAAATTCAAGAGACATCATCAAATAATGTTAAAGCAGAGCAAAAACTTAAATAAATGATAACTTCAATCGTTTGAAAAATTGATCAGAAAATGTACATCAGTTAGATAAAATTACTTAAATTTAACTTGTCATTTGAAACTTGATGTGTGGTCACCATTGAGGAAAAAACCAAACTTGTTCATATAGTTATGTTGGCAATTTTATGGTCGAATAACACTTTAAAGAGTTGAGCATTATATATTCTACTTTCAAAAGTTGCTTTATTTCGACATACCCATATCAAATATCGAAATTCTGCCAAAAGTCGAAAACACTTTTTTTGAAAGCGTAAATCTGTTTTTGGTTTGACGTTTAACATAATTGCCTTGTACATTGTTCTACTTTGTTGGTTTTATGTGAAGTTATTTGTTGTTTGAGAGTTTCGAGAGCTAACAATATTGTTGGACAATGAAAAAGCACGTGATCTTCAGTGTCTTTTGTTTGTAGTCTACACATTTTACATCTCTATCTTACAGTTTGTCTTTTTCTGTGTTCAACTGGTGTAATACCAAATAATAATCTATATGTGACTTCCTTTGCTTGTGGTGATGTTTGGGTTTGGTGTAAGCTGTGAAACATTTCAGAATAATCTACAGAAAAAGAATGATATCCTCTTTGATTCTATACAAAGATGGCCTTTAAGCAAAGATTAGATGTTTATATATAATTTTAAGCTGATTGTTGGAGTAAGTTTTCATTGCCTTTTATAAATTTAATGCACTGTTGGTAGAAAGGTGGTAAAGTACTCAAAATGATGAGGCATTGTGTTCTCATAGAGAATAATTTTGATATAATGAAGTCTCATATAATAATGTGCTTATGGGTAGTCTTCTGGGTGTTTAATTATTTCTCCTACACTGTACGTTATTCACAGTCGGTTATGAATAAAGTTGATTCAATATTGACGGTTAAGAGCAGTCGATTGGCAACGATGTTTAAAAAAATGGCGATCGAAAAGAGCTACATTTTTTACTAATCTATTCAAGATTTTGAATCGGCTTGAAGTAGGGGTTCCCCGTTCCATAACGACCCTTTATGACAAGAAGTGGTGGCTACGTGTTGTTGTCCTTATTGGGTAGTCAGGGCTTTTATCCGGGAGGGCTTTTGATTTGTAATAGGGTCCTCTACTTTTTAACAGAAGACGAGAGCTATTTGCTGTAGTTCATTTCCCTCATTGTTGATCGCTGCTACTGCTCTGCTTTATGGTTCTCCTCTCTTCTTTATCCTGGGTCTATAATTTAGTTTTGTTGTTGATGTATCTTCTGATGGCAGTCATTAGATTTATAGTTTGTTATATCATTTTAGTTTGTCCATCTTTTCTCCTTCATTTAGCTTTTCCTTACACGATGGTATTCATGCTGTAATCAAGACAATACATGATTGTATTCAAATAATATAGTAAACAACTAGGAGTTCGTTCACATTTCTATATTTTTAATGAGGGTTTGACGGATACAGACAAGTAGTCATATCCATCTGCATCCAATGTTTTATATCGTCTCCTTGTTTTCCCTATTCGTTACTAACACGTCACTATTTTTCTACACAAAACGTCGTGTTCATAGTTATGTGTTGTACTTCTGCACAGAGAGTACAACACATAGTCTCAATCATTAAATAATCTAATTATACTACACTAACTATCTGGGCTAACTCGTCCATTCCTCCGCTGCCATCTGGGGAACTATGACAGGCTCTTAAAAAGTACGAAGACGAATGTGGTGTTCTTTTTGTTAAGATATCTCAAAGAAAGTAAGATAACATTTTACTTTATTTTAATGATAGTTCCCATTATAAACATGTTATGGTTATAAACCATCAGAAACCAAATGTCGCTTAAAATAGCTATTAAAGGGGCTGAAGAAAAGGCCCTATATTACCGTATAGGGGCCTTTTTCTTATACTGCACCTGATGATGATGATGATAAGTTTATAATTTCTATTTCTTACAATTCTGTCTCTTTGGGTCCACTTGCAAGCATCATCAGACCCAAAAATGTTGATTCCTTGCTGAATTCGGGATCACGCCTAAGTTTCTTAAACTGCATACCAGAATGCGGTTCACCTGCCTGCAGGTAAAAATTTCCACCTGTCGATATTAAAAATAGGAATCAATCATACGATACATGAGAGGATTGTGATGACAGGACAAACATGAATGTCATTGGTTGTGAAGTGATGTATGTTTTATTCGTTGCACTTGTCGACGGCGTTATGCGCCAGAACAATTTAAAGTTTCTAGGCAATTGCCGTCTCCGGATAATATAAGGCCGGCGAGCTCAGGTAAAAAATTATAAGAAATAACACCACAATCGTTGGGTGGGATCTAGCATCTGGCATTGTTAGATAAAGATCAGTTCATTTAAACAATAACATAACATGATCAAACAAGGTTACATTATGTTACACATTAAGTTTAATAATAAGAAATAGTTTTATTAACATTTTCATCAATAACAACCATGGACTGGTAGAATTGTATACAATTGCAGAAAACCTTACAGTGTTCTATCAAACACTTATAAAACCAGCCTCATTAAACAGGAATGGATTTCCCGTCTGAGCTAGTCGGCCTTATGTTACTGGAGGCCAAACTACAGATACCTAGCACTTGGCTTATTTTAAGCATTTCAACTTGAAATAATGAATAATATGATCTAGCTTCTGAGAACTTACTTATTTTATGACAGTGTTTATAATCCAACAGCGGCCGCTATTTCCATGGCAACCTCGACAAAGTAACAATGGCTGCTGCATATAATATTTCATCTTCAGTCCACCCGGTACTACCTGATAAATAGTATGTCAGACGAGGAACCAGATTAGTATGGGCTTATTCAGCACAACGAAACGGTAGCATACTTCATGAGGACAGCGCATGGCTGGAGATAACGAGATATCGCGCATGACTATGGAGACCATTGCTGCATCCAGCTCTGTCATGGGTGGCTGAGCAATAGTAACCCATACGATTATCATATCAGACTCGATGAATATGCTTGAAAATTATTGAATCTGGAAGTCTGCGCTTGGAATGGGTAGACAGATTCGAGATTACATCTCAAGAAAACGACTTGGCTGGGCATACATCTCTGACATGTTGAGTGCAGAAAACGAGCGTGCTGACTTCTTGCAAACAACGCCTCAACTCAACCGGGCAGAAGTATGACAGAGCCGATATCAACAAGGTGGTACATTCTCATTTATGTGATATAAGAGTCTGTGACATTGGAAGGAGTTCGAGAATTCAGACGTTACGTTTGGACACAGACAGTGTCGTCTTCGTGGTAGAGAGAGAAGATATAGTAATTACCTTCTGGCGGGGTACGGAGAGCAAATGGACTATACTATGGTAGGCTGCTGCACGGAGGACAGAGTACGAATGGGAATGCCCACGCCATGAAATCGACGTTGCATAATATAATATAACATAACATAACGTAGTATCTCATTTGAATGAGGAAAGGAAGGCAACCGCTTGTCATGTCTTCCCTTTGCTATTGGAGTCACAAATGACGTCATTGCACTCCAGGCAGACTCCATAGGTGCTAGTCTTCCCCAACAGATACTGAATATATTCATACTGATGGTTCCTGTGGCTCAAGCTGATTAAACACACCTCTCACTCTGCCTTCTCAGGCATCCAGTTCGACTTAAACGCATGGGCAGTAACTCCAAACTGCCTAAATTGCTGTTGGATCGATTCAACATCGATTTTAGTGGAAACCCCATTCAACGAGAGAGTCGCGAAGAGACCGAAGAATATCCCCTTTATCCATCTTCAACTCCCCAACAATCGATGCTGTTGATGCGTTCGTACGCTCTCTCAATACTGCAAACACCTGCATGCCCAGGGACAGTATATCCAATGTTAGCCGCTGAAAACTTCTATGGCAGAGGACATCCACTCATACCGAAAACCTGCCCTGGATCTTGTGGAAGCATCGGGACTGAGAGTCAGATACAACAATTGCCCCAGTAAATGAAGTCCAGAGATCCAATGGAGGGCAGCAGTAACGGCCTCAACCTCCATCCTCATAATAGAAGTAGTTGTCCTGTATGCCCCACTCCCCCGCTCTGCAACAGCCTCACCATGCGCATTAGCCAGAAGAAACCAGCCGGATTTCTCACCACCTTGAACCAACCCATCGGTGGCTATACAACAACATCATCATCCCTGCATTATCTTCATCAGCTAAGCCTAACTCATGAGATCAGCCTCATGCTGTCCCCAATCTCTTACATTCTCTTCTCTTCTTCTTCTTGCGTTCGTTCTTTACCACCACCTTAATCACTTTTTGTGATATGTTTGATCTTTGCTAAGAACGTGTATACGTTACAATACTGGGTTTAGTATATTCTAACTACATAGACTTCACACGTTTAGGACACGTGCATCCGATTTAACCCAAAACCTTCCTTAGTCGCCACTTACGACATGCGTGGCAGGTAACAGTGGTTCTATTATTTACACCCCAACTTTGGGCCCCTATAACCACTCGGGTGACATTCTCTTCCAAGAGTACATGCTAACGTTGAGATAGTTGGTCATAACCATAAGTTGGGATCCATTCTTCCTTGGTAAGGTCGCAACCGTAGTCACTCCGGGCCACTGTTATCTTCCAGCCTGGGCCATCCCACGACATGCCACGCTTGATTCTCGTGCCCTTTAACATCATTAGTGTTCTTGTGCAGTGGATGTCTCTTATCTACAATAGCAAGATAAATAATTTGGTTTGGGCGATTGCATGACGGGAGCAGTAGTGACAGAAGGCCAAGATATATCTCATCTTTCACAATGGGGTATCTCTAGCGCAGCCCAGTGAACTATACGCATACCTTTCATTCTTAGTCCGTTCGAGTCGTCCACATTGTGATCTTGATATCGTAAGAATTCCGAGTCCGTAATTCATCATCATTATAACCAGTCGATCAAACAGTGCGGCGCAGTCTCTGCTCAAGGCAGTGTGGCCCCATAATTTTTGAGAGCCTGGGCAAGACCACGCTTGCACCGTTGTATCGTCTGTTCAATATGGTGTTTGAAAGATAGACTACGATCAAAGGTTATTCAAGTTCTTAAAGGGTTCTTCCCTTAAGAACTATCATAATTACGAGTCTGATCTCACAGTTAAATATGTCATTATGTCATTTATAATAGGACTATCATCACATAACTCCGGACATGTCCATAGTTGAGCCTGACTCGTCTCAATATATTCGAAGCAGTTGAAACCAGCGAACAATACTGCCAGTTCGATGCCGATGACCAATATCTTTGCATACATGGTATCTCATAGGATGCATTCAATATATCGACACCCATCTCTAAATCTGGTCAGTGACTGACTACACCTCGGTGTTCCCGTTTGAAAGACGCTCTCAGTGCGTTAAAAATGCCATTTGTCTACGTAGTTTCCCTGATATCGTATCCATGCCAGCCAACATATCAGCCTGCCAATTACCCCGATCGCGGACGTCCTGGTACAGACATGGATCCCAGAAATCACCTCTTCCCATTCGTCCCTGGACACACAGGAGGTCAGGGGTGCAATGAATGAGTTTTATAGATAGGGTGGTATCGCTAAGGATATCAGAAGAAACTGCAATGGACTGAAATGACATTCTTAAAGCACTGAGTCTATCCGAAAAGAGAAGTAAGTCAGAAGGCTTTGAGTCCCACTGCTTGAGCAGACTGAGAGAGATGGATGCCGACGGTCAGGCTAGCCCGGGAAAAGAACGACATACTGCAAATATATTAAGAGATTAATCAACATCGAACTGGTATGTTAAAGCTGGATGCTGCTGGATTTGCTGAGGCGGGAGATCGGAGCACCTATGACATTTCTGAGGTTGTGATGATAGTCCTGCTATAACTGATAACTGAACATGCCATAGATACAATAAATACATACCTAATGAACGATGTATCCTGGTCGTTAATACAGCTGTCACAGACCGTATGAGCTATCTTTATTAGTTGTTTGAACTGTTTGATCTTGCAAACTGTATCTTGTATAAGTACACAAACCACCCTGAAAAAAATATCAATATTATTTTACAACCAAAAAGAAACATTAAATACAAGCCAGATATATTTTTCTGCCACCATGAATTCTGGTGTTTTCATAAAACCCAATCTACATTCACTGATCGTTGCGTAGAAGCATTGCTTTCTATATATTCTTCTACTTCCAACGCTCCGTATCATTAAACCACTCTTTGTAATTTGTATGTGATCTGAGCCTAAGAGCGATAGTACGTTGTGCCAAAGTTATGCGCTCACGTAGCCCGCACATCCGATTTATGTGACGCATTTTATTTATTGGGGTAAGCTCTAGGTCCCAATTCAGCTCCGCTTTAAAAACACAACGACAGGAAATGATGGAACAATAAACGTTTCTTTGTTATCAATAGCATACAATACCAAACTGAAGCAATTGAATGGAACCAACATTGATAAGAGAAGTTAAGGGGGAATCAAACATCATAGAGATTAACAGTAAAGGAGATAAGAAAGGGTTGAATCATCAATGGGTTTGAAGAGAATATGAAGTGAGGATTGATAAAGTATCATCATCATTGCACTTGGGTGAGTAACTATGTGTGCTACGCTCTTTCTTACACAAGAAGATCTCGCAGCGGCAGTGGATGATGTAATCACAGCAAGATGGTGAAAATATTTTATAGGAATTTTATGTTTAAATGATTCCTTTACTAATGATTTTTTTCTCGACAGGTGCTTTCCCGTCTGCTCTTTTTCGATTTTGAACTGCCAAGGGTTCCTACGCACAATGTGAACATGGGATCTATTGTTTACTGTTCGTATTCCATAAGACTAAGAACTTGACCTCACCTCACACTGATATCAGGGACTTCTGGAAAGATATCACAATGGCTTAATGAGGGAGCGAACTGAGTAATAATTGAATGAGAGGCAAGCATCTTATCTCACACCACAGAGACTCCCTAATGGTCTTGAGAGATAAATCTCTACACCACACAGAGACTCCCTTAACATGGTCTTGAGAGATAAATGTCAAGTTTACATGAATCTCAACTAGGCCCGTGTGCTGTTTTGGGGCTCAAGCTAGAGATAAATGTCAAGTTTCATATAAATCTCAACTAGGCTGCAGGTTGTCAGAGCTCACAGAGATAAATGTCAAGTTTTACATGGATATTTGAATCTCAACTAGGCCTGTGTGTTGTCAGAGCTCACAGAGATAAATACAAGTTTACATGAATTTATCTAGGCTCGTGTGTTAAGTCAGCTCATGAGATAAATGTCAAGTTTACATGAATTCACCTAGACCCGTGTGTTGTCGGAGCTCACAGAGATAAATGTCAAGTTTATAATGAATCTCACTCTAGACCTCGTGTGTTGTCGGGGCCTACAGAGATAAATGTCAAGTTTACATGAATTTACTCCTAGGCCCGTGTGTTGTCGGAGCTCACATAGATAAATGTCAAGTTTACATGAATCTCATTTGTGTCTGTGTGTTGCCGGGAACACACAGGATAATGTCAAGTTGATACGAATCTCATCAGGCCCAAAGTTGTCGGAGCTCACAGGAGATAAATGTCAAGTTGACATGGAGTATTTGAATCTCACTAGGCCCGTGTGTTGTCGGAGTCATAGAGATAAATGTCAAGTTGACATGGATATTTGAATTCAACTAGGGCCTGTGAGTTGTCAGAGTCACAGAGATAAATGTCACAAGTTTACATGGATATTTGAATCTCACCTAGACCCGTAGTTGTCGGGCCCAAGGGGAGCAATATTAACACTGCCATCTACAAGGCATGTGGTAAGAGTGGGGCGATTGAGGTATGGGACCATGGAAGCTACTCCTAGTAACAAATGCATTGCAGAAATCGATGAGCTTTGGCTCATTTGTAGATTTCCACAACTGATAACGTACATTCGCTCTTAGACTTGGATCATATACAAACCTTCACAAGAGTGGCTAATAAGTTGTCATTATAGAGTATTCGAAGAAGAATCTCACCTGATAAAGAAAATCCTTTGGAGGTCGATCAGACACTGGCTTGAATTGAATACTGTATAAATGTAGCATAACCTGGATACTTGATGACCAAGGAATTATTTCTGACATCCACCTGCTGAAATGTTCTACATCAGGATCCATCTTGGTGGATCTAGTACAAATGTTGCATTCACGTTAAATCCTGGCTCTGTAATTTAGAAATAAGATTCATAAAGCTCTATGCAGAAGTTCTATTAGACTTGATTAATTCTCTTTTCTTTGTCCTTCGTGGAGTACAGGGCATCAGAAATTGTTCGACACTTTTCCTGGTCTCTGGCTGCTTTTTATGTCCCTTCATTAGTATTCCCGGGAGCACCCTTCGTCTCCAGGTTTTCTATAGAACGTCTTCTTTTCCGTTTTCTCAGAGGGTTCCACTGAGTGCATGTTCAGTGACACTGGGACTGTGTCTTTGTAGAGTATGCCTGATCCATCGCCATTTTCTCCACTTAGCCTGTGTCATCATGGGTTCTTGTCCTGTTCTTATCCACAGGTCTGTGTTTACATTTCTGTCATACCATCTCAGTCTGAGAATCAGCCGAAGACATCCGCTGACAAAGGTCGAATTCATTTGTATTTAATATGCAGACCTGACACGTTTCCCGAGCCATACAGCAAACACAGAGATTTCACATTTGAGCTGAACATCATTGTGAGCTTTGTTTTCGTGGAGTTGGCAGTAGATTTCACAATTATTCTATTCTCTAATCCTGTTTTGTCTTTTTAGCGTCAGATCGAAAAAGGAGACATCTGACAGAACTTCTATATGCACCTTGTCTTTTTCTTTCTTTTCAAATAGTGATTTGCCTTACATCTTCAAGGTTATGAAGAAATTCTCTAGAACGTGGCTTTTCTGTGCGCCTCTGGCAACAGTGTATTTCGTCTCCTTCTGTTATCTCTGAGGTCCACCTTTGCGTGACTAACCTTGACTTGTGTCCACTGTGGATCGAAGTAACATTGCCTTGTGGCACACTGTCTGTTGGTAATTCACGGCGTGGCCGAACATTTAACTTGTTGCTTCTTGGATGAAGATCAGTTCTGATTTACACCTGTGTGCAGAATTAGCAAAGGCTTGCTCGTGGGGCTTTCCTAATCCTGGCATTAATGTCCTCAACTGTACCTCCTGATATACTGATCTGTTTTCCCAAGCAGACAAATTCACCAACATCTTCTATACCTCTTCCTCAATCAATAAGTCTTCACTAATACCACATAATTATAGCTAATTAGATATTGGTTCTTCTTTCTTCTTCTCTTCCACCATTTACTTCTTTTTATTATAGATGTGTTGGGAAGGAGGAAATGGGGGTGTAAATGACTTATGTATTGTTCTAATACATGATCTTTGTAAACTGTTATTTATTTTCTTAAGTCTGGTCTTGATGCCACCATCTTTGTGTGGTCTTCCCATTGCTATGTAAACGATATTCTTTTATATGTGGCTCAGGTAGGCGATGCCAGTGCATTCTTGTCAGGTGTGCACAACCATTTAATATGTTGTTCTTTATGAATTCTGCGACTGGTTTCAGATATAGTCTTCTTTCTGATTTCTTCATTTCTAATTTTGTCTCTTATTGTCACACCTGCAACTTTTCTAAGACACCGCATCTCTGTCGCCGTTATGATTTCCGCTCATTAGCTGCTGTTACGCCGTTTGAGCACTGGTAACATAGTGTCGGGCCAGAAACTGTTCTTCTGAGACTATTTAGTTAGCAGTATCTTTATGTGACAACAGTGGTGTTAACTGTCCTGCAGTACCCTGGCTAGCTTTTGTCCAACGATTGCTGATTATCATACTTCCATTTGATATTGGTTATATCTTATATATCACGGAGGATGGGGGGTTACTTGAGTCGTTTCCTTTACCTTGCATTCCCAAGGTCGTGAGTTTACATCCGTGTAGTTCTGCTCACGAGTACATTTTATACAGAGGCCCTTGTAGTCTGCCTCTCCACGAGTACATTTTATACAGAGGCCCCTAGTTCTGCTCACGAGTACATTTTATACAGAGGCCCCTAGTTCTGCTCATACGAGTACATTTTTATGCAGAGGCCTTAGTTCTAGTTTCACGAGTACATTTTATACAGAGGCCCTAGTTCTGCCTGCCACATTTTATGCAGAGGCCCTAGGTTTATTACCGGATTTACAGAGTTCGTGCTTATGTGTAATAACTGCTGGCAAGTGAGTTACCATTTCTTCTGATATGGGTAACAGCCAACTCTAAATTGGGCCACATTACTGATCGGTGATACCTGACTCCAGTTTGAGTTCGAGGCTGAATTTTGTATATATGTTTGATAGAACATTGCAAGCTTTTGCAAATCTTCTATTCAGCTTTCATGAGGCTATAGTTATTTATTGATGAAAAGTATTAATAATAATGATATTTCTTTATTAATAAACTTAACTTGTTGCACAACCCTAACCTTTGCTTTACCATGTTGTTCGTATATATAAAACAATACTGAATGCGGAGCCATGCTAGATGGTTGGTGTGGTATTATTTCTTCAGAATTTTACCAGAGTCCACTGTCAGTATGAGCTTAGAGCTGGTAAATAGACCTAAGACATAGAGGTGGTAAACCCGGTCCAATGAAATCAGTCCTTCGACTTAGTCCCAAACCCCCATTTATTCTTACTATCTTATTTATAGGAGTCTAGATATATGTTATTTACTTAATGTGTTTGTTAAAGATTGTAAGATTATAGGAGATAAGAAATGGTTTCTTTATTGGACATACTCCAGATTATGTAATGTAATTAACATTGATTTGACATAAGGAAGTGAGTCTTGTCAAATATAAAACCAGGGCTATGCTGATGACACGTCTCTACAGGCTGTACAATCATACACATACTGGGGTGTGGTAGGCAACAAAGACGTAGGAAGGGGGAACAAACAAAGACGTTTACAGAGAAGAATACAAAAGCAAGGTAAACTTTATTGCATTGAGTAAGATATGGAAGTCAAAGGAGATCAAAACGACTACAAAGCTGAGAATCTTTCAATCAAATGAAGTCAGCGCTGTTGTATGGCCTGAAACATGGCTATAATTAAAAAGAAACCACCAGAAAACAACAGACTTTCTCATAAATGGATGTTTACGTGTAGAATAGAGGGACTGAGATGGTAAGACATGATTACGAACGAGGAACTCAGAGAAAGAACAAAGTAGATAACAGGAGAAAGAGCTAAGGAAGAGATCATAAATGCAAAGGACACACATTGAGAAGACCGACCGGAAGCATTGCAAGTCAGCCATTGTTTTGAAACCCAAGGAAAAGAGGAGCAGGGGGAAGAATTCCAGACACACTCTGGAGAAGAGAGCTGAGACTGGTGTTAGTGTTGGGATAGGTAAAACATGGAAAAAGAATTAAAGGATGGCAAGAGAGAGGAAGAGCTGAAAGAAGTTTGTTGGAAGACCTGTGCTCCAAGTTGAGTTGAAAGGTGAAGAAGAAGAAGAAGATATCACAAAGGCTGCATTATGTCGCCCTGTCTGTTTAACATATATGCATAAAACATCATAAGAAGTTATTACATAGAAGATAGCATAAAGAAACAATATGATCTTTTTATAATTGGAGGAAGAGAAATACCTGAACTAAGATACGCTGACGATACAGTAATGCTGGCAACATCGCACACGGCACTGAGAAGTTAATAATGAAAGTGAAAGAGAATAAAATGATATCTCAATGTGGAAAAAATAATAACAACGGACAAAACAAGCATAATAAAGGATATTTATATCAACTAAGAGAAAAATAGAAATGGTAAACAATTTTGAATATCTGGTTTCACTACTAACATGAGATGGAAATAGATAAAGAACATTAAAAGAACAAACATGACCTTACAAACATAATTAAACAACTAAATCTAGCAGCATGGAATAGAACTGATAGACAACAAAGATCAGAAAACTGAGAGCATCTCAATGGTAACGTATGGATGTGAAGAATAAGAGAAGATAATATGAAGTGACGTGAACTTCCGGTGGAGCCTCAGAGTCAATGAATACGATCAATAAATAGATCAGAATAAGCATTCAGTTTCCGGAAAAAAATAAAACACTAAACACAGGATTCGGAAAACCACAAACCTCAATGTATTACGGCATCTATTGTCTAGCACTGGAGACAAAGGTTTTAAAGAAGATAATCATTAGTCTCCAAAAAAAGAACTTTACCGAGTGAATGTCTTCATAAACTCTCAGTCTGTTGACCACAAGTAGGGAGCAGAACTTCCGGGGTTCGATGCAAACTTGACTAAAACCATATTCGCGTGGCCATGCGTTTACTTCTTTGTTCACAACGTCGTGGCCCACGGCAACATAAGACCATCTGGGCTCAGGGGCAAGAAATCGGAAAATGTACGTTCTATTGGGGGTTCGAATATTTGTATAAGGTTTGATATGAACTCAAAGTAAACTTTCGCGAAATTGTACTTGTACGTTATGAACAATGTTAATATTACTTCTTCTTCGTGTTCGTTCTTTACGACCAATTTTAATCACTTCTTGTGATATGTTTGATCTTTACCAAGAACGTGTATACGTTGCACATTGGTTTGGTATAAATTTTTAAACGCATAAACTTTATACACATTTAGGACACGTGCATCCGATTTCCCAGCTAAACCTCCTAGTCGTCTCTCACGACATGCAGGTAACAGTGGTTCTATTCTTTTTTACACCAAATTTGGGGCCCGGTAACCACTGGCGGTTAATAATACTGGATATTTCTAAGCTTTAAGCTTAACTTGGTAACATAATATAACTTGATTTAGCATGTGTTGATTTTAAATGAATTAGTTCATATAAACAACACTGGAATGCGGGCGATCACGCGACAGTTGTGGTTTAATCTTTTCGAATTTTACCTGAGCCTGCCAAGTGTATGTTATCGTAGGTTACCATTCAAAACTACTGTTTTTATGTATTTCTGACCTACCTTTCATGTCTTCACAGGCTGTATGGCAGCTGCATGTGAGTGAAACTGAGCAAAGTAAAGCGTGTGTCTCTGTGATGGCGCTAAATTAAAAATAGAATATGTGTCAGGTATAACCATTTTTTTTCTTTTCTCATGTGAAGAGCATTTTATAGGTCTCATAAAATTGGGGAAAAAAAACTAGCTGATGACAGAGTTGTGTGGAAAGGCTGACAGCAAGGACGCAGAGTCTTTGAAACTTGATTATGGATGAGCTTAAAATACAAAAGAGACATAAAGGAAACCAGAAGTTGTCACAGTAAAACACTAACCAATTTACTGTCTGTGAAGACTAAAAGACAATATAATGGCCAATCACAAGGAGTGGGAGGAAGACCATTATGGAAAGAGGTATCCCAGCAATAAGAAAAGAGGAAGATCACGAAGAAGATAGATTCATGATGTAACTGGTGATTTGATCATGACGTCTGCAATAAGGGACATCTGACCTATGAAAGAGAGAAATTGTGAAGAACGGGAGGCGAAGTTCCGCTCCAGGATAAACTATTTGATGATGATAATGATGATGATTTATGTATTCCTAAGATTCCACAGTTATAGATTTATCTGCTAACACCACATAAGATACACGGGTAACCTGAGCAAGACGGATGACGTCATGACCTACAAAAATATTCTATACTGGGACCTCAAGTTCTGATAAAAGATTGTGTAGTGATAATTTCTGTTGTAAAAGAACTAGAAAGGGCAGACTTTAAAAGTCATTTGACATGTAATGATGCAAACTGGGAGAAGCTTAAGTTGACAGATCCTGTTGAAGACATGCTCTGAAATCTATTTTTAAGAACCGGCGAAGCTAGACTAGGTAAACGTGTTGTCATGGCAATTGTAATAGAAAAGTCGACATAAAAGTCACTATTGTTTTTATTGATTGTCTCTCTCTAATCGAATAGTAATGGCGGATTAAGCAGATTTGGCTTTTTTCTTTTAAAGGATTTCAGGAATGTGTTTTGAGGATTTCAGAATGTGTTTGTAGGGGCTTTAGCATCATACTGTTCAAACAGAAATTACATTTGGCCACGGGACCCACAAGCCGGTAGGGTATTTTGATTTTACAGTCTTTGGAATTTAATGTCCGTAATGACTAGAGAAGGCAGCAAATTGACATCAAATAATCAGAACATGATTATGGTCGAACATAAAAAGAAACCTGCTCTAGAGAGAAAGAAGGAAGAATATTAGTTTTAATAAAAATACAACCATTTTTAGAGTTTAGATCCAATCTCATCAAAATAGAAAGTAGTTTTTCTGTGACAATACAATTTATTGAATAAAGAAGTTAAAAACAAAAATTGTATCCATTGTTTAAAGCAATTTCTATTTCTGTTATCATAACTCAAAATGTTGGTTAACTTTGAAGAGGTCTTCATCATCATCATCAACATCATCATCATCAAGTAGCTTGTCCCTTCCGGAACTTGGCCCCATGATGTACTTCTGAAAACTCTATTCTGCAAGCTGACTAGTGTCAGCAGCAGTCATTCCTCAGATCGTCAATGACATCTTGCACCCATCATCGTCTATAGGTCTTCCTCTCATTCTTCTTCTAGGTTTCACCATTCCCTTAAAAGTGACCTTTCTAGGTACTCATATTGTTTGATGTTTCCAAAATATTTAATTGTCCTTGTTTTTATGTTCTTTAATAGCCAACTCTCTTTATATCAAGAAGAAAAACAATCTGACCATCTTAAAGAGAAAATAGACACTTACTTTGGATTTTTCTGTGCTGGCGCTTTCTTTTGACCTGCAAATAAAGAAAGGTTATATTTACATTAAAATAAAAGCAGAAAATGATTGATTGATTGATTGATTGATTGAAAAGAACATCATTATTGCTGGAACATGAACTTGTGGTATTATCTCTTTTTTCTTCCTATTTTATCTAATCTGTTTTGCCCTACAGAGTCAGGATAAAGAAATTTCTAACGGGCTTTTGTGTGCTCTTCATAAATAATGTTTTTACCGCCTCTGTTATTTCTGAGGTCCACTTCCGAATGTATTGCTCAAACAGCGAACTCCGTAGCTCCTGCAACAGTCCTTGAGATCTTCAGAAAATAATGCGCTGGTGGCACATACATAGTGTCCAGGCTTCGAACACACGACATTCGAAACGCAAAGCGACCTTGCTTAACCACTTGGCCACAGAGTGACCCCCCCCATCCCAAACTACATAGAAGCAAACATACAAAACAATGATCCGAAATTTACCAATTCAAACAGCAGACAATTGTTCAACAGTCTGCAACAGGCACATTTGAACACCATTGTCCATTCTGGAAACAATTATGCCAACAAATGGCGCATCTTTGTTTGAAGAACTTTTCGAATTGTCCACCAACTTAGAACATTCAACGCAGACTTCTGTTTCTTGTTCGTCATCATCGTCAGCGGTCATGTCCTGGATGATAGAGACAGTAATGTGTGTATTTAGGTATTTATATTAGGTGGATAACATATATTAGGGAGTTTAAATACTTTGGGACAATGTCTCATTACAGGCGGAAGTATCGATAAGGAAATTAATATTAACTTATGTACAAAAGCTAACCAGGTACTGGGACAGTTAATACCACAGCTGTCATATAATATGATTCCACAAATAAAGCAAATCGTTTTAAGAACGATTTTCTATTCAACCATGGCCACAACAGCAGATAATGAGCGGGATATCATAACGACAGAGTGTGTGAGGGTGTCTTAGAAGAGCTGCAGGTTTGACAATAAGAGACATAATTAGAAATGAAGAAATCAGAAGACTGGATGTGAAACCAGTCATGCAATCTATAAAAGAAGCAACAGATTAAATGGCTTCGGACATGACAAGAATGCCCTGGTATCGCTTCACTACAGAGAGTCAAACACAGAAAAAGTAATTATACAAAGCAAGAGGAAGACAACGCAAAAGTTGGGGTGATGGCATGAAGAACAACTCTAAGAAGATGAAGAACAGCTTATAAAGTGCATTAGAACAAGTACACGCAAGACCACTACACCTCTCCCTCCTTCCCCAAATCAACACTTCAAGTAAAGAAGTAAATGGTGGAAGAGAAGAATGAAAATTACACATAATTTATATGCTAATTTGAAACTTGTTTTCTGTGTTGTATGGGGATGTATGTCATGTGCAAACTTGTTTTCTGTAAAGTTGTATGGGATTTATGTTGGCGTGCAAATTTGTTTTCTGTGTTGTATGGAGATGTATATGAAATCTTGTTTTTCGTGTTGTATGGAGATGTATGTTACGGTGAATAAACTTGTTTTCAAGTGATGTCACCTCATACTGGTCGGTCCTTCACAGAAAGGGCATGCTGTCTACAAAGAGTTCAGCACAAATCAGGAACCTTGTAGACCCAACAACAATCCTATGTATCGCTGGAAAACAGCGCACGAACATTACGGCGCAGTGGAGTCGAAACCACAACGTCTGGCAACATATGGCGAACGGATTAACTGATTGCGTACAAGACGTCAACTGAATGCTCAAAATGGCTTATCGCATGGTCGAAATGTCACTTGAATGACTCCCAACTATTTCGTTACTTTTATATTACTTTTCGTTATTTTTCGACTTTTATATTATCCGGAAACTACTTGAAAGGAAAGTATAAACGATAACCATCGCATATCATCGTGGCTTTTACTAGTAAGAAGGAGACCACGTATAACATTGGTTCTAAGTTACCATGTGATTAACAAAAACCTAATATTTTGTCATGAATGGTCATGATAAAACAGTTTGTAAACAGACCAAACAAATGCATCCAATCACAATTTTCTTCATGTTTATGTGTTCATAAATAGATTACCAATATAAAGAAAACAGTTGGACTTATTTAATCAACCTATTATTCATCAAGATTCTTAAGTGTAAGTTGCATTTTATTCTCCTAATTTCAAATCTCCATTTATAATGAATGTTAGTATATTTCTGTATAGGTAAGACTACATTATATTTACTAATTACAGCTTCTAATAATTTGCAAACTAATTCTATCATCTTCTTCTTCTTCTTGGAATTGTTCCACATATCGACCACCTGTCAACCACTCTGTGTGATTTGTATGTGGTCTGAGCCTAAGACATTGCATGTTGTGCCAATTATGCCTATAAGTAGGCCAGCACATCCGGATTTATGTGCTGCTTAATTTAGCTAGGCCTATAATCAATGTCTATTAGATGCATTGTAGGTCGCAGTGGTGACTATTCCTTGCTTCCCGTGAGTGATCCCGGCACCACGCATGAATTTCTGATATATAATAAGTTATATTGCAAAATAATATTTAGAAAAAAAAAAAAATATTTGAGAACTGGTTTAAATACGAGTGCATCTTTTTCAAACTACTAAAATTAATTATGTTATAGGTCAACAAATAAAACAAAAACAAAAGAATAACTCAGTAGTAAATCAATTAATATAAGTAATTTTCCAACAACAAATGTCTTAAGGTTCATATATCTTCACATGTCCCGCATGGTTCACAAGACTTTCCATTGTTATTATTCTGCCGAGTTTCTACTAACCGTTGACCACGCCAGGTCACAATCTTTCACGATCACAAGAGAGGTCACAATCTTTCACGATCGCAAGAGAGGCCACAATCTTTCAAACTCGCTGTAAATAGGCATCTTCCATTTTCCTTTGGACGTCTACGCCTTGACTTAACATCCGCTGTCTATCGTAGAACTGTTTCAGTTAAATCGGGTTTTTTTTTTCCCACATTTGAAACGAAAACTAAACTTTGAAACGTATAACAACCATACATTGCCATTATATTCCGTGCAGACCAATTAGGTGCTCAGTCTCCCCCCACAGATATCCAAAGCGAGGGCATACTTGATGGTTTCCCGTGGCTCATTGCCAAACATACTTCTCACTCTGTCCCCGGCACCAGCTCAGCTCTAAACGGTCGACTCCAAACTGCAAGTCAAAGCTGACTGATTCAACAGCTATTTTAGTGTCCTCGTTCCAACATGCAGTCGCGAAGAGACTGAAAAACATACCCATTACCCATCGTCAACTTTCCCCAAATAACTATTGATTCTGTTGATGAATGCCCAGGACAGTAGATCCAGATAAATTCCTTCTGAGGAAAGAACCCTATAGACAACATCTACTCAAACTGTAAACATGAGCTTTTGAATCTGTATGAATGACAAAAATCATATATTGAAATGTATATATATATTTTTAAAAAACAAATACTATTTTTAAAAGCGTTGCTAAACAATACATACTTCGTATCTCGGTTCTGTGTTCACCAACACGATGGTAAGTGCCACTATTATATATATATACTGAAGCGACAAAGACATTGAAAATCCAAGCATACACGTTGTAGTAATTCTGAAAACAAAGCGATAAACAATAATATATATATGTGATTCAGGCAGTTATGGCCCATGATCTTTTTATTGGTGGGCAGCACATACATTATTTCTGAAAATCATAGTTTTGTGTTGCGTTATATTTTAGAAGCAACTATTATTTATCTATTCCGAGAAGTTACTCCATTACTAGAATATGAAGGTCAGCAACTTCATCAACTTTTGTAAACGTACATTGTCGTACACAGGTGTATATTGATTGAACGGGCAATGACCTTCAATTATTCTTTGATGTCAGCGAATGTTGTAAGATGTTGAACATCAGTTTAGTGAAAATACCCGGACTAAATTTGAGCAGTACAACACTGTATAACCTGTACCGGCTTGTCTCGCGATTTCATTACTGAATGAATGAAAATCACATATTTGTCTGTTCAAATAACCAGTCGAGAGAGGTTAGAAGTTAATATGTTAACAGATGGTCTAAACAGACCCTATTTCTGCTGACTCTAAAAAATAGCACGCTGGAAACAAAGAAGTATACTGGTAGCCAGGATGAAATATGCACACTTAGACTAGTTAGATATTTTAACGTTATATATTCAACTTTCAAAAACTAATCAGTATCTCACAAAAGTAATAAGTATGAACAAATAATTTATAAAATAATAATACAGGTTACACATTATTTTTGGGTGTTCTAAGGCCCTACTAGCTCTTAGTCGACGAGCCGCCACTGGATTAAGGTACCACTTTAACAAATCTTGAAGTAGAAGAAACGTTCTCTAGTAAAATGATAATGGAATTTATCACAAAGTTCTTGGAAAGTAACTTGTTGGAGCTGCTATAGAAAGATGATGAGTGGGCTATTTAATTGGCTGACTCAAATAATATTTATAATTCATATCACATTTGATTATTACTGCTTCCACACAAGATGTCAACTAAGCTACTGTTCTATACATTTTTCTTCTAATTATTACTTGTGTCAGAACACAATCTTCAATTCCCTTTCCAGTGGTCTCTGTGGCCTAGAGATAGATCCCCTTCTCGTAAGTTAAAGGTACCAGGTCTGCTCCTCGTGGCGCCATCTGGATATTTCTTTCCAGAGATCTCTGATCTCTGTGCGTAGTGGAGAGATCGAGTTCCTAGTCTGAAGACGGACGATAAAACGTAGGTCCCGTGTTCAATTTTAACACTTACAAGAATCCATTGGCTGGTTAAAACCGAGAAGATCAGGCTGGAAAAAATCGCTGCCGGGCAAATTTATTAGTAGATATATTTTATTTAAAATTTTTTTTTTTTTTTAAATATCTTCACTATTTTCAAAATTCATCGGGGACCTGGTGATACGGAGTTCGAGCACTGCAGCTTAGATCTTCCTGTGTAAGAAAAAGATAGGAGCACACAAGGCTACTCACCAAAGTGCAATGATGATGGTCCTATCAATCAATCAATTCTCCTTCCACAGTTGTTCTCCATGTTTTCTTGACGATCGTAACCTTTTCCCACTCGCTGTCCATCAGAAAGATAAGAATAAATGCCTCACTGGCATATGACATACATGTTCGATCCAACACCATCTTCGTTCTTACTGACGGTCTGAATGATGTGCAGCTTGTCAGAAGACGGGTAAAGAAAGGTTTTACTGACGGTCTGAATGATGTAACAGCTTGCCGACACGGGTAGAAAGGTTTTACTGATTAGTCTGAATGATGTACAGCTTAGAGACACGGGTACATAGGTTTTACTTGATGGTCTGAATGATGTACAGCTTGTCAGACACGGTTAGAAAGGTTTTACTGACGGTCTGAATGATGTACAGCTTGTGAGACACGGGTAGAAAGGTTTTACTGACGAAAGTCTCACCGATGTACAGCTTGTCAGACACGGGTAGGAAAGGTTTCTTCCACTGACGGTCTGAATGATGGGCCAGCTTGTCAGACACGGGGCAGAAAGGTTTTACCGACGAGTTCAATGATGAACAGCTTGTCAGACACGGGTAGAAAGGTTTTACTGATTTGGTCTGAAAATGATGTACAGCCAGAGACAGGGTAGAAAGGTTTTACTAACGGTCTCAATGAGGTTGCCATCTTGTCAGACACGGGTAGAAAGGTTTTAATGACGATTCTCAATGATGTACAGCTTGTCAGACACGGTGTAGAAATGTTTTATTGACGAGTCTCAATGATGTACAAACCACTCTGTGTGATTTGTATGTGATCTGAGCCTAAGAGTGATTGTACGTTGTGCCAGTTATGCACTGCGCGCAGGGCCAGCATATCCGATATTTGGCGACGCTCATTAAACTTACCTTCCTAGGCCCTCATTCTCAGACGTGCCTTCTTTACGACATGCCCTTTAGGTCGTAGTGTCGCCTGAGTGGTTACCGGGTCCCAAATTTGAGGAGATAGAAACAGAAACCATCATTACCTGCCACGTATGTCGCAATAGCGAATAAGGAGGTTTGGCTGAAATCGGATGTATAAACCAAACGTAGAAGTCTTATGCGTTTAGGGCCTACCAAACGCAACGCATAAACGTTCTTGGCAAAAGATCAAACATATCACAAAGAGTGATTAAAATTGGTAGTAAAGAACGAACGCAAAGAAGAAGAAGAAGATGAAGGTCGCAGTGTTATTATTATTCTTTGCTCCTTTCGAGCCCCAGCACACGGAGATTTAAACTCCATCTTCATAATTCTTATTTCTACATTCAATTCTTCTCCAGTTTTTCTGGGTTTTTTCCAATGTTTTTATTCGTTTACCCGCTATCTTGTTCTTGTTCTCCGCTGTTGAATGTCTACACAATGAGTCTAGTTCTCTGAATGTCTACACAATGAGTCTAGTTCTCTGAATGTCTACACAATGAGTCTAGTTCTCTGAATGTCTACACAATGAGTCCAGTTCTCTGAATGTCTACACAATGAGTCTAGTTCTCTGAATGTCTACACAATGAGTCTAGTTCTCTGAATGTCTACACAATGAGTCTAGTTCTCTGGATGTCTACACAATGAGTCTAGTTCTCTGAATGTCTACACAATGAGTCTAGTTCTCTGAATGTCTACACAATGAGTCTAGTTCTCTGAATGTCTACACAATGAGTCTAGTTCTCTGAATGTCTACACAATGAGTCCAGTTCTCTGAATGTCTGTTGTTGTGTTTGTTAGTTCATCAAAGCTTCCAAAATATTTGTCGTGGATGTTTGTCTCTGTTGGTCAGTGTTCGCCCGCTAATGAAGTCAGTGGTTTCTTGTCTTGTAGGTCACAGTGTTACTAAGTCGTGTACACAGTGTCACAGTGTTACTAAGTCGTGTACACAGTGTCACAGTGTTACTAAGTCGTGTACACAGTGTCGCAATCTTTTCTCTTCTTACAGTCCCCGGTAACACACTGATGTTATACGGAACAAAATAACAACTTTACAAACACATGCAGATATCACAATATATAACATTAGGCTAAAGACCAGCAGCAAATGTGACACTGGATCTTCGAAGAAGTAAAAAAAAACACTTGTATCGATTAAGTATATGCTCACCTGTGAGTGGTTTGTCTCCTCATATTCGGTTCTTCCACCAAAGCATTGACAGACTTATCAGTTGCGAGAGCCATCTCGTTCGAGACTCTAATCCAGGTAGCTGTGAGATCGATGATTTTATCCACTCGGTCACACGTATTTCAGTTTTTATTTAAACAATCAAATTGCGTTCAAAGTTTTTGCTGAAAATGTCCACCTCGTTCAAAATTGTGATCCTTGTGTACATGTGTCGTCAATAACTACTTGAATGAATACTTTGAAATCTGTAGATCAAATACCAAAACTTATGTTGACAAACTTTATACCTCATTCATATATTCATTCTTTTTTCTTCTGCTTTGGTTGGGGGTTAGTTGTAATGATCTGTGTGTAAGACTGTTCTTGATGCTGTCGCTCCATCTTTTGCATGGTCTTCCTCTTGCTGTGTACTAACTATACGTGTTCTGTGTGGCTCTCTGTGGTAGGCGATAACAGGGCATTCTTGTCAGGTGTCCTAACCATTTAATCTGTTGTTTAATACCATAAATGTAAATAATGGGATCCAGTCTTCTTGTTTGTGTTTCGTGTTAACTGATCATACACTGTACATCTTAACTCTTTCACCCTCATAAGTCGATATATTGTCTCACTGTATCTTTTAAGATTACACAAATCCAGTATACCAACTAATTCAGTGTACATTGCAATAGAAATGAGTCTGGAGGCTAAAACAAAAACAAATTACATAATGAAAGGGTTAAGCTGGGCATTTAGGTTTAGGCATGTCAGATTTCCCAAAACTTAGTTTTCAGGTCGACTCGGTGTAGTCGCAAATTGCTTCACCGCTCATACAGGAGAGTACAGTCTTGCAGAACGTACCCCGGCGTCTGTTCCCCCAGCTAACACTGGCAGAGAGCTGTTTGATTTATTCCTAGTCTATGTAAAGGAGAGGACAGTTTTGCAGAATATACTCGATTGTATGTTCCACATGTTGACACTAGCAGAGTGCTGTTTGACGTTTTCCCTAGTCTATGTAAGTGTCTGTTTAGTCTACAGAGCCCGGTACGTAGCCGAAAAAATGACATGTTTTTGTTTTTTGCTGAGATTTTTGAGAAAGTCTTTTACATAATCATATCCAGTGCTTGTCTTCCAGTCTACTGTAGATTATTATATCCAGTGCTTGTCTTCCAGTCTACTATAGATTATTATATCCAGTGCTTGTCTTCCAGTCTACTATAGATTATTATATCCAGTGCTTGTCTTCCAGTCTACTGTAGATTATTATATCCAGTGCTTGTCTTCTAGTCTACTGTAGATGATTATATCCAGTGCTTGTCTTCCAGTCTACTATAGATTATCATATCCAGTGCTTGTCTTCTAGTCTACTGTAGATTATTATATCCAGTGCTTGTCTTCCAGTCTACTATAGATTATCATATCCAGTGCTTGTCTTCCAGTCTACTATAGATTATCATATCCAGTGCTTGTCTTCCAGTCTACTGTAGATTATCATATCCAGTGCTTGTCTTCCAGTCTACTATAGATTATCATATCCAGTGCTTGTCTTCCAGTCTACTATAGATTATTATATCCAGTGCTTGTCTTCCAGTCTACTGTAGATTATTATATCCAGTGCTTGTCTTCCAGTCTACTGTAGATGATTATATCCAGTGCTTGTCTTCCAGTCTACTGTAGATTATCATATCCAGTGCTTGTCTTCCAGTCTACTGTAGATTATTATATCCAGTGCTTGTCTTCCAGTCTACTGTAGATTATCATATCCAGTGCTTGTCTTCCAGTCTACTGTAGATTATTATATCCAGTGCTTGTCTTCCAGTCTACTGTAGATTATTATATCCAGTGCTTGTCTTCTAGTCTACTGTAGATTATTATATCCAGTGCTTGTCTTCTAGTCTACTGTAGATTATTATATCCAGTGCTTGTCTTCTAGTCTACTGTAGATTATTATATCCAGTGCTTGTCTTCTAGTCTACTGTAGATTATTATATCCAGTGCTTGTCTTCCAGTCTACTGTAGATTATTATATCCAGTGCTTGTCTTCCAGTCTACTGTAGATTATTATATCCAGTGCTTGTCTTCTAGTCTACTGTAGATTATTATATCCAGTGCTTGTCTTCTAGTCTACTGTAGATTATTATATCCAGTGCTTGTCTTCCAGTCTACTGTAGATTATTATATCCAGTGCTTGTCTTCCAGTCTACTGTAGAGTATTATATCCAGTGCTTGTCTTCCAGTCTACTGTAGATTATCTCTTCATTAGTGTTTGGACCTCTTCAAAAGACGTGTTCGACTTCGGAGGAAGAGATAGAGCAAAGAGAGTATGGAAGATGGAGAGGAGAAGATAAAGTGAGATATGGATTGATAGATAGTGGGAGTGAGTGGTAGAGAGAATGAAGAAGAGGGAGAGAGTGAAAGAGGAGGAAAGTAAGAAGAGAAAAAAGAGAATGGACGCGTGAGAGTGATGTGAGAGAGAGAGGTGGAGAGAGCGCAAGAGGAGAAATAAATAAGAAAGAGAGAGAGAGAAGGAGAGAGAGAAAGAGTTGAAGAAACTATAATAATTCGGAGAGATATTGAGATTAAATAAAATAAAAGTAACATACCTTCGGAGATCATATCTCCAGGTGTGCACTAATGTTCTAAAAATGACCCTCGGACAGTGTACAGGTGAGTAGTGAGTTTGCTTCAGGTGTTTCGTGCTTCTACAACAGGTGTATTTGGAAATGCAAGACAACTTGAAGAAAACACTTTATATAGGAACGTCGTTTGAACCTTATATGACGTAGTTTAAATACAAGGTCATGTTACAGGTAAGCTCCGATTTGACCATGATTCCATTCTGTGTACAGAGCGAACTTTAAATTCTATTTACCAGCGTTTCTCAAATTAGGGTCCACAGACCCCGGAGATCCACGAGGTACTCACAGGTGGTCTTCAAGCTCTTGAAGAAATATTATAATCTTTGACATTTCAAACATCATTTTAAAAACATATATAAAAACATATATAAAAACATGTATAAAAACAGTGGTAAACTAGTTCCGCTGTGAAATCAAGGACCCGGACTAGACCGGAGTGTAAATGTCTGAAAGGGCAAAATGAAAGATCATTTGAAGTTTCCTGCAGATTGAGAAATTGGAGCCAGCTTGACTGTTGGTGTGGTGTAATAATAACTCCATCGCTAGAAGAATGAAATTTAAGTAAGTAATTGCCCGTCTGCCCAGCGTGTTCGTAGTGCGTTGGACTACGGGTGACTATCCCTCTGTGTGTACGGGTTCAACTCCACGGACTGGCAGAAAATGCCACAGGTTCCCCAGATTTACGGTATTTGTGGCACCGAACCGAAGGGTTACGATGTCCATGGCACCGAGCCGAAGAGCTGAAAAGCTCAAGTGCTTCTGGATCGGTAAAAAATATTTTAAAAAGTAAGTAATTGCCTGAAACGATCTTGGGAAAGATATAATAAATTACGATCTCGTGTATTGGGTTTTGCTACAATAAATGTTAGTTGAGCTTCAAGATGGATTTCCTTCTTCTTCTTCTTCTTCTCTTTCACCATTTATTTCTTTATAGATGTGTTGGGGAAGGGAGCGGTGTGGTGGAGTGATCTTATCTGTGCATGTTTTATGGCACTTTGTAAGCTATTATTCATTTTCGTCAGGCTGTTCTCGGTGCCCCTGCTCCATCTTTTGCGTGGTCTTCCTCTTGCTCTGTACTCGTTATACTTTTTCTGTGTGGCTCTCTGATGTATCGCTGGTTAAATTTAAAACGTAAATATACTAATGATGTTAATGATGGCGCGTCTTGTTCAAGGCACAAGGACACCTTTTTCTGTTATCTTAAAAAGCCCCGACATTATTGCAAGGAATATATGTCTTAGGAATATTAGGAATATTAGTTTTACGTGTACAGTCTCAGAAGACAACCAACTACCACAGTATGTGTTATGTTATCATAGATTGTCTAACGAGGCCATGAAACTGACAAAATTCTGAAGACATCTCAATACAAAACATAAAGAACATGGTACAAATAAAATCGATTTTTTTAAAAGGAGGAGCTGGAGTTTGAGAGAGTTAAAAAAAAGTTTCAAAGACTGCAACCGGATCCAACAATGAGAATGCATTGAGGGCCTCATTTGAAGTTGCTCAACTAATTTTCAAAAACCAGTAAACCACAGTTTGTGATAGCTAAGCAACATATGATTAACAGCATTGTCATACCTACTTTGCGTTACCAGAGCCAAACATGGACAATGAGTAAAGCGCATTTGCAAAAAATAACTACATGTGAAATGCGCTGCCTGCAAAACGTTACCAACAACATAAGAAAATACAGTCACCAACATCAGCATAAGAAAGAAAGTTGGCACAAAACCGTGCTTGAATTACATTGAGAAGCAAAGAATGAAGTGGTTTGGCCACTTAATAAGAATGCATCCAAACTCTACTGTATGCAACAGAACATCAGGAAAGAAGGCGGGAGGAAGACCACGAAGAAGATGGTTAGATGACATTGCAGAATCCTGTCAAAGAGCAAAAATAACAATCATCCAAGCCGCCAGAACTACGCAACACAAAAATAGAAAACCATGACACTCTGCAACAACCAGGTAGTAGTGTGACGACACTGGGCAACAACCCGGTAGTAGTGTGACGACACTGGGCAACAACCTGGTAGTAGTGTGACGACACTGGGCACAACCCGGTAGTAGTGTGACGACACTGGGCACAACCCGGTAGTAGTGGGCGATACTGGGCAACAACCCGGTAGTAGTGTGACTACAAAAGAAGGAGAAGCAGATGATGTAAAACACACACACAACAGCTGAAGAACTTATATTACTAGCTTAAAAAATGATGATGTCTGCAATGATTAACGAGAAAGCTGCTATGTACATTTCCAATACCTTTGTCAAATAACACAGTTAAGAAGTGAATCAACAGTTTGTCAGACAATATCAAGAAATAGTTATTAGAAAGAATTCTTCTCGTGTCTCCTCCATATTGTATCCTGCAGCTGGACGACAGAACAGATATTCCATCTTCTTCAAACTCTCCACAACGACGCCCTGTTAACAACTGTGAGATTTGTATGTGATCTGAGCATAAGAACGCTTATACGTTGTGCCAGTTATGCGCCTACAAGTAGGCCAGCACATCCGATTTCTGCAGCGCTTTTTAATTACTAGGGTAGCTTCCCTAGGTCCGACATTAGTTGCCTTTTATGAGATGCTTTGTAGGTTGCAGTGGTGCTATTCTTTGCTTCCCTTGCGGGTCCCGGCACCACACAGACGAAGTACAGATATAACAAACAAGGCTACATTAGTGTGCTACCTTAGATATAAGCATGACAAGCAAATATTCAAAGACTTATTGTTCAACTTCTGGTTGGCACACACTACAGGTGAAGACGAGTTTATTACATCTCATGGTTGGTACACACTACAGGTGAAGACGAGTTGATCACATCTCCTGGTTGGTACACACTACAGGTGAAGACGAGTTGATTACATCTCCTGGTTGGTACACACTACAGGTGAAGACGAGTTTATCACATTTCCTGGTTGGTACACACTACAGGTGAAGACGAGTTTATCACATCTCCTGGTTGGTACACACTACAGGTGAAGACGAGTTTATCACATCTCCTGGTTGGTACACACCACAGGTGAAGACGAGTTTATTACATCTCCTGGTTGGTACACACCACAGGTGAAGACGAGTTTATTACATCTCCTGGTTGGTACACACCACAGGTGAAGAAGTGTTAGCTTAAACGAGTTGATCCCATCTCATGATATGGATTGGCTGAAATATGTTGGAACTAGCGCACATATCGGACGAGCAATGTCTGGACAGTTTACTGGACTTGTACTCGGTGTTTGTAAAGTCTCACAACACTTCATATGTAGGTCAGCTTGAAAAATGAAGTACATGACGTCATCAAAACATTTGCGAAAACAAAGTAGTGAAATTAGTCACAATAGTTACTGCTATGGTCTACTGTTGTTTTTTGGTAAACTGGAAAGAACCAATGAAATATTAATTATAGCAGATGTTGGGAAAAATCCATCGCAGGCTTCAAGATTTGTCTGTATACGTTTCTTCATATTGTCAAATATTCTTTCTTCAGTTGAAAATCCCATTATATTTTGGATGAAAAGAATTACCCCAGCAGACAACAGTCATTCACTGCATATTGCGTCACAATTGACTATGGAACACATTTTTTAGGTGACGTCATGTACTTTGTTTTTCCTATTTGTTCTACATATAAAGTGCTGTGAGACTTTACAAACACCCTGTAGCATCACTTATTAAAGAAATCATAACGTCTGTGACTTGGTTACAATTGAAATAGGGGGAAGACTGCAGTAAAACTTGGTAAATAGTGAAACACGTCCAAACAAAGTACTATAGTTTTACAAAATACAGAACAGTGACGATAAACAGCAACGTTTCGACCAACAAGGCCTTTATCAAGCAAACGAACAAACAGGAGTGACAAATTAAAATGAAACACAAATGGACGACCAAATACAAACGTATCCAAGAAAATCTGGAATAAAACGAATAACGAAATAAATGTAACACAAAAACACACATAAAAACTAGAAATAGAACGGAAAGAAACAATGAAACATCTAGTAAATATATAACTTGAATACATGCAACATATGCCCATATAGATTACAAAGCATGGGAAGAGAAAGTACTAAGAAGCATAAGAATGTAATTCGTTGAGCCGCGTGGCCCATAAGTACCATACAAAGAAATCAACCGATTCCCCAGAGCAAATCGACTACGATCATCAGAACATGATCGGATGGCTGTGACCTGGACATCGCAAGCTCCTGAATGGCTAGTATCATTGAAATGGGTAGCTACAGGGCTTACAGAGCATTGGCGTATATTGCGCAAGTGTTGGGCGAATCGGTCACTGAGTCTCCTGTCGCGATATACGCCAATGCTCTGTAAGCCCTGTAGCTACCCATTTCAATGATACTAGCCATTCAGGAGCTTGCGATGTCAGGTCACAGCCATCCGATCATGTTCCTCGGATGATCGTAGTCGATTTGCTCTGGAGAATCGGTTGATTTCTTTGTATGGTACCTTGCGACCACGCGGGCTCAACGAATTACATTCTTATGCTTCTTAGTACTTTCTCTTCCTATGTTTTGTAATCTATATGGGTATATGTTGCATGTATTCAAGTTGTATATTTACTAGATGTTTCATTGTTTCTTTTCCGTTCTATTTCTAGTTTTATGTGTTTTTGTGTTACATTTATTTCGTTATTCGTTTTTATTCAGATTTTCCTTAGATACGTTTGTATTTGGTCGTCCATTTGTGTTTCATTTTAATTTGTCACTCCTGTTTGTTCGTTTGCTTGATAAAGGTTACGAAACGTTGCTGTTTATCGTCACTGTTTCTGTATTTTGTAAAACTATAGTACTTTGTTGTACGTGTTTCACTGGTTACAATTGATGAGTGCACAATTGCGCATTACTTATAAGAAAATGCCAGACAAAAACCCGAACAGACATTACACGAATCAATCAAAATTGTCAGTTTTATAAAAAAAGCTTATCCCTTAACTCAAAGCTTATTGAGCAGCTTTGCAAAGATATGGACAGTGAACACCATCACAGTTTGCTACACTGTGAAGTTTGTTGGATATCACAAGGTAAAGTTTTGTCTAGTTTTGAGGATTTGAGAGATAAGACATCATTATTTCTCATAAAGTAACAATTCTACTTCAGTGATCGTGTGGCCGACTTTTCCTTCTTCGCAAAATTAATAAGACATCTAAACTTCACAGTATAGAAAGTCTTCTACAACAGAACATCAGTAAAGAAGACGAGAGAAAGACCACGAATAAAATGGTTTGATGGCATAGTAGAATCCTGTTAAAGAGTAACAATTACAATCATCCAAGCCACCAGAACAGCGCAAGACAAAAACAGAAAATCACGACACTGGGCAACAACCAGGTACCAGTGTGACGACACTGGACAACAACCTGGTAACAGTCTGGCGACAAAAGAAGAAGAAGAAACAAACTTAGCATACCTGTCAGATCATCAGTTGGAACAACTAATGATACTTCCTTTGTATTGTCTTGTCAGGTGTTCAAACCATTTAATCTGTTGTTCTTTTATGAATTGCTAGCTGGTAGTGTGAAAAGAATTGCTAGCTGGTAGTATGAAATGAATTGCTAGCTGGTAGTATGAAATGAATTGCTAGCTGGTAGTATGAAATGAATTGCTAGCTGGTAGTATGAAAAGAATTGCTAGCTGGTAGTATGAAATGAATTGCTAGCTGGTAGTGTGAAATGAATTGCTAGCTGGTAGTGTGAAAAGAATTGCTAGCTGGTAGTGTGAAATGAATTGCTAGCTGGTAGTATGAAATGAATTGCTAGCTGGTAGTGTGAAAAGAATTGCTAGCTGGTAGTGTGAAATGAATTGCTAGCTGGTAGTGTGAAATGAATTGCTAGCTGGTAGTGTGAAAAGAATTGCTAGCTGGTAGTATGAAAAGAATTGCTAGCTGGTAGTGTGAAAAGAATTGCTAGCTGGTAGTATGAAATGAATTGCTAGCTGGTAGTGTGAAATGAATTGCTAGCTGGTAGTGTGAAAAGAATTGCTAGCTGGTAGTATGAAAAGAATTGATAGCTGGTAGTGTGAAATGAATTGCTAGCTGGTAGTGTGAAATGAATTGCTAGCTGGTAGTGTGAAATGAATTGCTAGCTGGTAGTATGAAATGAATTGCTAGCTGGTAGTGTGAAAAGAATTGCTAGCTGGTAGTATGAAAATAATTGCTAGCTGGTAGTGTGAAATGAATTGCTAGCTGGTAGTATGAAAAGAATTGCTAGCTGGTAGTATGAAAAGAATTGCTAGCTGGTAGTGTGAAATGAATTGCTAGCTGGTAGTATGAAAAGAATTGCTAGCTGGTAGTATGAAAAGAATTGCTAGCTGGTAGTGTGAAATGAATTGCTAGCTGGTAGTATGAAAAGAATTGCTAGCTGGTAGTGTGAAAAGAATTGCTAGCTGGTAGTATGAAAAGAATTGCTAGCTGGTAGTGTGAAAAGAATTGCTAGCTGGTAGTATGAAAAGAATTGCTAGCTGGTAGTATGAAAAGAATTGCTAGCTGGTAGTGTGAAAAGAATTGCTAGCTGGTAGTATGAAAAGAATTGCTAGCTGGTAGCATGAAAAGAATTGCTAGCTGGTAGCATGAAATGAATTGCTAGCTGGTAGTGTGAAATGAATTGCTAGCTGGTAGTGTGAAAAGAATTGCTAGCTGGTAGTGTGAAAAGAATTGCTAGCTGGTAGTATGAAAAGAATTGCTAGCTGGTAGTGTGAAAAGAATTGCTAGCTGGTAGTGTGAAAAGAATTGCTAGCTGGTAGTGTGAAATGAATTGCTAGCTGGTAGCATGAAATGAATTGCTAGCTGGTAGTGTGAAATGAATTGCTAGCTGGTAGTATGAAAAGAATTGCTAGCTGGTAGTATGAAAAGAATTGCTAGCTGGTAGTATGAAAAGAATTGCTAGCTGGTAGTGTGAAAAGAATTGCTAGCTGGTAGTGTGAAAACAATTGCTAGCTGGTAGTATGAAATGAATTGCTAGCTGGTAGTGTGAAAACAATTGCTAGCTGGTAGTGTGAAAAGAATTGCTAGCTGGTAGTATGAAAAGAATTGATAGCTGGTAGTGTGAAAAGAATTGCTAGCTGGTAGTATGAAAAGAATTGCTAGCTGGTAGTATGAAATGAATTGCTAGCTGGTAGTGTGAAAAAAAACGAGCGTTTGTAGAGCTAAGCAATGGGTGCTGTGAGAAATAAAAATTTGTGGTTCCAATTCTGTGTTTAGAAATTGTTTATTCCGGGGGACCTAAATACTTGTTTCATCTTCTTCTTGTACTTCACCTTTCAACTTCCAGCACAGGTGTCCAACAAACTTCTACCTGCCCTTCTTCTCTCTTGCAATCCCCTTCAATCCTTTCCATATTTGACATATCCTTATAATATCTAGCTCTCTTCTCTAGGTATGTCTAGGCCTTCGTCTACGGGATAAGGTAGCCAGCCTCACTCCCTACCCTCCTCATTGCCTCTTACGACAGGCTTGGTAAGCATACATTGCTACATATTATTTCCTCCCTTTACGAGCCCCGGCAACACACGGGCCAAATACTTGTTTACTCTCTAAATATTCCTTAACCTCAATGCTTCACTCAGAATTCTTAGAACTTCTTTTTTACATGTCACACATGGACAACAACGAAATAGAATAAAGAGTACAGGAAGGTTAAAAGTGACATGTTGAACGATATATTATTTACTGAACTTGCCAATCAAGTTATATTTAAATCCATTGGTAGTACCAATGTTCAGCATACATACTTACAAACATACTAACACACACGCATACACACACGCATACATACACACATACCTCGTATGTGATTTGTTCTGACCGTAGAATCCGGTTACCAAAAAGCTTGCAGTGTTCATATACATAAAACATATACACAAATCCACCTCACCCCCAATTCCCCCTCCCCAACTTAAAATTAGGTCAGTGTTTCCCCAGGAAGTTCTGTGGTGCAATTTGGAATGCGCACATGTTTTTTATCACATTGCCAGGCAAAAGCCAACTCATCATCATAAGGTGCCGTCTCCACATCGAAGGTTAGCTGCAATGAATCTCCAGCATCCTCTGTCTTTCGCCTTGGTGTTGTACACTGCCAGACTGTAACCTGTCCATTTCTTAAAGTTTCCCTCCCACTTATCTCTCAGTCTTCCTCTTGCTCTTCCCCCTTAACTTTCCCCTCTAGTAAATGTTTTATCGTGGTGTCATGTTTTTTTATGTACCCAAAATACTTTACTTGTCTAAATTTTATTTCTCTTAATAATTGTTTCTTCATGCTTAGTTTTCCTAAAACTTGTTTATTTGTCTGTTTTTCTGTCCATGAAACTCTGCCTATTCTTCTATATATCCACATCTCAAATGCATCAATTCCGTATTCTAACTGCTTGTTCATTGTCCATGTTTCGAGCCATACATTAATATAGGATATATATAGCATTTGATCATTCTCATTTTTAGCCTGTTTGTGATTTGTTTGGATGTCAGTAACTTTCTCATACTATTGAAATTATCTTTGGCCATTCCTATTCTCTTTTTAATTTCTGTTATACATCTGCCATCATCTGTTATCATCTGACCAAGATATAAGAAACTTTTACTTGATGTAGTAATTCTCTTCTTCTTCTTTCTCGAATCATGTATGCCTCACAGCGTCAGGTCAGGAAGAGATTTCTAAAACAGGCCCTAGTATGCGCTTCGTAGATGCCGTTATTCTCCATGTATTTTTATATTCATTTTAGGTTTCTCCATTTCCTTGTTGATTACCATAGTATTTGTTTTCTGTATGTTAATGTCTAATCTATATTCCTTGCTAGTTCTGTCCAATTGGCTTACTAGTTCTTGTAATTCTTGTTTTTCTGGATGCCTCTAATACTTGCTAAGTGTCTATTTATTGATCATATTCTTTAGCACCGCTGCTTCCCCATGGGGTTCTTTAAAAAAACCTCCATATTCTCATCTTACAATGAACTTGATGCTACTAGGAATGATGTATGCATGTGTGTTGTATGAGTATACCTGTGTGTATGTATGTTGTTTCATCTCAAATATATACAAGCTCAATAAGCTTATAGCATGTGTTTGTGCAAACACTGTTCTATCGAATCTTATCTGATTATTCTGTGTCTAGCAAAACGAAGCGTTTGTGAAAGACACTCCTCAGTAAAGCTACTTTTTTAATAGCTCACTGTTTGTGTTCGTAAAAGCGCTCGTATTGCTGGGCTAGGCAAAGGGTGCCTAAGAAATAAGTGTTATGGTCCGAATCCTGTGTTTGACAATTTGCTTTCTCTGGAAGCTTTAAATACTTGTTTACTGTCTTATTTATTAATCATATTCATTCGCTCCGGTGCTCCCCCACCCCACGGATTCTTAACTCATAGAATACGACAAGGCACATGACAAGTCTTTCGAGCATTACCAATTGTCCGAAAATCCAAACACGCCGCAAATGTCATTCTATTCGTGCATAGGTTTTTTTTTGTTTAGAATATTATTATTATCATATAGCTTGTCCTGAGCAGAACTTTGCCACCCCAACAGTCCTCCGGAATTTTTCTCTCTTATAGGCCAGATGTCCTACCTTTACAGCCGTCACGTTCAAACCATCTGTTACGTCCGGAATCCATCTTCTCTGTGGTCTTCTTGTTCGTCTCTTTGACGGTATGCCTCCTTCCATGATGGTCTTCTCTAGCCCTTCATGTATTTTTATATGTCCAAAATATCTCAATTTTCCATTTCTTATTTGTAGCATCAGCCACAGTTTTCTTTGATAATGTAGAATATAACAGGTAAATGTATACAATAGAGTTTTCAGATCTGTACATCAACCATCGGCTCGCACTGTAGAAACAAATGGACAAAAGACCATCCTCAGTATACCAACAGCGACGGATACTATGGTCTCTCTTGTAGTGAACAAGTTGCCATACTTCGTCTCCGTACCAGGCCACAACAAGCTCCGAGCCCACATGTTCCACAAATTTAAGATTGGCACAACTAGCCTGTGCCCCTGCAAAAGGCGGACATGACGGCAGAACACGTTCTACAAGACTGTCAACGGTTAGCAGGCATAAGAAAAAAAACATGGCCCAAAAACACAGAGCTTCGCGAAAAGCTGTAGGGAGGAACAGAGTCCCTTAAAACCACGGTAAAATTCATGATAAAAGTTAGTACATTAGTCTAGGCCGGAACGCAGAGAGAGAGAGAGAGAGAGATATCTGTACATTCTGTTTTATGACAGTTATGTTATGTTACGTTATGTTAGGAGTAAATCATCTTTCTCTACCAAGAAGACGACACTGTCTGGCATGTCCAAATTTGACGCCTAATTTTCGAACTCGTTTCAGTGTCTGAGACTTGTCACATAAATGAAAGAGTACCGCATTGTGCATACTTCTGCCCGCTTGAGTCGGGGCATTGTATACACGAAAGTCAGCACGCTCGTTACCCTGCACCGCAGCATGTCCAGGTATGTACAGCCAAGTCATTTTCTTGAGATGTGATCTCCGAATGTTGTCCACCCATTCCACGCGTAGAATTCCAGATTCAATCTTTTGAAGCATATTCATCGAGTCTGATATGATGATCGTATGGGCTACCTGTTGCTAAGTCACCCTCAAGAGAGCCCTGAAGGCAGCGGGGATCTCCATAGTCATGATTGATTTCGTTTTTTGACAGTGCTCCGTTAAAAATTGTAATCTTTCTTCTTCTTTTAGCCCTCCATAACGACCTCTTTGTAAATCATTCTTTGTGATTTATATGTAATCTGAGCTTAACCCTTTAGCTGCTAAGGACGTATATATACGTTTTTCCCATTCACTTCTAAAGACGCATTAACACGTCTTTTATTATCTCTCAATGTGGGCCAAAGACGTGTTAACACGTTATACATTGCTACTGTCACTGCTATAGACGTATATTCACGTTTGTGACCTAGAAACAAAGAGTAACTATTTTTAGCTCAGCCATCAGAAAGTATGTAGCAGCGAAAGGGTTAAGAGCGATTGTACGTTATGGGCCAGTTATGCCCCTACAACTAGGCCAAAACTTCCGATTTCTGTGACGCTCTATTTTTACTAGGGTATCTTCCTAGACCCTACCTCAGTCGAATCTTACGACATACTTTGTAGGTCGCAGTTTTATTATGTTTGGACACCTGACAAGAGCTCCATAGTATCGTCTATTACAGAGGGCCACACAGAAAACGTATAACGAGTAGAGATCAAGTCGCCGCAAAAGATAAATCTACAGCATCAAAAACAGCCGCAACTGATTGGCTTCCATGAGCCGCTGGTAGTGCGAGTGTGTATTTGTTTTAGATCTGTTTCAAGAAAATTCATTTACTTCCAAAATGATATATTACTCATATTCACAAAATAGATGAGACTGCAGTAAAACTATTTGATTGGCAAAACACGTAATCACAAAGAACTGTAGTTTTACAAATTACAAAAACAATGACAAAATACAGCAACGTTTCGACCAACAAGGCCTTTATCAACAAACGAACAACAGGAGTGACAAATTTTAAAAACAAATGGACGACCAAAAACAAACGTTTCTTTAAAGGCCTGGTTGGTCGAAACGTTGCTGTATTTTGTCATTGTTTTTGTAATTTGTAAAACTACAGTACTTTTGATTACGTGTTTGTATATTACTCATACACATATGTTAATAATTAAGAAACTGCAGCTGAATTTATACATACACCTTCAATAGGAAAATATGATATAATCCGTTTGTCAATTCGGTAGCCAATCGAAACTTAATCACAACTTACATAGTTCATTAGAACAACCACACGCACACACGATCACTACGTTCAACCCCAACCACCCCCTTCTCTCCTGCTTCCCCCTCCCACCCCCAACACTTCTACAAGGAAGTAAAAGACGGAAGAAAAAAGGAGAATCAACTCGTTTTCAATATTAAAAAGTCTGTGTCTGTAGACCTATCTCCCCTATGCTACAATGGTCTACAATTAGGACAGTTATAATTGGGATATCTAGGAAGCTTTTACTCTGCAAACGGAAGAATAACTAATGAAATGAAACACAGATGCAACAAAGCAAATTAAATGATAGGACAAATGGCGCCAATTTTAAAGTCAAACATGTCACCATGAAAACAAAAAGAGCAATGTTCAACACAATCTTTCTTCCAACATTATGCTACCAGTGCCAAACCTGGACACTGACATCAAATGATAGAAGAAAACTAGTCACGACAGAGATGAAGTGTCTACGCAGATTACTGGGGGTAACAAGCAGAGACCGGTTGGGAAATGAAGATATCAGGAAAAAAGTGGGTACAACATCAGTACTAATCTTCATCAAGAAACAACAGATTTAATGGTTCCGCCACATTACCAACAGACAGTTCACCTCAAAGAGCGATGTTGCTCCATACAATGGATACAAAGCAAAAGGCCAGCCACGGAAAAGATGAAACTCAGAGATAACAGATGTTTCAGTTTCAGTTTCAGTTTGGAATATCTTCATTGCACTCCGGACATGTCCATAGGTGCTCCGATCTCCTTCGCAATATCTCCAACAGCGTCCAGCGACTGACCGTACCAGTTCTATTTTGATTGATGAGCCTACTCGTATACATGTTGTACCGTTCTTTTCTTGCCACACCAATCTTCAAACCCAGTTCTCGCAATCTAGTAGTTGACGTGGATGTACGTCGATTTACTCCCAAAACGCACATTGCCCTCTGCTCAGGGATCGAAATGCTCCCACCCTTAGCTTCTCTACAAAAATATAGATACGTCTGCATTGTGATGCTTTGCAGTGTCACAAAATGTACTCTTATGATCATTGTAAAAACCCTACAATGTGCACGCCTATGAAAGGAAATAAGCTATTGAAATGACCTTCGAAAAAACAAACGTAACTTGTCCGTTCAATTGTAAACACTTTTGGTCTTCCGTTAAATAACGGGAAAACACTAAAAACATGTGGATATTGAGGTTTTAAAAATGTAGAGATTGGGGCAACATGAAGGCTGATCTCGCAGTTAAGCAGCTGATAGAAGATAATGCAAGGGATGATGATGTTGTTGTATATACCGATGGGTCGGTTCAACGTGGTGAGAAGTCCGGCTGGGGTTTCTTGGCTAATGCGCATGGTAGGGTTGTTGCAGAGCGAAGTGGGGCATACAGGACAACTACTTCTAGTATAAGGATGGAGGTTGAGGCCGTTACTGCTGCCCTCCATTGGATTTCTGGGACTTCATTTACTGGGGCAGTTGTTGTATCTGACTCTAAGTCGATGCTTCACAAGATCCAGAAGGGCAGGTTTCGGTATGAGTGGATGTCGTCTATAGAAGTTTCTAACCTCCAGCGGCTTACGTGGATATACTGTCCTGGGCATGCGGGTGTTTACGGTAATGAGAGAGTGGACAGGCTTGCATCAACAGCATCGATTGTTGGGGAGTTAAAGATGGATAAGGGGATATTCTTCGGTCTCTTCGAGACTCTCTGTTGGATGAGGACACTAAAATCGATGTTGAATCGATCAAGCGATTTAAGCAGTTTGGGTTACCCGTTGTTCAAGTCGAACTGGATGCCTGAGAGGCAGAGTGAGAGGTGTATTTAATCAGCGAGCCACAGGAACCATCAGTATGCATACTCTTCGATATCTGTTGGGGAGACTGAGCACATATGGGTCTGCCCGGAGTGCAATGACGTCAGTTTAGTAACCAATAACCAATAACCAATAACCAAAATTACGCACCAATAACAACAATAAAGATACTGTAAGCGTTTCAAATGTGTGTCTAGTTCATGTTTGATGTTTCTTGTATACCGCATATAAGCTAAAGTGAAAACCAGCTGTTTGTTTTCATTGCAATTATTTCCTTGCAATGTCATGACGATTAATAAAGCACATGCAAGATATCATCTCTTTACGTTAAAGAGTTCCGGACTTACAGAATTTCAAACATGGGCATAAGTTTTGAAACGCATTATAGATAACTTATTCACAAAATAGATGAGACTGCAGTAAAACTATTTGATTGGCAAAACACGTAATCACAAAGTACTGTAGTTTTACAAATTACAAAAACAACGACAAAATACAGCAAGGCCTTTATCAAGCAAACGAAAAACAGGAATGACAAATTTTAAAAAACATATGGACGACCAAAAACAAACGTTTCTAATGAAAATCTGGAAATAAAAACGAAAATCTGGGAATAAAAACGAATAACGAAATAAATGTAACACAAAAACACATATAAAAACTAGAAATAGAACGGAAGAGAAACAATGAAAAATCGAGTAAATATATAACTTGAATACATGCAACATATACCCATATAGATTACAAGGCATGGGAAGAGAAAGTACTAAGATGCATAAGAATGTAATACGTTGAGCCCACGTGGTCGCAAGGTACCATACAAAGAAATCAACCGATTCTCCAGAGCAAATCGACTACGATCATCCGAGGAACGCGATCGGATGGCTGTGACCTGGACATCGTGAGCTCCTAAATGGCCAGTATCATTGAAATGGGTAGCTACAGGGGTCACGGAGCATTGGCGTATGTCGCGCAAGTGTTTGGCGAATCGGTCAATGAGCCTCTTGCCTGTCTCGCCGATATAAGCCTTGTTACATCGCTTACAGATAATGGCATAGATAAGATTACGGGACTCGCATGTGAAACCATCGTCAATACGAAACGTGGCTAAAGGAAAAGATACAGTACGCGTCTGTATCACATAAGCACACGTGTTACAACGCCGACGGCCACACTGAAGAGTGCCAAAATGAGTCTGGATATTGGATATATACTCCCAAATATATATAACTTGTATACGTTTATAGTTGCCTCAGGTCAACGTAACTTGAGTGTTGTCTTTCTTATTATCAAACATATTGCTATGACATGAAGATATCGGTTACAGCGGATTATCTATGCTGTTTCACAACACCACACAAGTGGTATACCGCAGCGCCTCCCAAACTGGGGTTCTCGGACTCCCTGAGGTCCGCGAGATAATCATAGAGGGTTCTCAAGCGCTTGAAGAAATATTATGTTCTTTGACATTTCAAACAGAAAAATAAATTTAGAAAAACATATATAAAAACAGTGGTAAACTGGTTCCGCTGTGAAATCAAAGGATCCGAACCAGACTGGAGTCTAAATGTCTGGCAGGATAAAATGAAAGTTTATTTGAAGTTTCCCGCAGTCTAAGAAATGGGAGCCAACTTGACTGTTGGCGTGGTGTAATAATAACTCCATCGCTAGAAGAATGAAATTTAAGTAAGTAATTGGCTGAAACGATCTTGGGAAAATAGGATAAATAACTTTGACGTGCATTGGATCTTGCTACAATACTTTTTGTTTAAGCTTCAGGATGGATCGCTGGCTGAAATTAAAACGCAAATGCACTGATGATGCTAATTACCGCACGTCTTGTTCAAGGCAACAGGAAACCTCTTCCTGTTTATTAAAATGTTAAATTGTAGACATTGTTTACTATTGTAAAACACAGATTATTTTAGACATTGTTTACTATTGTAACACACAGATAATTGTAGACATTGTTTACTATTGTAACACACAGATAATTGTAGACATTGTTTACTATTGTAACACACAGATTATTTAGTCCTGTCCATTTTTATATATAGAAACTTTTGGGGTTCGCGGTAGCAAAATGTATTTAAAAGAGGGTCCGCTGTATTGCAAAGTTTGGGAACCGCTGGTATATCACACTATACGCATAAGTACACATTCAACATTATAAAAGCTCTTGTGTGGTGGCGGCTTGAAAGGGGAGCAAAGAATAGTCACAAGGCATGTCATAACAGTGGACTGAGGTAGGGGTCTCTGGACAAAAAATGCACTCTTCAATAGAACGACGAGGTCCGGATTCAAACCTTCGAACTTCGGATCTCAAGGCATGGGCGTAACTACTTAGCTAGAGAGACTCCTTTACTATCTGCACCAGAAATCAACCTATCTGTCCGCATGGCTAAACGTCTCTTTGTATAAGTACAATAACAAGATGAGATATCAATAGATACACTATTTATCTGTACCAGGGAACATTGAAGTCCACGTGACTAAACATCTCTTTGTATAAGTACAATAACAAGATGAGATATCAACAGAGACAATATTTATCTGTACTAGGGAACATTGAAGTCCACGTGACTAAACATCTCTTTGTATAAGTACAATAACAAGATGAGATATCAACAGAGACAATATTTATCTGTACTAGACGACTAATTTTTCATGTTTGTTGGCTTACACGCTCTAATAGATCTTCTTCTTTTAACGCTTCATATTGACCACTTGTTAACCACTCTTTGTGATTTGTATGTGATCTGAGCCTAAGAACGATTGTACGTTGTGCGAGTTATGCGCCTACAAGTAGGCCAGGGCATCCGACTTCTGCCACGCTTTATATTTACTAGGTAGCTTCCTAGGGCCTACATCAGTCTTCTATTACGACATGGCGTGTAGGTCGCAGTGGTACTATTCTTTGCTTCCCTTGCAGACCACGGTACCACGCGGACGGTGGCATGTTTAAAGATAACACAACACCTGTACACTGTCTAATTCAGTCAACATTGCAGTATAACTGTCTCTGGAGATATACAAAATTACGTGGTGACATGGTGACCTACATAATAAACAAACAAGTTGACAGACACACAAATTTAATATATCATAACTTTTATTGAAAGTCTTTATTGAAAAATAAATCTCAGGTCAAACCAAGACCTTTATTAATAATCGATATCTACGACCTAGTAACGTCATACTTTAGAAATAGCCAGTGCTTTCTAAGAATTCAATATGACAAATCAGAATAGCAAACATGTGACATTTGTATGTGTGTGTATGTATACTGAAGTCTGGAGTTTATTGTTAATTCCCAATAGGGGGAAGACTGCAGTAAAACTTGGTAAATAGTGAAACACGTACAAACAAAGTACTATAGTTTTACAAAATACAGAAACAGTGACGATAAACAACAACGTTTCGACCAACAAGGCCTTTATCAAGCAAACGAACAAACAGGAGTGACAAATTAAAATGAAACACAAATGGACGACCAAATACCAACGTATCTAAGGAAAATCTGGAATAAAACGAATAACGAAATAAATGTAACACAAAAACACACATAAAAACTAGAAATAGAACGGAAAAGAAACAATGAAACATCTAGTAAATATATAACTTGAATACATGCAACATATACCCATATAGATTACAAAGCATGGGAAGAGAAAGTACTAAGAAGCATAAGAATGTAATACGTTGAGCCCGCGTGGTCGCAAGGTACCATACAAAGAAATCAACCGATTCTCCAGAGCAAATCGACTACGATCATCAGAGGAACATGATCGGATGGCTGTGACCTGGACATCGCAAGCTCCTGAATGGCCAGTATCATTGAAATGGGTAGCTACAGGGTCACAGAGCATTGGCGTATATCGCGCAAGTGTTGGGCGAATCGGTCACTGAGTCTCCTGCCGGTTTCCCAATATAGGCCTTGTTGCACCGCTTGCAGATAATGGCATAGATAATATTACGGGACTCGCACGTGAAACTGTCTTCAACAACGAACGTGGCTTTGGAAAAGACACCGTGCGGGTCTGTATTACATAAGCACAAGTGTTGCAGCGCCGACGGCCACACTGGATGGTGCCAAAATGACTCTGGATATTAGGCTTGAGGCGACTGTGAACCAACATATCCTTAAGGCTTCTGTCCCGCCTGTACGCCACCAAAGGATAGTATTGGAAGATTGAACGTGTCTCAGGATCAGACTGAAGAATGGAGAGATGACGGAATAAGACTTTCTTCACAAGGGAACTATGAGGGTGGAAAGTTAAGAAAAGTTTCACCCTGTCAGAATTGGAAGTTCTATGCTGGTTAGAGAGAGCCTCCTGGCGAGAAATTTGCTGAACGCGCCGCATAGCAGAAGCAAGCACCTTATCCGGGTATAAGCGCTTACGAAAGAAATCCAGCATCTCGTGAGCTCTATCGAGGAAATCGTCGTCCTCGCTACAGAGGCGACGAAGGCGCAAGAGTTGAGAGAATGGTAAAGAATCACGACAAGCCTGGGAATGGGAAGAGGTATAAAGAAGAAAACTATGTGCATCAGTAGGCTTGTAGTATACTGATGTAGTGATGGTGGATAAGCTGATAGTGATAGTGATGTCAAGAAAGTTGACACAAGAGGTAGAGACGTGAGATGTAAACCGAATAGCCGGATTGAAGACATTAATGAAATTAATGAAGCGTGACAAATCGGCTTCAGGCATATCGTTAATGCCAATACAATCATCAATGTATCTATGATGATTGTATTCATTGTACACCTCCATACCTCATTCTATGATACACAGACGGAAGAGGGCCATCATAGGAATTCCATACTAGGTGCTCAAGATGACCCATGAATAGACAAGCATAACTGCGTCCCATTTTAGTACCCATGGCGACCCCACTGATCTGCTCAAAGAACTGGTCATTGAACTGAAAGGAGTTGAGAGTTAGAACTAGTTCTGCAAGAAGAAGGAGAGCCGAGGTGGAGACAAGTGGGTTAGTTCTCCTGTCGAGAAAGAACTGGAGAGCTTGAAGTCCGTCGGAATGAGGTATGGAGGTGTACAATGAATACAATCATCATAGATACATTGATGATTGTATTGGCATTACCGATATGCTGAAGCCGATTTGTCACGCTTCATTAATTTCATTAATGCTTCAATCAAAGGACGACGATTTCCTCGATAGAGCTCACGAGATGCTGGATTTCTTTCGTAAGCGCTTATACCCGGATAAGGTGCTTGCTTCTGCTATGCGGCGCGTTCAGCAAATTTCTCGCCAGGAGGCTCTCTAACCAGCATAGAACTTCCAATTCTGACAGGGTGAAACTTTTCTTAACTTTCCACCCTCATAGTTCCCTTGTGAAGAAAGTCTTATTCCGTCATCTCTCCATTCTTCAGTCTGATCCTGAGACACGTTCAATCTTCCAATACTATCCTTTGGCGGTACAGGCGGGACAGAAGCCTTAAGGGTATGTTGGTTCACAGTCGCCTCAAGCCTAATATCCAGAGTCATTTGGCACCATCCAGTGTGGCCGTCGGCGCTGCAACACTTGTGCTTATGTAATACAGACCCGCACGGTGTCTTTTCCAAAAGCCACGTTCGTTGTTGAAGACAGCTTCACGTGCGAGTCCCGTAATATTATCTATGCCATTATCTGCAAGCGGTGCAACAAGGCCATATTGGGAAACCGGCAGGAGACTCAGTGACCGATTCGCCCAACACTTGCGCGATATACGCCAATGCTCTGTGACCCCTGTAGCTACCCATTTCAATGATACTGGCCATTCAGAAGCTTGCGATGTCCAGATCACAGCCATCCGATCATGTTCCTCTGATGATCGTAGTCGATTTGCTCTGGGAATCGGTTGATTTCTTTGTATGGTACCTTGCGACCACGCGGGCTCAACGTATTACATTATTATGCTTCTTAGTACTTTCTCTTCCCATGCTTTGTAATCTATATGGGTATATGTTGCATGTATTCAAGTTATATATTTACTAGATGTTTCATTGTTTCTTTCCGTTCTATTTCTAGTTTTATGTGTGTTTTGTGCCTTGTTATATGCCTTGGTTTGGACGATTGCATGACGGGAGCGTAGTGACAGAAGGCCAAGCATATATCTCATCTTCACAATGGGGTATCTCTAGTGCAGCCCAGAACTATACGCATACCTTCATTCTGAACCCGCTCGAGTCGTTCACATTGTGATCTTGATATCGTACGAATTCCGAGTCCGTAATCTACCACTGACATTACCAGTCGATCGAACAAAATGGCAAGTAGTCTCTGCTCAATGTGTGCGGCCACCATAACTTTGAGAGCCGCAAGACCACGCTTGCACCGTTGTATCGTCTGTTCAATATGGAGTTTGAAAGATAGACTACGATCAAAGGTTATTCCAAGATACCAGTGGAGACAGAACTAAACAGATACCAGTGGAGAGAGAACTAAACAGATACCAGTAGAGAAAGAACTAAACAGATACCAGTAGAGAAAGAACTAAACAGATACCAGTAGAGAAAGAACTAAACAGATACCAGTAGAGAAAGAACTAAACAGATACCAGTAGAGAAAGAACTAAACATATACCAGTGGAGAGAGAACTAAACAGATACCAGTAGAGAAAGAACTAAACAGATACCAGTGGAGAGAGAACTAAACAGATACCAGTGGAGAAAGAACTAAACAGATACCAGTGGAGAAAGAGCTAAACAGATACCAGTGGAGAGAGAACTAAACAGATACCAGTGGAGAAAGAACTAAACAGATACTAGTAGAGAAAGAGCTAAACAGATACCAGTAGAGAAAGAACTAAACAGATACCAGTGGAGAGAGAACTAAACAGATACCAGTGGAGAAAGAGCTAAACAGATACCAGTGGAGAAAGAGCTAAACAGATACCAGTGGAGAGAGAACTAAACAGATACCAGTAGAGAGAGAACTAAACAGATACCAGTGGAGAGAGAACTAAGCAGATACCAGTGGAGAAAGAGCTAAACAGATACCAGTGGAGAGAGAACTAAGCAGATACCAGTGGAGAGAGAACTAAGCAGATACCAGTGGAGAAAGAACTAAACATATACCAGTGGAGAAAGAACTAAACAGATACCGGTGGAGAAAGAACTAAACAGATACCAGTGGAGAGAGAACTAAACAGATACCAGTAGAGAAAGAACTAAACAGATACCAGTGGAGAGAGAACTAAACAGATACCAGTGGAGAAAGAACTAAACAGATACCAGTAGAGAAAGAACTAAACAGATACCAGTGGAGAAAGAACTAAACAGATACTAGTGGAGAAAGAACTAAACAGATACCAGTGGAGAAAGAACTAAACAGGTACCAGTGGAGAAAGAACTAAACAGATACTAGTGGAGAAAGAACTAAACAGATACCAGTGGAGCGAGAACTAAACAGATACCAGTGGAGAGAGAACTAAACAGATACTAGTGGAGAGAGAACTAAACAGATACTAGTGGAGAGAGAACTAAACAGATACCAGTGGAGAGACAACTAAACAGATACCAGTGGAGAGAGAACTAAACAGATACTAGTGGAGAGAGAACTAAGCAGATACCAGTAGAGAAAGAGCTAAACAGAGACTAGTGGAGAGAGAACTAAACAGATACCAGTAGAGAAAGAACTAAACAGATACCAGTGGAGAAAGAACTAAACAGATACCAGTGGAGAAAGAACTAAACAGATACTAGTGGAGAAAGAACTAAACAGATACCAGTAGAGAAAGAACTAAACAGATACCAGTGGAGAAAGAACTAAACAGATACCAGTGGAGAAAGAACTAAACAGATACCAGTGGAGAAAGAACTAAACAGATACCAGTGGAGAAAGAACTAAACAGATACTAGTGGAGAGAGAACTAAACAGATACCAGTGGAGAAAGAACTAAACAGATACCAGTGGAGAGAGAACTAAACAGATACCAGTGGAGAAAGAACTAAGCAGATACCAGTGGAGAGAGAACTAAACAGATACCAGTGGAGAGAGAACTAAACAGATACCAGTGGAGAAAGAACTAAACAGATACCAGTAGAGAAAGAACTAAACAGATACCAGTGGAGAAAGAACTAAACAGATACTAGTGGAGAAAGAACTAAACATATACCAGTGGAGAAAGAACTAAACAGGTACCAGTGGAGAAAGAACTAAACAGATACTAGTGGAGAAAGAACTAAACAGATACCAGTGGAGAGAGAACTTAACAGATACCAGTGGAGAGAGAACTAAACAGATACTAGTGGAGAGAGAACTAAACAGATACTAGTGGAGAGAGAACTAAACAGATACCAGTAGAGAAAGAACTAAACAGAGACTAGTGGAGAAAGAGCTAAGCAGATACTAGTGGAGAAAGAACTAAGGAGATACCAGTGGAGAGAGAGCTCAGGAAGAGACGCATGCGATAGGTAGGACACATATTGAGAAGACCGACAGGAAGCATTGCAAAAACAGTCACTGTTTTGAAACCCGCATGAAAAGAGAGTAAGGGAAGGCTTATAAATACCTGGAGAAGAGAGCTGTAGACTGATATTAAAGAGATAGGAAAAATGTGGACAGAATTGGAAGGGATGACAAGAGAGAAGAAGGACTGGAAGAAGTTTGTTGAAGACCTATGCTTCGTTGGGAGTTGAAATGTGAAGAGGAAGACCAAACAAGTATGTAGCTTACATGACTAACTACTTTCCTAAAGAAGAAGAAGAAACAAGTATGTAGCTTACATGACTAACTACTTTCCTAAAGAAGAAGAAGAAACAAGTATGTAGCTTACATGACTAACTACTTTCCTAAAGAAGAAGAAGAAACAAGTATGTAGCTTACATGACTAACTAATTTCCTAAAGAAGAAGAAGAAACAAGTATGTAGCTTACATGACTAACTACTTTCCTAAAGAAGAAGAAGAAACAAGTATGTAGCTTACATGACTAACTACTTTCCTAAAGTAGAATAAAAAGAAACAAGTATGTAGCTTACATGACTAACTAATTTCCTAAAGAAGAAGAAGAAACAAGTATGTAGCTTACATGACTAACTACTTTCCTAAAGAAGAAGAAGAAACAAGTATGTAGCTTACATGACTTACTACTTTCCTAAAGAAGAAGAAGAAACAAGTATGTAGCTTACATGACTAACTACTTTCCTAAAGAAGAAGAAGAAACAAGTATGTAGCTTACATGACTAACTACTTTCCTAAAGAAGAAGAAGAAACAAGTATGTAGCTTACATGACTTACTACTTTCCTAAAGAAGAAGAAGAAACAAGTATGTAGCTTACATGACTTACTACTTTCCTAAAGAAGAAGAAGAAACAAGTATGTAGCTTACATGACTTACTACTTTCCTAAAGAAGAAGAAGAAGAAGAAGAAGAAGAAGAAAAGAAGAAAAAGAAACAAGTATGCAGGTTACTTGACTAACTACTTTCCTAACCACATATGAGTATTTAATTGGGCATGATCCTCGTCTGAGTGTTGCTGGGGTCCACAATAGGAGCAAATAACAGTAACACTGCAACCTATAAGGTATGTCGTAAGAGGCCAAGTAGATAGGGGGCCTAGGAAAGCTACCCTTAAAATCTTCACATTAATCGGATGTGCTGGCCTACTTCTGGGCGTATAACTGGTAGCGCAACGAACAATCGCTCTTAGACTCGGATCATATACAAATCACAAAAAGTGGTTTAACAAATGCTCGATACGGGACGTTCGAAGAAGAAGAAGAAGAAGATTGAGCATGAATACTTTGTATTTCTATTTTATTTTATTGTATGTTTCCATAAACAAATAGAAAACTTGTATGTTTCCATAAACAAATAGAAAACTTGTATGTTTCCATAAACAAATAGAAAACTTGTATGTTTTCATAAACAAACAGAAAACCTGTATGTTTTCATAAACAAACAGAACACCTGTATGTTTCCATAAACAAACAGAAAACCTGTATGTTTCCATAAACAAACAGAAAACCTGTATGTTTTCATAAACAAAAAGAAAACCTGTATGTTTTCATAAACAAACAGAAAACCTGTATGTTTCCATAAACAAACAGAAAACCTGTATGTTTTCATAAACAAACAGAAAACCTGTATGTTTTCATAAACAAACAGAAAACCTGTATGTTTCCATAAACAAACAGAAAACCTGTATGTTTTCATAAACAAACAGAAAACCTGTATGTTTTCATAAACAAACAGAAAACCTGTATGTTTTCATAAACAAACAGAAAACCAAATAAATTTCATTTGATGTGTTATTTTTGCATTGTTATTCTTGATGGGGTGGGTAGGGGGAGGTAGATTAGTTGATTGATTGATAGAACCACCATCATTGCATTTTTTTAATTCATGTGCCTGATCTTTTTTCCACAGGAAGATTCCCCCAAAAAAAACCCCGACCGGCGAGGGACCAGTTTTTGAAGTTTTAAAGTTTTTAAATATTATTTTATTTTTTTCCCAAAATTTTTCCCTGGCAGGGGCTGTCCAGCAGCTCTTCGATTGACAGAGGGGCCCCCATTTTCCCATCCGTCTCGATAGGACTAGGGAACTCATTCCCCTCCCTGAGATCGGGTTTGAAAATTTTCCGATGGCTTGGGGGAGCGAACCATTACCTTCGAGAGAGGAGCTTTTTTTGAAATTTGGGACAAAAATGAAAAATAGAAAATTTGGGGGCCCAAAAGAGAGAGTTTTGGGAAAGAAGTAATCACAGGGACGGGAATGACTAATAATGGAATGAGATCAAACAGAGAAATTTTAAACAAAAAAAAGAGACAGACACGTTTTTCGGTTTAGAAGGAAAGAGAGAAGAAAATTGTGATATGATAAAATAAAGGGAAGAAAAAAAAAATAAGGGAAAATTTAATTTCTGATTCTAATTTTTGGCAGGGGACGTTTGTAACAACCAAACATAGGCAGCCCCAAGGGGCTTTTGGGGAGATTTTAGATTCCTTGCTGCCCAGGGGGGGGAGAGCAAAGAGCAAAAAAAAGACAGAACACACAACCCCCAAAATGTTCCAACATTGATAGGAAAAACCAGGGTAGAGAAATTGGTAACTTGATCATGTTTTTAAACCCCATGGAAAATTTAAAGTGTAAATTTGACTGTTGTCCAACAGTAGAAAATTTTTTGGCAAAATTGATTGTTTGTCCAACTAGTGGTGAGAATTGTGTCAACATTGATCGTTTGTCCAACTGTGGTAGAGAATTGTGTTAACATTGATAGTTTGTCAATAGTGAAGAGAATTGGTTGAAATTAAACCAGTTGTCCAACATGATAGAAAGGGAAATTGACTGTTTTTCCAATAGTGATAGAAAATTTTTGGGGAACATTGACTGTTTTCCCAACTAGTGATAGAGAATTGGGCAACATTGATCATGTTTTTCCAACCAGGGTAGAAAATTTTGGTGCAACATTGATCATGTTTGTCCAACAGTGATAGAGAATTGTGTTGCAACATTGACATGTTTTCCCCCAAACCAGGATAGAGAAAAAGGCAACATTGATCATTTTTGACCAACTATTTAGAAATTGTGTTGCAACAGACGTTTTCCAATAGGATAGAGAATTGTCAACAACGGGTTTGTCCAACAGGGTAGAGAATTGTGTTCAAATTGATTGTTTGTCCAACAGTGAAGAGAATTGTGTTCCAAATTAAAATTTGTTTGTCCAACCAGGATAGAAAAAAGGTTGCAACATTGACGTTTTCCCAACCAGTGATAGAGAATTGTTTTAAATTGACCAGTTTTCCAACCATGGAAAAGGGGCCATTGACGGGTTTTGTCCAACTATGATAGAAAATTTTGGCCCAAATTTGCCCCCTTTTGTAACCAGTAAAGAGAATTGTTTAACAATTGGGTTTTCAACTAGTGATAGAAAATTTGGTAAATTGTTTTGTTTTCCCAATATGGTAGAGAATTGGTTGCAAATTGACGTTTTCCCAACATGATAGAGAATTGTGTTCAAATTGACATGTTTGTCCAACAGTGAAGAAAATTTTGGAAAATTGATTGTTTTCCCAACAGGATGGGAGAATTGTGTTGCAAATTGATCATGTTTGTCCAACATGGTAGAAAATTTTGTTGCAAATGATCTTTTTAAACCAACAGGAAGGAATTTTTTGGAAATTTGACCGTTTTCCTATGGTGAGAATTGGCAACATTGATCTTTTTATCCAATATGATAGAGAATTGGCGCAACATTGTTTTGCTTATCCAAAGTGATAGAGAATGTTGCAAATTGATTCGCTTTCCAACTAGGATAGAGAATTGTTAAAAATTGATCATGTTTGTCCACCAACTAGTGGAGAGAATTGGTTCCCAAATTGATCATGTTTGTAAACCCAGTAGAGAATTGTGCTGCAAATTGATCATGTTTTGTCCAACTGGGGAAAATTTGTTGCAACATTGATCATGTTTGCCCAAACCCATGGTAGAGTTTTTGTAAACATCAATTTTTGCCCAACCCAGTGGTAGAGAATTTGGGAAATTGATCATGTTTGGGCCCAACAGGGAGAGAATGGGCAAAATTGACTGTCCCCCCCCAACCCAGGGAGAGAATTGTGTTGCAACTTTGATCTGTTCCAACCAGCAGAGAATTGGCTGCCCCTAAATTTGTTTGCCCAACTAGGGTAATAGAAAAGGGCAACATTGACGGGTTTGTCCAATAGGGTAGAAATTTTGGGTTAAATTGACGTTTGTCCAATATGGAGAGAATTTGGGAAAGATCATGTTTGCCCAACTAGTGGTAGAAATTGTTGCAACATTGATCATGTTTACCCAACCAGTGGAGAGAATTGTGAAATTGATCGTTTCTGCCCAATCAGTGAAGAAATTGTTTTTAAATTGATCATGTTTGTCCAACAGGGGAGAGAATTGCGTTGCAGAATTGATTCTGTAGTCTTTTTGACCCCCGAGAGGTGCAAAAAACACGTCTGATGCCGCTGTCACATCCCGATGGGGGTTTAACCCGGGTCATTGCATACGATGATGATACTTGATATTTGTATTCCAAATATACTTTTTCCAACTTTTTCTTCATTTCAACCCCATAAAGGTTTAACAAACCCCCCCAGCTTTTTCCTTTTCCTTGCCACCCTTTTCCAATTTTTTCCTTTTTTAATTTTCCCAATATCAGCCCCAGCCTTTCCCGGGTCGTTGTCCCCCACCTCCTTTTCCTTTTGGGTTCCAAAACGGGCGTGTCTTAAACCCTCCGATGATTTTCAAATACAATAAATGATATGGAATTTTAGCAAAACACTGTTTTAACTTTGATAGAATCTATTGATAATATCTGTATATGGAAATTTTTCTTTACAAAAAGGGCAAGAAAGTTTTTTTTTTTTGAATTCTTCTAAAGCTCATACATTAAGTCTTTCAAAAGGTTTTGGCCCGCTAAAACTTTTCCACACAACTTAGATCTGATTTAAACCCCTTAACGCACGGTTAAAAATATCTTATTGATTGATACGAAACTCATAACAGAACTGGTGTATAAAAAGAGTTTTCAAGCTATAAATTTGTTAAATAAAACAAACATAGTTTAATATTACCATAATTATTTTGTTCAAATAAATTTATTTTTTAGAGCACAGATGATTTTTTAGTGAACATTTTTGTCATCAATTTTCAACACTTGAATAGGAAATGAACTTTTAAAATTTACATTTTCTAAAATTTTTTTGAACCCTTTTTTCGAAGATTAGTTTTTTGGGGTTGTTTGTTGTTTTAAGTTGGGTTTCCCTTTTTTTTTTAAACTATTTTATACCTGTAATAGCCCCACCTGTAAAGACCCCTTTAATAGAAAAGGGGATTGCTAGTCTGTGTGTGTCTATAGGAAACGTAAGAGTTGACTAAAACCCCGGGCTCTTTCTTCTTTTATCTTCCTTTGAATGTTGAGGGGGGAGAAATTTTTGGGCTTTCTTTTTTCCACTTTACTTTATATTGGGGGGGGGAAGTGAAAATTATTTTTTTAGCTTTTATGCTGATATTCATTTTAAGGTGTTATAGAGCCCGCCCATTTTTTTGCGGTCTTCCTTTTGTTTGAGCTTTATATTTTTTTCTTATTTTCGTGGTAGGAACGGGGTTTTTTAGATTTCCAAACCATCTGTTGTTTTTTATGAATTGATGACTGTTTCCATCCAGTCTTTCGATTTTTTTTTGGTTTTTTTTCTTATTGTCACACCGAAGGTCCCTGGTTCAAACATCGCAGGAAAAGGGGAAAAAATGGAAAATTTTTTCGTGGATTTTAAAATAAAATATACACACGTTCAGAAAGCAATGGCAAACTACTAACGTATTAACTGAAAATCAAAGACTGTTTACGTTTAGGCTAAGCCTGAAAAGGATATCCCCTTTTTTGTTTTTTTCAATTGTAGTGAGAGAAAAAAAAAATTTTTGCCCATACTAATTGTCCCCAAGATCCCCAAATTAAAAAGAATAGAACCACGTTACTGCCAGATGTTGAAGAGGCGACAGATTACCCGGCAACCACCCCTTTAAAAAAACACAGATTTAAGAACGGGAGGGAACCGAGAAAAGCGATAAAAGACGCATCGTAAAGGGATGCCCCGAGCCCAAAATTTTGGCTGAAGATGTGACGTAAAAAAACCAAGGCTATGAATCAGTTTTCAAAGAATAGAATTTATTGGGGAGTCTGGTAATCGGTTCGGGTGATCGCGAGGGGAAGAGAGAGAACCCAGATCACCAAGGGGTGCCACACACAAACCCAGGGATCAGAAGCCCTTTGTTTTCAATTTAAAAAAAATCCCCTGTTCATATTTGGGAGATATTTTTTGAATACTGTTATGGTATATTTCTTGATCTTTTTTACACGATGGATGATGGATAAATTTTTTGAAAAACCCAAACATTGGGATTGAACCTGATACACGCGCAAGAAGAGGTAAAACAAAACAACGTTATAAATGACAAAAAACAGGAACATGAGAAAAAAAATCGGGAACCCCAAGAGTCACCATCAAAACAGTAAACGAGTCGTCATTATTCTATTCCCTTTATAGTACAGAATTTTGGGGGAAATTTAAAAAATTTTAACAAAAGAGATTTCAAGGGGGGGGGACCACATCTGTTAGGGTCTTTCCTGACAAAGAGAAGGGGGAAAACTTGAAGAAGATAGATTGGGAGGAAAGGGGGATTTAAAAGTGACGCTGAGAGGGGGGAATTTTTCCTAGAGAGAAAATGAAGACCCTTTAGGGGGTCTTTTTTAAAACAACCCATTAGATGATGATGAGTTTGTTTGCCTAACGGTGAGGTCGGGAACTGCATAAAATCAGGTGAACAAATTTGTTCCCCCAAACTACTCACGTTTTTGAACCGGGTCCCTTTTTTTTATTGACCCACTTGCTACAGACGCCCAGCAAACATATAAAAAGAAACAAAAACTTTAAATGAACACAGAACTTGGTTTAAGAGCGGATTTCACCAGAAACCAACAAGAACACATGAGAATTAGTTTATTTTAAAGCCAAGAAACCCGACCCAAGTTTAAAAAACAGAAAATTCTATTGTTTTTTTATTTGTTTATCCGGTTTTGGCAACAACATGAGGTCACTAGTTCAAACGGGAATCCCCAAAATCTGTTTTGGGGTTTTTTAATATTTAAAATTTGTTTTTTTATTTTGAAAAATGAACCCGAGTTATTTATTGATAAAATTTTAATAACCTATTTAAACTAAAATTTTCATAAATCCTAAATTTTGCAGCTTGTTTTTTTTAAAATAATGTCTGTAAAAAAAAGAACGGGGATCCAAGGGTTGCGGTTTTAACTTGTTTAACTACACCTTTTATGGGGTTTGGACAATAATAACAAAAGGGGGAAAAAACAAGTTTAAAAAACCAGAAAATTTATCATAATAGAACCAAACCCCTTTTATTTTCTTTTTTTTAGTAAACCAAAATAGTATTAAACCCAAAATTTAAGAGTAAAAAACAAATGATAAAAGATTTTATACCATTTTAGTTACCAGAGAAAAACAGGGACTTTTTAAAAGATACAAAAATAACTAATGTAAAGGTTTGCCGGAGAAAAGTTAAAAAAAACAAGAAAAGAAGAATCACCAACACGCATAAAAAAGAAAGTTGACAAACCGTTAATTACATAGATAAAAAAAGAATGAATGGTTTCCCCTTAAAAAATGACCCAAACCCCACAGTATACAGAGTTTTCTAAAAAGAAATGGGAAAAGAAGGCAAGAGAAGACCAAAAAGATGGTTAGATGGCGTAGCAGAATCCTGTGAAAGAGCAAAGATAACAATCCCCAAAGCCACCAGAAACAGCAAGAAAAAAACAGAAAACACGACATGGGAAACAACCTGGAGGGGTGACGAAAAAAGAAGAAGAAGAAGAGTTTCCTCCAAAATTAAGAAGAGATTTCAAAAAAAGACCCTTCTATGCCTGTAGATAGCAGATAATTATTTTGGGTTTTACCAGAAAAACCCAGATCTAACTGCCGAAATCATAAACAGAAATAGATGTTTTACAAATTTTTTTGTTTATCAAAAAAAAATTGATAAATGTCTAAAAATAGGTGATGTTGGATTTATATAAAAGGTTTAAGATATATAAATGAATAAGTACGTTAAAAAATTCGTCGCTAGATGAATATTATATTTGTCTGTTTAATAAAAACAAATATAAAGATAAGGATATAGTTGGGATAGGGGAAACTTTTAATTTTCGGGAGGCCAACGTTTTTTTGTCACGGAAAGGAAGGAGGGGGGGACAAAAAAAAATCCCCGGGACAGTGGGGAGACAGACTATCAGGGTCCTTTGGGGCAAAATCATTCCTGGGGCCATCAGAGATTGTTGATCTGTGTTTATGTTTCCAGACTTTTATGTAGATTTTCAGTAGCACTTTAAGCTTGAGCACCATTAGCAAAGTGCCCCATAAGTTCTATAGCAATATTATTCATGAGCATAATTAGTTCTTTTGGGCACATATTAGAAGAAATTTGGTTCTATGTAGAATATTAGTTCTATGAGACATATTGTTCTATGTAGAATTATATTAGTTCATGAGCACAATTATTCATGAGCAATTTAAAAGTGCACTAATTTTTAGGCACTATTATTCAGAGCACTATTGGTTTTATGTCAATCAACGCCTTGACTGCCGGCAGGCATCATGTCTTCCACAACTCTTTGTTTTGGGCAAAAATGTTCTACGTGATTTTTTTGTCGAAAAAAAATGGTCGCTACCCAAACATCTTCCCCCTCTGTCTTCCCGACCCCCCTTCCTGAATTTTACAATACCAAATGTTCAAAACCTTTTCCTTTACCCCCGGAAGAACCTTGATTGTCGGATTTTTTCTTTTGAAAATTTTTTGGGTGGGGCCTTTTTTTAAAACTCAAATTTGTTTTTTTTCGCAGGGTTTTTAAAACTTCTGAAAAACCATTTCGTCCCAATGATGGGGATTATTGTTTTCATTGTCCGTTTCCCGCTGTTTCTAGGGCAAAAGCTTTGGGAGTCCCTTTTTTTTGCAATGTCATTGGGTGAGTTCAGAAGTGTTTTCATTTAAAAGTGTTGCTTTTTTTATTCCTACCCCTAATTTTGTTGACATTTATCCGATGTTAGAACCCCACATTTTTAATGATGGATTTTTTTTAGTCGTTTTTATTTTGATATTAATTTTGTTTTTTTTTTTTTTGGAGACAACAAACTCTTTTTCCCATTTATGCAATTTTTTTCACTTTTCACTAGTATGTCTATGTTTTGCAGACTTTTCATTTGGGGGATTGAATTGTGTCACATTTTTAGGTTGTTTAATTTTGCCACCCGGCTCTGTTTTTTTTTCAATTTCCAGATGCTTTTGCCAAGTTGAATAGGTTAAGACGCCCCCGTTACCCTAATGAGCCAAAGTTTCCAATCTACTGTTAGAATTTTGGGTTTGGCCAGTAAACGATGCCCCCAGATCTTACCATTTATATTTCAACGCGTTTTTCTTCCAGTTTTTTTATCGAAAGCCGCAGTTTAAAATTTAAAAAGTCCAACCTTTCTAGATTTTTCCCAAATATTGTTCTTATTGATTTTTGGTGTTGTTTTTCTTCAGTTAACAAAGCTATTTTTTTTCCTTTAAATTTTGGTCTTAGGTTTTTTCCCCTTCATGATGATGATGTAAAAAGTATTTTTGAGTGACTATGAGGCTGATTGTGGGTGTTCTTCGCACCCCATCTTTCCCTGTTTTTTGGTGGGGGCCAAAAACCGGATTGTCAAATTTTGTAAAATTGGTGCCCAGTTTCATTGAAAAATTTTGTTAAAACCCCTACGCCCAATTACCTGTTTTTATTTTTCTTTTTTATATTGTCGGTCCGGGGTTTTTTTTTGGCTAGGGCTTGATAACTTAGGGATTTGTTTTGGTTGATAATTTGGGGAAGATTTGTGTGTCAGGGGTTGATAATTTTAGGAAGTTTTTGGGCCCCTTCGGGTGAAATTGATGTTTACTGTTTTTATCCCCAAAAAGCCCCAAATTTTTTTGTCCATCCCCCATTTTCTTGTCTGTTTCATCGGGAATTTCCTGTTTTGTTTTTAAAAAACCCGAGTTGAGTTTACGTTGCCAAGAATGTTTTTTTTTTGATATTGATTTGGGATTTTCTTTGTTTTTTGATCGTTTTTTTTTCATTTGCCATTTTTTTTTGGTTTTTTAATTTTGTCTTATCTTTTTTGTTGATCGTATTCGTTTATTATGTTTGTTTTTTCCTTCTTTTTTCCCTTTAAATTTCCAAAAAATGTCTTCCTATCCATTTTTTGATCCGTTGACATGTTTTTTAAGTTCCCTTTGACGTTTGGATTGATTTTCACGTGATTCTTCATTTGGGATTTTAAGCACGGATTTTGCAATTTATTTTCATGGACTTCCCTGGTTTTATGTAATTTTTAACCCCGCATTCTAAAATGGATACCCCTTTTTTATTCTCCCGCTTAAAGCGCCCATGACAGAGAAAGAAACATCAAAAGGGAGGAGACCCTGAGGATCAAAAAAAGAAAAAAAAGTGGGTTTTAAAAAACTTAAAACGTTCGTCCACCCAGTGGGCCGATCGGAAGAAAGAATATCCCATCGCCCTTTTAAAGGGGCCAAGAGCCCCAACAGACCCAGAAGCTGCTCTAGTAAAAAAGCATCGCAGAAATGGAGATCCCCCCCGGGACGCAGAACAGTAAACGTAAAAAACACTTTATCACTCAAAAATCACAAAAAATAAATGATCGAAGAGGTCGGGAAAAGAAGTTTCAGAGCAAAGATCTGAACTTCATCTCTGTGTCATCACGTTACCGGGGTTTTTTTCTTTCTCATGGTTTTCGTTTTTTTTGCCTTAGGGTGAGGAACTTTTTTTTCCTTTCGACGACTTTTGAATAACAATTTTGTGTTGGTCTTCCTCTCACCTTCTTTCCCACCTTCTGTTACTAACACGAATAAAATTTCAAAAAAAGTGCAAGAAATGTTTTGTTTTTCAATTCTTTTGACCCACAGGTGGATAAGAAGGGTTTCTAGAACGAACCTTTGCGCTTCATAAATTGTGTTTTGTCGCCTTCATAATGAGGTCCATTTTTGGTGGCTGTTTTTCTGTTGTAATTTTTTTAGGGGGTTTAAATTTGTTCTCGAGATAAAATTTTGTTGGGTAATCTAATGGGGGAACCCAAATTTTTTGTTGTTTTGATGAAGTTTACTATTTTTAAACATTTTTCTTGATGCCCTATTTTTAAACCTGTCTCTTCCCCCTTTTTCCCGAAGAGAAGCATTTGGATTTTCACCCTTTTTCGGCAGGGACACGAATTCTGGCGGGCCATGAACCCCGAAAATTTAAGAACCTGTGGCTTTTCCACCCCGTGAATTGAACCCGATTTTACAGAGGGTTTTCCCTTTCTGTTACCCCCAAATTTGAAACATTCAACCCTTGTCGTGACTGTTTTCTTTTCATTTGATGTCAAAGGTCCGGGTTTTTAGCACTGATAAAAATTTTGGGAAAAAAGTTTTAAAAGTTTATGATTCAGGGGAATGTTTTTTTTAAATTGTGCCATTTGTCTTATCGGATTTGTTCTTGTTCTGTGTTAGGGATTTCAGAAATTCTTTCGTTTGTTGAAAAAAAAGGTTTTTTTTGTAAAAAAAGGGGTGTTGATTGAAGGGGAATTAAGGTTATTTGGGGTGTTTTTTCCTTCCCCGTTATTCCCCTTTTTTTGGCGAGGTTTTTCCCAAAGTATTTTTTTAAAGAACGAGCTTTAAGGGTTTGCGTAGCTAATTTTATGGGGAGCGCCCGTCGATGTAAGGGGGTTTTGGATGTCACGAGATCTTCCCGTAAAGAAAAAATGAAGACCATGGTTATTAATAAGGCAATGTCAGATCAATAAATTTACGAAAATTTAATAAAGATTTTTGACTAGATAACCAAATAGATTTTTTTTGTGCAGTTTTTCCCAACGTTGGTGAATAAAGGTTAGAGAAAAAATATATGTCTTTTAAATTTTTTTTGATTTTTTTATTTTAGTTCAGCAAAAAAGTAGTTTTTTTTACAAACGTCTTTAACCCGCAAAGAGTCAATTTGTCCATGTTCTCCGACTCTTTCTCGTATTTCGGGGTGACAACCAAGACTTTTTCTTTCTTCTGCGTCACACTGCACCGGGGTTGTTTCCCACGTGCCATGGGGACCCGGTTTCCCCCCACCCGGCACACCGTTCCGGCTTTTTGGGCCCGGTCGCCCCCCCGCTACCGGGTTTTTCCCCCGGGCGTCACACTGTTCCGGGTTGGCCCAGGTCGTCCACTGCTAGGTTGGCCCAGGTCGCACACCGTACCGGCTTGGCCCAGGTCGCACACGACCGGGTTGGCCCGGTCGTCCCCTGCCCGGGGCCCAGTGCGTCAATTTCCGGCTTGGCCCAGGCGCCACGTACCGGCTTGCGCCCAGTGTCGTCCACGTTCCGCTTGTTCCCGGTCGTCCACTGTTCCGGCTTGCTGCCCAGGTCGCCACGCTACCGGCTTGTTGCCCAGGTCGTCCACGCTACCGGCTTGGCCCAGTGTCGTCAAATTTTCCGGTTGCCCGTGTCGCCACTGTTCCGGTTTTTGCCCCGGTCGTCAATACGTTCCGTGTTTCCCAGGGGTCACACTGTTACCGGGTGTTGCCCAAAGGCGTTTTTCTGTTTGTCTTGGGGCGTTCTGGGTTTGGGTGATTGATTTTTTTCTTCCCGATTTTCTGATCTAAAAATCTTTTTTTTGATCTTCCTTTGACTTTCCTGATGTTCTTTTGAAGACTTTGTTTTCCGAGTTTGGGGTGCATTCTTTATGTCCAAACCACTTTTTTTGTTTCCTGTTTCAAAAAGACTTCCAACTTTCTTTTTGTGATGTTGGGACTGTCTTTTTGGTGTGTTTAAATCCGCAAGGATTTTTGGATTTTTGGACCATTTTCATTGTCCAATTTGGTCGAAACAAAGAGGTATAAATGCTGTTGATCATCTGTTTTTAGCTGCCCGGAAATTTTTTTGCCCAACAAGGGGAGTTTGGAGGCTAAAATTTTTTTTTGCCCATATTTTCCATCTAAATTTTTTTCGGAATATGTTCCTAATTTTAAAGACTTTGGTTTATTTTAGTGCCACTGATAGAATGTTAGTTTATTTGTTTTTTGGGCTTCCCGAATATCGTTATTTTCATTACATTTTTATATTTTAGTTGGAAGGGATTAACCATTTATTAAAATTTTACGTTATTTTTTTGAAATTCAGAAAAACCCGGTAGGGGCTCGTGGGGGATTTTGGGGGCCCCTTTTTGTATCAAAAGGACGGGTCGTTCCCCGTGAATTTTTTCCAGGTCCCCCATTCCCGGGGGTGAGACGGGGCCCCGTCCTTGGGGACGGTTTAATTGACTGCAAAGAACCCGGCCAAAAAAGAAGTGGAAAAGGGGGCCCAGGCAAAATCAAAAAAAGAAAAATTTTCCCCTACAAAAAAAAAATTTTTATCATCTTCAAAAGACATCGGGATTCCATCGTTCAATTCATATCGGGATTTTCCGGATCTTCCGTAAGAAAGAGATGACCCAAAAAGGAACTCCAGAATGCAATGATGTTGTTTATCAAATAATCAATCAATGGGACGGGGAAAATTCTTTTTCGAACATTTGTCAGTCATAATTTTTTTGAATAATTAAGAAGAAAATGGACCGATTGATTGATTGATTGATTGAGATTGATTGATTATTGATTTGATAGACCCTCATCATTACTTCGGGGAATAAACATGTGGGTTGACTTTTTTAAACAGCAGCAAAACACGAACTCCCGCATCGACGACGTCCCACATGAATTTTGAAGATGGTGAAGATATTTTTTTAGGAATTTTTTTTTCAATCTTTTCTAATGAAATTTTTTTGGGAGCCTTTCCGGTTATCGATTTTCAATTGGAATTTTTGGGAAATTGAACACACCCGTTTGGTCCTCTCCGAAGGATTAACTGAACTCACCCAAACTGAGAGAGGGGCTTAAAAAAATCCAATGGCTCTGAAGGAGGGGAACCCCCCTTATTTTTGGAGAGAGAGAGCGCCCATCTACGCACAGACCGTCTAACCGGTTAAATTCTGAATGTCCTAAAAAGAGAAGATAAAGATTTAATAAAAAGAGACTTTACTTTTTCGAATAAAAAATATAAATGTAATCGAAAAAAACGATATTTTAATTGATTTTTAACCAGTATAAACAGACATTTGCAATTTGAATTTGAAATGTTTTTTGTTCATTTTGATATCCCCGTAGTTAATATCCATGTTAATATTCCCGTAGAAAATCCCCAGAAAATTTTGTACAATCCTAGTTAATATCCTGAGTTATCCAGTAGTTAATCCCTGTGTTAATATCCCCCGAGTTAAAACCCTTTTTAATATCATGAGTTAATAACCATGAGTTAAATCCATGAGAAATCCCCCCCAGTTTATCCCTGTAGAATATCCTGTTAAATCCTTGTTAAATCCATGTAGTTAATATCCATGTATTTTATCCTGTATTTAAAGGCAAGGATTGACAGAACATAGATCAAAAACAAAAAACAAAGTTTGTTTTAGTTTCAAACCAAGTCTATAGAAAAAGTAAATTCCTGGCAAGCGACAAATTAGGGTATTTTCTTTTTTTTAACTGCTTCAGATTGACCAAAAATCTCAAATTTAAAATAATAAAAATCATTATTTTGTTATGTTTTTTTCTATGTTCTGTACAAGTTATTTTGTTAGATATAGGACATTGATTCCCATTTGTGCTGTCCCCGTTGATCAATCCAAAACCCCTTTTCAAATCCAAAAGGGGATTAATTTTCCCCTTCCCCGCCACGAAGACGACACTGTCGGCGTCCAAAATTAACGCCAATTTCGAACTGTTCCCGGTTGCGACCGCCCACGTCACAAATTGAGAGCGACCGCATTGATGATATCGGCTCTGTCCCTGCTTCGCCCACTTGAGTCGGGGACTGTTTGCAAAAGAGCAAGCTCGACCCCACCCAGCATGTCCAGGCGTACAGCCATTTTTTTAGGACCGGAGTGATGTCCACCCTTCCACACGCATACCCAGATCCCAAACAGTTTGGCTATTATGAGCTGATATGATCGATGGAACTTGTTGGTCACCCAAGACAGAGCCCTGGGGGAGCGGGGTTCCATAGCCCGCCGATGTCGTTTTCGCCCCCAGTCCCTTCAAGGGGGTTCGCCGTTGGTAAAGTTTAGATGATCTGGGGCCACGCGAAGAGCCATGGTGAGATAAGATATCACCTGTGGGGGTGCGATCCCCGAGGCAAGAATTTCCCCGACGACGCCCCCCCTTTTTTCCCGGGCGCCGGTTGATAACCCCGAACAGTCATTCCTCTGATATAGGATCCATTGCATGTTAGTTTTATTTGAACAGACCTGTTTAAGAAATTTTTGCCTCGCCATCCAGGATCGATCTTCAAACGTTTTTGTTCTAAGGGGTTTGCAGAGGAGATTTTGTCCAGAAACTTCCGATACGCATACCTGGCGACTTTGTTCGTGGCTATGTTGGAACCAAGGACAAACGCAGCCCTCCAAAAAGGGTCACGTGCAACCGAGTAAGCCCACGTTTATTTTGGGCCTTTCTAACTTATCCAGCGATGTTTTGCTTATGTTAAAAACCCGGCCAGTCCAACGTCAGCAAGTCCTCGATAAAGAAAAAATAGAGGGGTTTTCAAATCCGCCCCGCCAAACTTGAGAGGGTTATTTTTTCTTTCCTTTTAGATTCGTTTCCCAAAGTGGGGGTTCAGGAGGGCTGGCATTTAACCCCCAGTTTTGAGTTCGAATCAGATGGGGACAGTTTGCTGCAAAAATTTTTCCCTTAATTTTTAAAAAAGAGAGGCGTCACCCGTTCAGAAAGAAGTCAACTACTGGGAAAATTGGGGGTGCCAGGAAAAACAACGACTGTTTAGGGTGATGGCACGTCCTTTTGGGGTATGCCAGATTTTTTTTCTAACATCCAAAGAAGGTTTTTCAACTTATTCCAAGATACTTTTGGTTTCGCTTCGTCAAAGCTTTTTTACACATGCTGACAATGGGGGAGGTTTTTAAGTAAGAGAGAACCATGTCAGAGAGGTTTGCGGGTTACATTTGCTGAATCTGCACCAGTCACCAACCCCATTCAGCCCCAAATTTAATGCAGATGGGGTCTGTTTCTGTCCTTGCCCACGAACCCGGGAAATCAAAGGGGACGAATTTTTCCCCAACCCGACCTTTGGGGGTTACCCGACGGTGTATAAATTGAAAAGGGGGGGAGAGGGTGGGTCCCCGGGGGAAAGGCTATTTGGGCTTGTGGTTTTGGGTGCCCAAACCCAACGATTGATAAGTGGATCGTGCCGCAAAACCACTTGACTAAGGGGCACCTGATATCCCCAAAAATGCAAAAGGGGGAAGAGACATTTTTATATGTCCAAATCAATTTGCCGCCTGCCCTCCCCATCGAAACCCCAACGCTCAAAGCAAAAACGCCGCATTACCCGGTATCCCTTTTTGGGAAGCCCTGAGAGGGAGGGAAAGACTTTGTTCAAATTTTAAACCCCTTGAGCATGAATTTTTTGAAATTTGAAAGTGTTTTGGGAAACCAATCCAGGCTGGAGATCTTTTTCCCGGCTTAGGGAAAGGGGCTGATAGCCGGGCCAATCATAGAATATGCCAAGGGTATTTTATTGAAAAATTCATAATTCAGCAAGATCTTTTCCCCCCCAGAATTTTATTTACTTTCCGAAACCCCGGAAGGGCTGTATCGAAGTCTTTAGTATTGAGATAATACGACAGAAATGTATTCTTTTTTCTCTGAATCGCATCCATGGAATGGGGAATCGCGATCCCTTTACCCTTTTGCTTTTTTTTTGTCTGGGGAATAAAATTATGCAAGAAGCCTCACCCCTCCTCATCTGTCCTCAAATTAATACGTCCAGTCCCGATTGTTTAAAAGGGGCCCTCACCCCATTCATGCCAGGGGAATTTAATTTGAGTGATTCGTTTCCATCAACAAAAAATTTCCCCCCAAAGGTGTTCTTCTTTCACCCCCTTTGAAATGAACCGACTTTTTTTTTTCTGCCAGGCTTTTTTCCACGTTCCCCGGAGAGAGTGATTTTCTGGCTTTTTTCCCCCGCTTTTGCCATCCTTTTTTTCCCCCCATGCCGTGCTTTAGGGTCCACCCTGGTGGGTTTCTGGAAAGAGTTTTTTTTTTTAATTAGGGAACAATGTACCTTTTAGCGCAGCTGACTGATAATTGGGTTGGGGTTTTGCTGGGAAAAACCGAAGCACATTTTTATTTTCATCTTACATTTTTTTTTCCAGTATTGCAAAAAGGGATATCACGCCAGGGCCGAGAAATCCTAGGGAAAAATCAACTTGGGACACCCGAGCGGGTCACACCATCCCGTCTCCCTTCGTAGGTATGTGGGGCCGTATCTTAGACTAAGTCCCCCTTTAGTTAATACCCTTTCCCGTGCCCACCCCGCTCATTTTCAAAATATTCCCCGTTTTTCTGGGTTGAAATAGCACATAATGACACTTGATGGAGTGAAGACAGATTTTTAATATTTTTCCACCGTCTTTGTCCAGGTGATTGGGAAAATTACAAGGGGAACTTTGGGGGGAATTGAACTGGACCCACTGTTGAGTTCATAGATGTGTCCATTTTGAGGCCGGGGATCTTTCCAACCCGGGCGTTTGACCAATGAGGTCGGGAAAAGGGTTGAAACCCCGGGAAATTTACATCCGCCTGGTGAGACGAGCCCCGGGGGGCAATGTTGTTTTATAAATAAGTTTTAAGACAGGGCCCGGAGAGACCCTTTTAGAAGTCGCTTCCCTAAATAAGTTTTCCCAAAAAGGGCTCGTTTAACACCCGCAGTTCCAGAAAGATGATGTGTTTTAACCCAAGTTTTGGTTTTTTGGGATGCTTTTTGACACCAGAACGCCTTCCTTTCGTTTCCGTTTTCCTTTTTCCGTTTTTCTTAGTAGTTCTGTTTATCGGTTTCAGCACAGATGCAGTACCGTAGCCCCGCCCCAATTTCTTGGGGACAACTGTCTTTGGGGACGGTCGGGGGTACAAGGACAACCGTAATTTCTAATATCAAACCAAAAGTCGGGAATCGATATTGGGGATCCGACCAACAATTCAGGGGAAAACCGCAATTAAAACCAGCAAATATTATTCAACCCTTTTACAGGGAAAATCTCGAATGACAACCTTCAGTTATCAGTTATCAGGGGGACCCAAAACAGCCACAAAGAAATTCTTTTGGTCAATTTGATCTGGGCTGACAGTTGGGGGGAAATTATTCGCTTCATTGACACCTAAGCGTGACAACTTCATGCGGCAAAAAAAAAGAAGCGGTCCCAAAAACAGGTAAGGTTAGAGCGGCCTAAAAAAATAAAAAAGAAAACAAAATTTCATTTGGGGGCAAAAAGGCAAAAGAGAGAGAAATCCCAGATCAGTTTATTCCAGTTTATTTTCAGCAACTGTGTTTGGGGGTTTCATCCAAAAGGCAAAAGCCACAAGAAAAGTGGATTCAGCACAGAACATAAAGTACGCAACACCCTTTTCTCCTGAGACAAGGCAATGAATCTTAAGCACTTGGCCATCATATCACAAGGGAGACCCAGTGCCGTCTCCCCCAAAAAATATCGAAGAATAATTTCTGATGGTTCCGATACTTTAACCATCCAACTGTCCCCAGGATCCAGTTTTACCTGAAAAGGGGAACCCTTTTTGAAAATTGTGATGATTCAACATCTATTCTAGTGGGGCCCTCCAGAGGAAAATTACGAAAGAGAAAGAACATTTCCTTATCTATCTCAACACGTCAAGAATCGATGTTTGATACACGCCTGTTGCCCTTTATTGCCCAAGCACCGAGTCCAGGGGCAGGAAACAACAACCCCTGAGGTAGAAACTTATAGACGACATCCACTAAGAAAAAGCCTTTTTGATTAGGGCATTTACAGAGCGATAAAAAATTTTCAGGGAGTCCAGAGACAATTTAGGACAGCAGCAACCCCCAACCTCAACCTTATCCTTTTTTTATGGGTCCTTATGCTCCACTTTGTTTTTCAACCCAACCCTTTTGTCAAGAAAAACCCCCCCCAAAAATCTTTCCAGTCTTTTTTCTTTCTATTTGTCGCGATAGTGGACCCCAACCAAAAGGTTTGCGATATTAGAATAAATCAGACCTCTGACCAAAGGGGTAACAGACCCGGGGATAAAACGACCTTTTTACCAGAAAATTCATACGATGGGACAACGGGGCCTCTGTAAGAGGAGAATTTTGACGATTCACTAAATCGGGCCCCTGACCAGAGTGAGAATGGGAAATGACCGCACTAAAACGGGCCTCTGGAGTGAGAATATACACCGCGGGGACTAAATCGGGCCTCTGTACCAGAGTGAGGTGCGGGGGAGACTCCGGGCACTAAATCGGGCCCCTTGACGAGTGAGGGGCGCCCGGGTTTGGGGCATTAAACGGCCCCCGTACCAGAGGAGCCCGTCACTTGACACAACGGGCCCCCCCAGAGTGAGAATGTCAGTACTGACCGGGCACAAACGGGGGTTTAACCCGAAAAATCCCAACTGGATTGACACAAACGGGCCCCGGGACCGAGGAGAATGCCAGTACTGACGCTGACACCAAAACGGGTTTTTTTCCCGAGGAGAAGCAAGAACTGACCAGAGAAGATGTCTGTCCGTAAAATAATACAACTTTTTAAATCAATTTAGTACAACCCAAAAAATTTTTTTCTCTATCATATCCAAGTTTATTACATTAAAGTATGTTTATTTTTTTCCTTTTAAAATTGAACTTTTCCCGAAAAAAAAATCATTTTAAAATATGAAGCCCCAAAAAAGATATCAGAAAGGATATTCTTTTCTTTTCTTTTTTGCGTTACACTGTACTGGGCCCGTGTGCCACATTACTGTGGTTGCCCCAGGGTTTTCCATCCGGGTTTTTCCAGTGCGTTTTTTTCCCCTTTTGTCGCGCTGTTCTTTGGTTTTGGGATTGATTTTGCCTTCACAGGGTTCTGGTAGCCCTCTAAAACCCTCTTTTTGGGTTTTTCCTTTTTTTCTTTTCCCCAGTTCTGTTTAGAAGACTTGATACTGTGGAGTTGATGGTTTATTAGGGAAAAACCCCTTTTTTTTGTTTCTGAATCGAAAGGTTTGCCAAACTTCCCTTTTTAAAGGGGAATGATTTTTGTTTTTGTTTTTGGAATTTTTAAAAGCATTTCATTAGTTAATTTTTTGACTGGCTTTTCTCAAGTCCAGTTTGGCCCTGGGGAAAAAAAGGGGGAAAAAACTTTGATCCTCTTTGTTAGGTCTTTATCAAGAACATTCAAATGTAAAAAAAAATGAAAAAAATTTTGTATTGTCTCACTTTTCCCAAAAATATCTTTTAAAACGTATCTTTTTTTTTCCAGCTTATTCACAGGAGAATAAAAACTACTTGTTTAGGTCTTATCTGGGGGAGTCTCAAATATATCTTTTATGGGGAAAAAACTTTCCAAAAGAGTAAAAAAATGATCATTCTCATGAAAGTCTATTTTATGGTACTTATGGGCTTGATGATGATGGAAACTCTAAATCAAAGAGGTTGTCCGATCATCTCATAATGTCTGTTTCCATGGTTGGGGTCTGAGATTGGATTTATGAGAGACGGGTTCTGACTTATATCTCTAACTTCGGGGACCAGATTGACTGACTTCATCTCGGCTCTTATGATCGGACTGTTCTGAGTTTTTTAATCGGCCCTGTGATCGGACTGTCTTCATGACTGCCAGTTTCATCTGTACTGTTTCCGATTCACTATATATTTATATGTATCTCCCGTTGATTCACGAAGTCAAAGATTTCATTGAACTTTTGAGTCCGGCAAAATTTTGACCAAAAAGTCTGACGCAAGTTTTTTGGAAAACTTAGACCAAAAAGCCCCCAGAAAAAATCCATTGCTGAAATTCGTCCTTGAAATGAGGTCAAAATACCGCCATTTGTTTTTTCTGCTACTGTCAACCCCGCATTTCTCCTGATGGAAGATGGGGGGCCAGGGGATAATCAACGTCACATTTCTCTCTATCCAACTTTGTTCATTTTCGTTTTTTTTCTTTTCATGTCCGCCTGTGCTCTGTCTCATCCCCACTTCTTTTTCTTGTCCGTCTCGCCATTTTTCTTCCCCTCTATTGCTCACCGTTCTTTTTTCTGTCCGTCTCTGCCATTCCTCTCCCCCAGACACTGTTCTTTCTTCGTCTCCCCCATTTTTTCCTCTCTCTATTCAAAAATCGTTCTTTCTCTCTGTCCGTCTCTGCCACTCCCTCTCTCTCTATTGCACACTGTTCTTTCTCTCTGTCCTTTGCCACCCTTCTATTGCACACCCGCAACACCATCTCCAAAAAGATTTCTACCAGATTTTTTTTTAAAAAAAAAATTTAAAAAGTACAAGAACAATAGATAAAATTATAGATGAAATAAAGTGAAAAAAAAATTAAAATACTTGGGTGTATCCAAAATTTTTCCAAAACAGCCCCCATCTGTATTTCTAGAGGATGTAGAAAATTAAATATTCTGAATGAAAAATTTAAAAAAACAAGAAAGAGAAAAGAGGAAAAAATTTTAAGAGAAACCCACACAGAAAAAAAATTTTTTAAAAAACTAGTGCAAAAAAGGGCCTTTTTTCTGTCACTTTGGGTTCTTTCCCTTTTCATCGCCCACCCGCTTTCTCTGCCCGTGTTTTTTCCTCTCTCTTTTTGTCCGTTTTGTCTTTTTTTCTCCTTTTCTTTCTCTGTCCGTCCTTCCCCTTTCTAAATTTCACTATCTTTTTCTTTTACTTGGCTATCCTTTTTCTTTTTCTACTCGTTTCTGTCCGTTCCCCCCCCATCTTTCATTTTATGCCCCATCTTATTCTTCTGTCCGTTCTGCGCTTTCCCCTCCGATTCCCAAAAAAAACAAAAAAATTAACCCCCTCGGGCAATGCCCTCGAGAAATTAAAGAGAGAGAGAAAAAAGGGGAAGGGGGGAAATGGAAAACATAAGGGGAGATAGAGAGAAAGAAAGTCAGAATGATACAACTGGGGCCTGAAGATATGTATCTTGAAATATCTGACTCAAATCAAAAAGCAACGGAACGGATTGATTGATTAAATGAAGGGCCATCAACATTATTGAGTAACTGGGGCCCTATGTATTTTTTTAGAAGAAGATTCGAGCAGAAGAACCCGAGCACTAGTGATTTCAAAGATTAGAAGTGGTAAATTTTAAAATTTTTTAATATTTTTTTTTTAATGAATTTTGTTTTTAGGGTTTGTAGGGGGAAAAAAGCGGAAGACAAATCAAAATAGGACAATTAAAGACCAATGGGGTGAATACAAAAGACACTGTATTAGGGGGCCTGCAGGGAAAGAGGAGAGGAAACCAGAAGACCGAAAAGAGAACTGGATGATAAAAGGGTATTTAAAATGGGAAAAAATTAAAAGAAAAATTGGGAAAAAAGAAAGTTTTAAAAACTGTCCCCGGGGGCGAAAAGGAAGAAGAAGGTTTTGTAGTCACCTTCTACTTTATTGTTTTCCCAAATGTTCTTTTTTCCCAATTTTAAAAGGGCCTTTCATTTTATCGTCCGTCTGATATGATAGGGGAACCGATATCACCCACATCTCGTCTTGGACTCTGAAATAAAACACAACCTTCACGAGAAAAAGAACAATTTTAAAAGAGAAAAAGAATTTTCATCAACGACTTTCAGATCTTCCTTCTATCTTACTCCCGTCCACATCAGAACGTGATGATCCTCTTGTCTGAAGGAGTGATCTCTGCCACGTAATGGTTAGGCGGTCGTCTCTCATACCAAAGGTACCATATTCACTCCCTCATGGAGCAATCTGGATATTTTTTCAGAGATCCATGATGTCAGTGTAGGTGAGATCGAGTTCCTAGTCCTATCGGAGACAGACGATAAACGTAGGTCCCGTGTTATTTGAGCACGTAAAAGAACCCTTGACAGTTTAACATTGAAAAGAGCAGGCTGGAAAGCCACTGTCCGGGCAAAATTGATTAGAAAATATTAAAATAAAATTCTTACAAATATATCTTCACCATCTTCAAAATTACATTGGGGACCCTTGCCTGTACTACGGAGTTCGTGCACTGTAGCTGAGATCTTCCTGTGTAAGAAAGAGATCGAAAAACACATGGTTTTTCACATAAGTGCAATGATGATGGTTCTTTCAATTCAATCAATCAACTCAATCAATCAATCAATCAATCAATCCACACATGATGATACTCTTTTCTGAACAAACCCTTTTTAATGTGATGCATGTCTATTGTATTTTGAACATATAAAGAAGACGAGCAATGGGTCAGGATTGATTTGATTGATTGATTGATTGATTGATTGATTGATTGATTGATTGATAAGACCATCATCATTGCACTTCGTTGAATAACTATGTGTGTTCCGATCTCCTTTTACACAGGAAGATCTCAGCTGCAATGCACGAACTCAGTAGCATCGGCGAGGGTTCAAGATGTAATTTAGAAGATAGTGAAGCTATTTTTGTAGGAATTTTATTTCAATCTTTTCTAATGAATTTTGCCTGGACAGTGACATTCCAGCCTGCTCTTCTCCATTTTGATTTGCCAATTGTCCTTTCACGTGCTCAAATTGAACACGGGACCTTCGTTTTATCGTCCGTCTCCGATAGGACTAGGAACTTGATTTAATTTTATACTGAGATCAGGTATCTCTGGAAAAATATTCAGATGGCTCCACGAGGGAGCGAACCTTGTACCTTTGGCACGAGAGACGAGCACTTAACGTTTACCCTCACAGAGACCCATCGACCTGGTTAATATTCTGAATGTCCTAAGGAAATGAAGACGTGTAAACGATTTAATGAATGAGTTAATCTGTACTCCTAACCAGATTACAAGAATATCAAAATGTAACTAAACAAGAGCGATATTCTGGAATCTAGATTTCTCAAATCCAGTATATTATGTATCCCACCAACAGTTCAGGGGAAATAACTGCAATAATTAAAAACCCATGTCAGTTATATGTCATTCAATCTCTTTCTTATACAGGAAGATCTCATCGACAGTGTACAACCTCCTTAGTATCAGTTATCAGAGGACTATCATTATGGCACTCTGGCCATCATAGCATTAATGGCAGACCCGTAGGTGCTCAGTCTCCCCCAACAAATATCGAAGAATTTGCATACTGATGGTTTCCGTGGCTCACTGGTTAAACACAATCCTAACTGTCCCTCAGCCATCCAGTTCTACCTGTACAACGGGTAACTCTAAGCTGTTGAAATTGATGGATCGATTCAACATCTATTCTAGTGGGTTCATCCAGCAGGCAGTTGCGAAGAGATCAAAGAACATTCTCCTTATCTATCTTCAACACGTCAAGAATCGATGCTCTTGATGCAAGCCTGTCCGCTCTCTCATTGCCGCAAGCACACGCATGCCCAGGACAGTAGATCAACGTAAACCTCTGGAGGTTAGAAACTTCTATAGACGACATCCTCTCATACTGAAAACTGCTCTTTCGTATCTAGTGAAGCATTTACTGAGAGTCAGATGCAACAACGGTTTCAGTAGACGGAGTACCAGAGAGACAATTTAGGACAGCAGCAATAGCCTCAATCTCCATCCTGATATTGGATATAGTTCTCCTGTATGCTCTATTTTGCAACAACCCTAACCATTAGTCAAGAAAACCCCAGTCTGACATCTTTCTTTCAGTCTTTCTTTCTCTTCTCTATTTGTCGTCGTATACTGCTAGTTCAAATTCAACCCAAAGGTTTGTCGTATACTGACCGCGGGCACTAAATCGGACCTCTGTACTAAAGTGAGTAATGTCAGTACTGGCCGCTGACACCAAATCGGACCTCTGTACTAAAGTGAGTAATGTCAGTACTGACCGCGGGCACTAAATCGGACCTCTGTACTAAAGTGAGTAATGTCAGTACTGACCGGAGACACCAAATCGGACCTCTGTACCAGAGTGAGTAATGTCAGTACTGACCGCTGACACCAAATCGGACCTCTGTACCAGAGTGAGTAATGTCAATACTGACCGCGGGCACCAAATCGGACCTCTGTACTAAAGTGAGTAATGTCAGTACTGGCCGCTGACACCAAATCGGACCTCTGTACTAAAGTGAGTAATGTCAGTACTGGCCGCGGGCACTAAATCGGACCTCTGTACTAAAGTGAGTAATGTCAGTACTGACCGCGGACACCAAATCGGACCTCTGTACTAAAGTGAGTAATCTCAGTACTGGCCGTTGACACCAAATCGGACCTCTGTACCAGAGTGAGTAATGCCAGTACTGGACGCTGACACCAAATCGGGCCTCTGTACCAGAGTGAGTAATGTCAGCACTAGACACGGTAAACCAGAAAATATGTCTCTGTCCTGGTCATGAATATTATATCAACTTTCATACATATGAATTTGAGCATACAATCTACATACTCTCCCTTCTATCATATCCATGTCGGTATTACATTTAAGTATGTTTATTTTTATGTTTATGATAAGAAAGACACATTTTATGAGCAACTACAAGATCAAATTAACAAGACCCAAAAACATGACCTGTTAGTAGTAATGGGGACTTTAATGCCAAGGTTGGAAGTGATAATGTAGGGGTAGAGAGAGCTATAGGAAACAAGGAATAAACACAATGAATGAGAATGGAGAAAGACTGGCGGAGTTATGTATGCTGTCAAACTTAGTAATTGGAGGTACCATCTTTGCACATAAGAAAATTCATAAACTTACTTGGCACTCACCAGATGGAGTGACCAGGAATCAGATTGACCATATGTGCAGAAATACACAATTTAGAACATGATTGCTGGATGTCCGTGCATACAGAGGGGCAGCAGGGTTGCCAACTAATAATTGAGAAAATAAGCCAAACACTGACCGGAAAAAGCCAAAAAAAAGCCAGGAGGAATAACAGTGCTATTTCATACTCAGCTACATCATAAGAAGAGCTCCAAATCAGGGCCACCACTATCCTCACCATTGAAACCATGGGAACATACACTTTATCAGTAGATAAGTTCTTTACCATATTAGGTGAGGCGTAAAATCCTTGCAACATTTGTTAGATAAGAGCAGTTCTGTTCTTATTTTCACTAGATTCAAGAAGCTGCAGCTGTGTTTTATTTCTAGCGTTTGTTTTGACTGATGGTACAAGAGAGAACGCCCTCTCAATAACAACATTACTAACTGGAGTTATTAAGCAAGTCAGAGCAAAGGTGGCAAGCTCTTTAAGTGACTCGTGTTGAAGAACACCAATCCAAAAAGTTTCACTATCTGTTAAAAATCCATCTTTCTTAAATTGGACTTCTTCTTTCCAATCAACACAGATTACTTTTCTGTATTGTTCTTCTATTACACTGATGTTTTCTCCCGCAATGTGCAGAAATGGTAGTTCTGCCAAATAAAGGCCTTGATGCTTGGTTTAAAATGATTATAGGGCTAAGTTTTGAAAAGCACTAAAGCCTTATCCACTTGAAGTTTGTTCTGTCCTGTTGATGGAGTCCTCTGTTTGTGTTTTTCAGATTTTCATGAGCAGCTAGGCTACTAGCTTTAGACAAGACGGTACAGTGTCATAACAATAAGCGTTTTGTAATCCATCAGAAGTTCTTTTGACTTATACAAGAGTTGTGTCCCAATTCCTATTGTATTTATGACTACTGTCATAATATTGTTTTTATTTTTTTGTCGCCATGGTTAGAGATTTCTTGCGAAATCCAACCAAAAAAACACAACCATATAACAGGAATGCAATGCATAGCTCGGAGACGGGAAAAAAAGCAAATTAAGTTACGTAACTTTCCATAATCTTTAGTACTAAACATATTTTGTTAACAATACCAACCAAAACCAATAAAAATCATATATTAAGTATATTTACCCAATTTTCTCTTAAGAATTATACACATTTTTGAAAAAAGTTTTCATATAAAAAAAGCCAAAATTCGGCCAAAAAGACAAACACATTTTTTTAAGCCAACCACTTTCAAAAAAAAGCAAAATTTCTAAATTCTGGGTTTTAAAAAGCCAAATTGGCAACCCTGAGGGGCAGATGTAGGAAGTGATCATAATTTATGCATAGGTAAATTGAAACTGAAATTAAAAATTTACCATACTAAAAAGAACAACTGCGAATAGACAGTCAAAGGCTACAAAATAATGAGGTAAAGAGGAATATCAGCTCAAACTTAAGAATAGGTTCGAGTTACTCAATGGTGAAAATGAACAGAACATTGAAGACACATGGATTAAGATAAAGGACACACTATTGGGGGCAGCAAATAGAAGCACAGGATTAAAGACGAAAGACAGAAAACCCTGGATAAGTGATGACACTTGGAAATGTATTCAAGAAAGAAGAAAGATGAAACTAGCGATATTTAATACTAAGGATACAACATATGAAATCCAAGCTAAAGAGGAATATAGACTTAAAGACAAGGAAGTGAAAAGAGCGGCTAGAAGAGATAAAAAAGCATATGTCAATCGACTGGCTGAAGAAGGTGAAAAGGCAGCTAAGACTGGAAACAGTAAAATGCTATACAACACACTAAAACAACTTACTGGAACTTTTGTTTCAAAGGGTTGCTTAATCAAGAGTAACGATGGTAAAGTTCTAACATCAGATACCGAGCAGAAGAAAAGATGGGCAGAACATTTTGAAGAAATATTAAATAGACCTGATCCACCAGTACTACTCAAGTTTGACGAAGAGGCAAGAAACAGCTCCCTACCAATTAACGAAGAAATTATAAGTGTAGCTGAGGTCAAGGAGGCAATCGATTCCTTGATAAACAATAAGGCAGCGGTGATGACAACATTACTGCAGAAATGCTCAAAGCGGCTGATGATACAACTATTAGCCAGGTGCAAGAACTATTTAATAAAGTATGGGAAGAAGAAACTGTCCCAGATCAATGGAAGAAGGAATAATTGTTAAGATCCCCAAAAAAGGTGATCTCAAAGATTGTAACAATTGGAGAGGGATCACCCTATTATCAGTAATGACCAAGACTTTCTGCAAAATCATTCTTAATAGAATCAAAGGAGCAGTGGACACAACCTGAGAGAAGAACAAGCTGGTTTTAGACCAAATAATTACCCTACGACTAATTTTGAGGAACATATTGAGAAGCAACAACCACTCATACTAAATTTCATCGATTTTAAAAGCCTTTGATAGTCTACACATAATCTCTCTGTGGAATATTCTGAGATGCTATGGAATACCAGACAAAATAATAAACATTATTAAGAGCCTCTATGATGGTTCACAGTGTGCAGTTCGCACTGATGGTGGACACAGCGACTGGTTTATGGTTGAAACCGGAGTAAAGCAAGGCTGTATTCTATGTCCGCTATTGTTTGGAGTGGCCAGTGACTGAGTGATGCGAAAATGTTGCAGGGGCGAAACTGGCATCGATTGGGTAGAAAATAGTCAACTAGAAGATTTGGATTTTGTAGATGATATTGCCTTGTTAAGTAGAAACAACCAAGATATGCAAAGAAAAACAGACAACTTGTCATCTATAACATCAAAAGTTGGACTTCAGATAAGCTATGAAAAACAAATATAATGAAGACACCTATGGCAAGTAATGCAGATATCACACTGGAATCTAAAATGATAAAAATAACAGAGCAGTTCACCTATTTAGGTAGCAATTTTTATTGCACAGGAAATGTTAAAAAGAAATTATGATACGAATTGGCAAAGCAACATCAGCTTTTAAAAGTCTAAATAAAATATGGAACTGCAAGTTATATAGTATTAAAACTAAATTACGAATTTTCAATTCAAATGTTGTATCAATCCTAACATATGCTAGCGAGAGTTGGAAAATGACTAAAGATATAGAAAGCAAGTTGAATGCATTTGAAAATAGATGTCTGCGAAAAATAATGAATATAAAATGGAATCAATTCTGGAGAAGTGATGAAATCAGAGATATGTCTGGTCAACCACTAGTGACAACTGTTATAAGAAAGAGAAGATGGAGATATGTTAGGCACACCTTGAGGAGAAATGATTAACGAATATCAAAGCAGGCATTGAAGTGGGATGCAAGGGTTCAAGAAAGAGAGGTCGACCTAAGGAGACCCTGAAGGCGAACTTTGCTGAGAGAGGCAGGAAATATCGATCTCAGTTCCATGGAGGAGATTGAGCGAGTTGCCCAAGATAGAGCGGTATGGAGAAATTACTTGCAGACCCTATGTAACGTGTAACGGTACGAGAGGAATTATTACTATTATTATTTTATTTATTTTTCCTTAATATTAGAACTTTCTCCTGAACAACAAATCCATTGATAAAAGTATAGACAATACAACAAAACAAAAGTATATTAAAAACAAACGTTCAACATGTAAAAGAAATGACACAAACTTATGTATTGTCTATGCAATTTCTCCCGTATAATATCTTCATAAACGTACCGATATTTTCTTCCTAACTTATCTCACAGGGAGAATAAAACTACTTGTTTATGGCTCTCTATCTGGTGAGATTCTCAAACTATATCTTCGATGGGGATAAACAACTTCCAAGCAGAGTGAAGACGATGGTCTCATATCTATTCTCATGAAAGTCTATTCTCTGGTACTTATGGATCTCTGATGAATATGGAAACCTCTAAGTCATTAGGAGACGGTTGTCTCAGATCTATCTCTATAAGTGGCTGTTCTCCGTACTGGTAGGTATCTGATTATGTGGAGACTTCTAAGTGATTGGGAGACGGCTGTCTCTGATTTATATCTCTAACTTCTCTGTGATCAGACTGTCTCTGACATATATCTCTGGCTTCTCTGTGATCAGACTGTCTCTGACACATATCTCTAAATTCTCCGTGATCAGACTGTCTCTGACATATATCTCTAAATTCTCTGTGATGAGACTGTCTCTGACATATATCTCTAACTTCTCTGTGATCAGACTGTCTCTGACATATATCTCTGGCGTCTCTATGATCGGACTGTCTCTCTGTGTCTCTACCAGTTTCTATCCATTCTGTTTCTGCTAGATTCCAGTATATATATATATATATATATATATATATATATATATGTGTTATCGTCTTCTGTCATTCACAAAGTCAAAGATTTCATTGAATTCTTAGATATCCGAGAAAATTGACGTCAAAACGTCTGGACATCGGATACGTTTTTGGTCAAACTTAGACTTCAAAAAGTAACCAAAAAAAAAAACACCCATTGCCGATACTTACTGTTTTTGAAATGAGATCAAAAGACCTGCAGCGACAAATTTCTTTTTCTGCTCAGCTGTCAACCTCCGTCATTTCTTAGGAGACATGGCACATAGGTTATTCATACGATTACTCCATGATGGAGAAGATAGGGGAACTGGCGTGATAATCAATCTGTCATATTTCTCTCTATCCGACTCTATGGGTCTCTATCTTTCGTTCTGTCGTTTTCTCTTTCTCTCTGCCCGTCTATGCGTCTCTCTCCCTCCTTCTCTTACGCTCAATTTCTCTTTCTCTCTGTCTCTGCGTCTCTCTCCCTCCCTTTCTATCGCTCACTCTCTAACTTTCTCTCTGTCTGTCTCTGCGTCTCTCTCCCTCCCTTTCTATCGCTCACTCTCTAACTTTCTCTCTGTCTGTCTCTGCGTCTCTCTCCTCCTTTCCATCGCTCACTCTCTAACTTTCTCTCTGTCTGTCTCTGCGTCTCTATCCCTCCCTTTCTATGGCTCACTCTCTAACTTTCTCTCTGTCTGTCTCTGCGTCTCTATCCCTCCCTTTCTATCACTCACTCTCTAACTTTCTCTCTGTCTCTGCGTCTCCCTCCCTTTCTGTCGCTCACTCTCTAACTTTCTCTCTGTCTGTCTCTGCGTCTCTCTCCCTCTCTTTCTATCGCTCACTCTCTAACTTTCTCTCTGTCTGTGCGTCTCCCTCCCTCCCTTTCTATCACTCACTCTCTAACTTTCTCTCTTCCCGTCTCTGCGTCTCTATCCCTCCCTTTCTGTCGCTCACTCTCTAACTTTCTCTCTGTCTGTCTCTTCGTGTCTCTCCCTCCCTTTCTATCACTCACTCTCTAACTTTCTCTCTTCCCGTCTCTGCGTCTCTATCCCTCCCTTTCTGTCGCTCACTCTCTAATTTTCTCTCTGTCTGTCTCTGCGTCTCTATCCCTCCCTTTCTATAACTCACTCTCTAACTTTCTCTCTTCCCGTCTCTGCGTCTCTTTCCCTCCCTTTCTATCGCTCACTCTCTAACTTTCTCTCTGTCTCTCTGTCTCTGCGTCTCTCTCCCTCCCTTTCTATCACTCACTCTCTAACTTTCTCTCTGTCTGTCTCTGCGTCTCTATCTCTCCCTTTCTATGGCTCACTCTCTAACTTTCTCTCTGTCTGTCTCTGCGTCTCCCTCCCTCCCTTTCTATTGCTCACTCTCTAACTTTCTCTCTGTCTGTCTCTGCGTCTCCCTCCCTCCCTTTCTATTGCTCACTCTCTAACTTTCTCTCTGTCTCTGCGTCTCTCTCCCTCCCTTTCTATCACTCACTCTCTAACTTTCTCTCTGTCTGTCTCTGCGTCTCTCTCCCTCCCTTTCTATCACTCACTCTCTAACTTTCTCTCTGTCTGTCTCTGCGTCTCCCTCCCTCCCTTTCTATCGCTCACTCTCTAACTTTCTCTCTGTCCGTCTCTGCGTCTCTCTCCCTCTCTTTCTATTGCTCACTCTCTAACTTTCTCTCTGTCTCTGCGTCTCCCTCCCTCCCTTTCTATCGCTCACTCTCTAACTTTCTCTCTTCCCGTCTCTGCGTCTCTATCCCTCCCTTTCTATAACTCACTCTCTAACTTTCTCTCTGTCTCTGCGTCTCCCTCCCTCTCTTTCTATCGCTCACTCTCTAACTTTCTCTCTGTCTCTGCGTCTCTATACCTCCCTTTCTATCACTCACTCTCTAACTTTCTCTCTGTCTCTGCGTCTCTATACCTCCCTTTCTATCACTCTAACTTTCTCTCTGTCTGTCTCTGCGTCTCTATACCTCCCTTTCTATCACTCACTCTCTAACTTTCTCTCTCTCTGTCTCTGCGTCTCTATACCTCCCTTTCTATCACTCACTCTCTAACTTTCTCTCTGTCTCTGCGTATCTCTCCCTCCCTTTCTATCACTCACTCTCTAACTTTCTCTCTGTCTCTCTGTCTCTGCGTCTCTCCCCCTCTCTTTCTATCGCTCACTCTCTAACTTTCTCTCTGTCTGTCTCTGCGTCTCTCTTCCTCCCTCTCTATAGCTAACTCTCTCTCTCTCTCTCTGATCTCCAACTAACATAATAAATTCAACCTTGTCCCGACACATGCTACATCAGTAGACCTAAGAGTGAGACAGACAGAGAGAGAGAGAGAGAAGGAGAGATAGAGAGACGCATAGAAAGTCCCCTGCACCTTCCTCCCTCCCCATCAGGATCCTCTTGTTTGAAGGAGTTTTCTCTGTGACGTAATGGTTAGGCGCTCGTCTCTCTCGCAAAAGATACCATGTACGCTCCCTCGTGGATCCATCTGGATATTTTTCAAGCGATACCTGATCTCAGTGTAGGTGAGATCTAGTTCAAGTCTATCGGAGACGGACGAGAAAACGTAGATCCGTGTTAGATTTGAGCACGTGAAAGAAGCCTTGGCAGTTTAAAATTAAAAAGAGCAGGCTGGAAAGCCGCTGCCCAGGCAAAATTCATTAGAAAAGATTAAAAATACAATTCCTACAAAAACATTTTCACCTTCTCCAATATTACATCGGGATTCTCATCGGTGCAACGGAGATCGTGCACTGTCGCTGAGATCTTCTAGTGTAAGAAAGAGATCGGAGCACACATGGTAACTCACCGAAGTGCAATGATGATTGTCCTATCAAATCAATCAATCAGGACGTGATGATACTCTTGTCTGAACACTTGGTTGCATGTCTATAATATTTTGAATATATAATGATGACGAACAATGGACCAGGATGGATTTATTGATTGATTGCTTGATTGATTGATTGATTGATTGGTAGAACCATCATCATTGCACTTCGGTGAATAACCATGTGTGCTCCGATCTCTTTTTACACAGGAAGATCTCATTGACAATGCAGACACTCCGTAGCACCGACAAGGTTCCCGATGTAATTTAGAAGATGGTTTAAATAATTTTTAGGAATTTTATTTGAATCTTTTCTAATGAATTTTGAACGGGCAGTGGCTTTCCAGCCTGCTATTCTAGATTTTCAGCAGCCAAGGAATCTTTTAAGTGCTCAAATTGAACACGGGACCTACGTTTTATCGTCCGTCTCCGATAGGACTAGGAACTCGAACTCACCTACACTGAAATGAGGGATCTCTGGAAAAATGTATAATGGCTCCATGAAGGAGCGAACCTGGTACCTTTGGTACGAGAGACGAGCGTCTACCATCTACGTCACAGAGACCGCTCTATCCAGGTTAATATTCTGAATGTCCTAAGGAAGTGAAGACGTGTAAACGATTTAATAAATGAGTTAATCTGTACTCCTAACCAGACTAGAAGCATATCAAAATGTAACTTGACAAGAGCGATATTATGGAAGTCAAAGAAGAATAGTAAACCAAAATAGAACCGATGTCGTTAGTTGTCACACGCTGGCAGACATACTGAGAAAGATATCGGATCACTTATTGACTAATTGGTTCTATGTGCAGTGTGATGATAGTTCCACTTTACTAAAGCTAAACTTAGCTAAACTAAACTAAACTAAACTGAACATATATTTCACAAATCTAGTACATTATATGAGACCAACAAGTTCAGGGGAAACAACTACAATAATTAAAAACCCATGTTAGAGTTATCTAGCCTAGAAAACGCTATTATTAATTTATTGATGAATTGATTAGTCGGGCATTACACGTTTGTGAATAACCATGTGTGCTTCAATCTCTTTCTTATACAGCAAAGTCTCAGGGACAGTGCACAACCTCCTTAGCATCAGTTATCAGAGGACTATCATCATAGCACTCCGGACATCATAACACTCCGAGCAGACCCATAGGTGCTCAGTCTCCCCAACAAATATCGAAGAATATGCATACTGATGGTTCCCGTGGCTCACTAGTTAACCACACTCCTAACTCTGCCCTTCAGCCATCCAGTTCTATATGTACAACGGGTCACTCAAAACTTTTGAAATCGCTGGATCGATTCAACATTTATTTTAGTGTCTACATCCAACAGGCAGTCGTGAAGAGATCGAAGAACATCCCCCTTATCCATCTTCAACTCCTAACAATCGATGCTGTTGATGCAAGCCTGGCCTCTCTCTCATTACCGTAAACACCCACATGCCCAGGACAGTATATCCACGTAAGCCTCTGGTGGCTAGAAACTTCTATACACGACATCCACTCATACCGAAAACCGCCCTTTTTGAGTTTCATAGATCATCGACTGAAAGTCGGATACAACAACAGCCCACAATAAACGGAGTCACAGAGAGCTAATTTAGGACAGCAGTAACGACCTCAACCTATATCCTCATACTGGTAGTCCAACCGTATGCTGTCGGGTCTATCAAAGGGAGCAAAGAATAGTAACACTGTAACCAACAAGACATGTAGTAAAAGGTCACTGAGGTAGGGACCTAGGAAGCTACCTAGTAAATAATGAGCGTTGCAGAAATCGGATGTGCTGGCCTACTTGTAGGCGCATAACTGGCACAACGTACAGTCGCTCTTGGACTCAGATCACATACAGATCACACAGAGTGGTCGATATGGAGCGTCAGAAGAAGAATACTGGAAGTATTTGTCCTGTATGCTCGCTCGACTTTGCTATGTAACAACCCTACCATGTGCATTAGCCAAGAAACCACAGTCTGACCTCTCACCCCAATACAATAACATCATCATCCCTTGCATTATCTTCTATCAGTTCAACAAACAAATATAACGTTTAATTATTGTAATCATCAAGAATAGAATACTTCTGATTTTCTTTTTCTTCTTGCTTTCGCCAACTATGAATTCAGATGTAGTGAGGGCACCTGGTATGACGCTTCTGACTGATTTTTGCGTGAAGGCTTGCTTTCCCTTTTATCAGTGTCCCCGCCATACAGGCGGACCATCTTTGACTTCAGAGGTGATATACTTCTGGTAAATACGATGTTCCCTAACTTCCCTTGTGTTTTTACTTGACACCATTCGGGGTCAAAGGTGCATGGGGATAACGCCGCACCAGGATTAGTGAGCTGGCATTAATCAAGATACTGCCTCACCTCCTCGTGGTGACCATGGAAACAGATATTGTTTCCGGTATGGTTATGCGGCATGGATCGAGGGAGAGCTACAGGTAGTGGTAGTAGTGCAAGCACGGAAAAGCAACGCAGGACCAAAAATTCCTGAATAAAATGCTCGCCTCTCCAGGCCGATGTCCGATTAAAAAATTGCCCGAATTTTGCAGAAACGTAAGAAAGCAGCAGTGTACGAGTCGTCAGAGAACGAATGCTAACTCACCTGGAGCAAATGACCGCACTAAAATTGTCACCTACGGGGCAAGAGTCCATAAGCACATAGAAAAGTGTGCCCACATGAGGCGAAACTCGGAACTCTGAGCCCGATTCGTGCTCCGTGTCATGGCCGCATTGAGGCACGGTAATTCTAAGAAACCAGATAAATAGTGAAAGCCCAGCAGAAGCATGGTAACGCTTCTTGTCGACATATGGGAAGATTGCGGTAAACTCCATACAAAGGACCAAGCGCAAATAAACATTTTGGGTAAAGTTGGCCGATCGCAAATCCTAAAGTTGCGTTCCAGTGCCTAACGAAACTGCTATACCTGGGACAACCGGGCAGGGTACTGTTGCGTAAGCAAGTAACATCCCTGGAAAAACTGAGGTGGGCAAGTTTGGCCAAGCGCAAATCCTAAAGTCGCGTTTTAGTGCCTAACGAAACTCCCCCACCCCCATCCTTGGACAAACGGGCAGAGTACTGTTGCATTAAGAACTAACGTCCCCAGAAGAACTGAGGTGGGTGATGTTGACGAGCGCAAACTTTCAGTTGCGTTGCTAGCGTCGATTAAAGCGACCTTCTAGAATATCTGTGCGCAGCCCCAGGCCAGAGATTCCCGGGGACAGGGAAAATGCAGAGTAAACACTTGCAAATTGCCATGTGCCGACATGCGCTCCGAAACGGTTGAGAATAATCCTACTCAGGAACAAACTCACCGTGGATAGAACAGTAAGGCCGATAATGCAAACGCTTGACTGGTACAAACCAAGACATTGGCTAAGGGCAATACTTTTCGGACGCCGATCATCCTACACAGAGTAAGATGACGTCCAAACACCATGGCTCAGATCATATAAAGGCTACTGCAAAAGATGAACGTAAAGGAGTAGATCCGGGCCAAAATATACGGCAGAATGAATCGTTCCCTAGGGCTAGCTACTCTAGTAAATAAACAGCTGGCTGAAATTGGGTGGGCGGACCTAGTCACCATGGGCGCATATTCGCACAACTTAAACAGACGGTCTTGTCAAAGATCAACAAATATATCACAATTATAAGAATGATAAAATTGATCGCGAAGATCGAACGCAAGAAGAAGAAAGAATTGACACCATTCTGATGAGCTTCTAATTCTTCTTTAAACGCACCATACCGACCACTTGTTACACCACTCTTTATGATTTGTATGTGATCCGATACTAAGAGCAATTGTACGTTGTGTCATCTATGCGCCTACAAGTAGGCCAACATATCCGATTTCTGCAACGCTTTTTATTTACTACGATAGCTTGCCGAACCCCTACCTCAGTCGCCTATTACGATATGTCTTGTTGATCGCAGTGTTACTATTCTTTGCTCCCCTTGTAAGCACCTTCAACATACATGCGATTCTGCTGAGCAAAATTGTTTATTCTCAATGAGACTTTTATTACTAACTTTCATCGACAGTATCCTACATGCTCTATCATTGTACTCTTTGCCTTGAGCCCCGTCTCAGTTTCCTTTTATTGTTAATGTACTCTGCAGGAATTCTCTGCAGGAATTCTCTTTCCTTCCAGGATTTTTGTGGCACCTATATCCCTGTTTCTATCATTCGTTTTGTACCCACACATCCCCGTTTCTATTCTTTTTGTGAACACATACCCCTGTTTCTATCCTTTTTGTGAACACATACCCCTGTTTCTATCCTTTTTGTGAACACATACCCCTGTTTCTAACCTTTTTGTGAACACACACCCCTGTTTATATTCTTTTTGTGAACACATATCTCTGTTTCTATCCTTTTTGTGAACACATACCCCTGTTTCTAACTTTTTTATGAACACATTTCCCTGTTTATATCCTTTTTGTGAACACATTTCCCTGTTTCTAACCTTTTAGTGCACACATATCCCTGCTTCTATCCTTTTTTTGCACACATATCCACGTTTCTATTATTTTTTGCACACAAAACACTGTTTCTATCATTTTTTACTGTCGTTATTGTCGTTGCTGTTGTTACTGTCGTTACTGTCGCCACTATCGTTACTGTCGTCATTACTGTTGTTACTGTCGTTACTGTTGTTACTGTCGTTATTGTCGTTGCTGTTGTTACTGTCGCCACTATCGTTACTGTCGTCATTACTGTTGTTACTGTCGTTACTGTTGTTACTGTCGTTATTGTCGTTGCTGTTGTTACTGTCGCCACTATCGTTACTGTCGTCATTACTGTTGTTACTGTCGTTACTGTTGTTACTGTCGTTATTGTCGCCACTATCGTTACTGTTGTTACTGTCATTACTGTTGTTACTGTCGTTACTGTTGTTACTGTCGCCACTATCGTTACTGTTGTTACTGTCGTTACTGTCGTTACTGTCGTTATTGTCGCCACTATCGTTACTGTTGTCATTACTGTTGTTACTGTCGTTAATGTCGTAGCTGTTGTTACTGTCGTTATTGTCGTCGCTGTTGTTACTGTCGTTACTGTCGTTACTGTCGCCACTATCGTTACTGTCGTCATTACTGTTGTTACCGTCGCTAATAAAGAAAAAAGCAAGGATATTATTTTTTTTGGGGTCAAAGATGCACCAAGCATTCATTTCTGCAACCTAAGAAATGTTGTGTACAATATCATTTCAAATAATCAACATTGGACAAAACTTGTACATAATGACATTTTCTCTCTCTCACAAATTTTCATTTTAATACAAACACTGTCAAGTTATGTTGTTTATTAATTTATTAATTTACAACAACGAACACAAACTTCAACAACACATAAATGCACTGTAAGCGAAATGCGAAAAATATGACATGAAAATTAACACCTCCAAAACAGGTCATGACAATAAGTAGGTCAACAGGTCAACTAAATATACATACACGTGAATAATGTAAAAATACAACAGACTCCAGAATTCAAATATCTAGGGAGTATATTCACAGCAAATGTAAAGATGGACAGAAAAATCGAGACTAGATGCCAGAAGGCAAACGCAGTGACATACCAACTGTCACCACTATTAAAACATCCAAACATTAACATGGCAATTAAACGACAACTGATAAAATGCATATTTATTCCAACTCTCTACTATCAGTGCCAAACATGGCCCTGACTAAGACACAAGAAAGAAAGATTACAACATGTGAAATGAGATGTCTATGAAAAGCTGTCAACGTTACAAGAAGAGATAGAGTGAGAAACGAGAATATCAGAAGCATCGTTGGTACTATACCATGCATACAGTACATCGAGAAGCAAAGATTCAAGTGGTTCGGCCATCTAATGAGAATGGAACCACATTTACTACCATCAAGTGCCTACAATAATCGACACTCAGGGCGCAGAGCACGAGGCAGACCAAGAACACGATGGATAGATAACATCTCAGATGTCCCTGCGAAAGCATGGACTGACAACGTCAAGCGCAACGCACCAGACACAAGATAGAAACTAACTCTCCCCACGTCGCTTCACGGCAAATGGGGTTAAGATAAGATATAAGATAAGATTGTTTTAAAAAAAAAACAATATAAATATTTAAAAAGGTAGTGAATACTTATTAAAAAAATGCTTGGGACTTCAGAAACAATTCAAAGAGCTAAAAACGCTGTAAATTATTGTAAAAGTGTATTTTTCTTTTAAACAAAAAATCAAATTTTCTTGGATTGTATAAATATGGATATGAACATGTTTTGTGGTTGGCAGATGTGTTAGATATATTCAAATTGAGTGATACGTCACAATGTTATTCTGATTTTATTGGTTATTGGTTACAAGACTGACGTCATTGCACTGTGGATAGACCCATAGGTGTTCAGTCTCCCCTCCCCCTCCCCCAACAGATATCGAAGAGTATACATACTGATGGTTCCCGTTGCTCGCTGATTAAACGCACTGCTCATTCTGCTCCTCAGGCATCCTGTTCTACTTGTACAACCAGTAACTCCACACTGCTTAAATCCCTGGATCGTTTCAGGATCTATTTTAGTGTCTTCATCCAACAGGCAGTTGCGATGAGACTGAAGATGGTCCCCCTTCTCCATCTTCGCTCGCCAACAATCGATGCTGTTGATGCTGCCAGTTTGTTATCATTTTAAAGTAAAAATATTTATTGTTCCCTGTAACATTCAAGTACTAAGATAATCTCATTTATAAATGAGATGGCTACATAACCAGGAACTAGCCGTATTTGTGTATTATTTATGTATTTAAATGCATTTAATATTTGTTTTATAATACAAATCATATGGTATTACCATAATAAATTGTAACAAAATTTACTAATTATTTTTAAGATGTCTAATCTCGTTGATAAAAGAATGCTGTTTTGTTGTTCTTCTTCTGTGTTCGCACTCTATGAATTCATGCGTAGTCAGGGAGCCTGATATAGCGCTTCTTACTTATTTTTGCCTGAAAGCCTACTTATCGTTACTATGGTGTCTTCTTCGCAGTCTTGTTACGCCACGCCTTCGGGGATGCTGATGGAGATGTTTTCATCCGCACGAGATCTGAGGGCTCATTCTTCAACATGGCTGGCTTAAGAGCCAAAACAAATACAACAGAAATTCTTCTCAATGAACTCTTTTTCGCTGACGATGCTGCATTAGTTGCACACAGTGAGGCTACACTGCAATCCCTAATAAATAATTTGTCCAGGGCATGCGACCTGTTTTCTCTGACTATTAGTATCACCAACGCCCGAGTGGTTACCGAGAGCCAAATTTGGGGTGTAAAGAATAGAACTACTGTTTGTTACCTGCCACGCATATCGTAAGAGGCGACTAAGGAGGTTTGGCTGAAATCGGATGCACATGTCCTAAACGTGTAGAAGTCTATGCGTTTAGGAGCCTACAAACCAATGTGCAACGTATACACGTTAGTGGCAAAGATCAAACATATCACAAAGAGTGATTAAAATTGGTCGTAAAGAACGAACGCAAAGAAGAAGAAGAAGGGTATCACCAAAATAGTGGTTTCATGTCAGGGAAATAACACAACAAATATACCTTTAAATGGTAACCATCTAACACCAGTTCAAAAATTCTGCTATCTAGGGTTCAAAGTCACTGCGAGCCTTTCTCTTGATGAAGAAATCAACGCTCGTGTAGGGAGTGCGGCTACTACATTCGACAAACTATCAAAGCGAGCGTGGGACAACAAAAAATTAGAATTGCATACGACGATTCAAATATATCGAACCTATGTAATTAGCTCTTTACTATATGGTTCAGAAGCATGGACAGCCTACTCAAGGCATGAGAGAAGACTTAACATCTTTCACCTTCGATGTCTCCGCAAGATTATGAACATCAGGTGGTATGACAAGATAACCAACTCTGAAGTACTGCAACGTGCAAACTTGCCGTCCATCATGGGCATGCTCAGCAGTGTACGACTAAGATAGTTAGGGCATGTGAGAAAAATGGACAATGACCGCATTCCAAAACAAATGTTGTTCTGTGAACTATCGGAGGGGAAAAGGCACCAATGCGGACCACTGCTCAGATATAAGGATGTCTGCGAGGCCTCAATGAATAACTTTTCTATCAGTCTCAGCAAATGGAAAAAAACTGGCGGATGATCGAGATATATGGAACACAACATTGCGCAAAAGTGCAGAATCTTTTGAAGAGAGACTTAGGGATGAGATGACAGACAAGAGAGAAAAGCGAAAACTCAGAAGTTGTTTCAGTAAAACACTTGCCAATTGACCGTCTGTAAAGACGAAAAATATATATATATATATATATATAATTATTTATATATATATTATATTATATATAATTTATATTTAATTATATATATATATATAATTAAACACATAAATGCCCTGCAAGCCACATGCGAAAAATATGACATGAAAATTAACACCTCCAAAACAGAAGTCATGACAATAAGTAGGTCAACAGGTCAACTAAATATACATACACGTGAATAATGTAAAATACAACAGACTCCAGAATTCAAATATCTCGGGAGTATATTCACAGCAGATGGAAAGATGGACAGAGAAATCGAGACTAGATGCCAGAAGGCAAATGCAGTGACATACCAACTGTCACCACTATTAAAACATCCAAGCATTAACATGGCAGTCAAACGACAACTGATAAACTGCATATTTATTCCAACTCTCTGCTATCAGTGCCAAACATGGCCCCTGACTAAGACACAAGAAAGAAAGATTACAACATGTGATATGAGATGTCTACGAAAAGCTGTCAACGTTACAAGGCGAGATAGAGTGAGAAACGAGAATATCAGAAGCATCGTTGGTACTATACCATGCATACAGTACATCGAGAAGCAAAGATTCAAGTGGTTCGGCCATTTAATGAGAATGGAACCACATTTACTACCATCACGTGCCTATAATAATCGACACTCAGGGCGCAGAGCACGAGGCAGGCCAATAACAAGATGGATAGATAACATCTCAGAGTCCTGCGAAAGCATGGACTGACAACGTCAAGCGCAACACACCTGGCACAAGATAGGAAACTAACTCTCCCCACGACGCTTCACGGCAAATGTGGTTAAGATAAGATAAGATAAGATATAATTATTACATTGAAAGATAACAAATGCAGTGGTTCGAACATTGAATCAGAATGGAATACAACCAACCACTAATAACAGCGTATAATGAAAATAGAACAGGTAATAGAGGCACGGGAAGACCGAGATAACGTTGGATACAGAATATCTAGACCACACTAAAATAAACACCGATATATCACAACATCTGAAATACAAATTAAAGCTCACACCCTAACACTTAACGGCAAGAGTAGGCCACCAACTCCATCATACAATTAGCGAAATACAACGCAAGTAAAAGAGCAAATACAAGTAATGATAAATGTAAAGCACTGCACACTTAAAGATAACTATACTACAAAAAAAAAAGGCTACTATATTACTGGATTATTCTGCATCTGATTGATAATAAGTTTATAATTTATCTTATTTCTACAATTCTGTCTCTTTGGATCCACTTGCAAGCATCATCAGACCCAAAAATGTTGATTCCTTGCTGAATTCGATCACGCCTAAGCTTAAACTGCACACCTGAATACGTTCACCTGCCTCCAGGTAAAAATTTCCACCTGTCGATATTTAAAAAAAATGGTACTTCAATCATACGATATATGAGAGGATTGTGATGTCAGGACAAACATGAATGTCATTGTCAGAAGTATGTATGTTTCATTCGTTGCACTTCTGTCGGTTTATGTTATGTGCCAGAACAATTTAAAGTTGCTAGGTACCGTGGCCTCCGATAACATAAGGCCGGCGAGCTCAGGTAAAAATTATAGGAAATAACACCACAACAGTTGCGTGATCGTCGCATTCCAGTATTGTTAGATAAAGATCAATTCATTTAAACAATAACATAACATGATCAAACAAGATTACATTATGTTACACATTAAGTTTAAAGCTAAGAAATATCAGTTTTATTAACATTTTCATCAATAAATAACCATGGACTCGTAGAATTGTATAAAATTGCAGAAAACCTTACAGTGTTCTATCAAACACTTATAAAAATAGTCACCATTAATCAGGAATTTTGGTTCTCCCGACTGAGCTAGTCGGCCTTTATGTTGCCGAAGGATGGGGAAGCTAGGTACCTAGTAATTTGGTTTATTTCAGTATTTCAATTTTAAATAATTAAAAATATGATATAGTTTCAAGTACTTACTTATTTTACTGCAGTGTTTATTATCCAACATGGCTGCTATTTCCATGGCAACCCCACAATTAAATAATGTAAAAGGTATGTAATATTTCATCTCAGCCCACCCTGGTACTACCTGATAAATAGTATTTCAGACCACCCTGGTACTACCTGATAAATATTATGTCAGACGAGGAACCAGATCATCGTGGGCTTATTCAGCACAACGAAACGGTAGCATGCTTCATGAGGACAGCGGTGCTTTCGAGACAACGACATCGCGCATGACTATAGAGACCATTGCTGCATCCAGAGCTCTGTCATGGATGGCTGAGCAATAGGTAACCCATACGATTATCATATCAGACTCGATGAATATGCTTCAAATTATTGAATCTGGAAGTCTACGCGTAGAATGGGTAAACAGCATTCGGAGATTACATCTCAAGAAAATGAGTTGGCTGTATACACCTGGACATGTTGGAGTGCAGAAAAACGAGCGTGCTGACTTTCTTGCAAACAATGCCCCAACTCAAGCGAGCAGAAGTATGGACAGAGCCGATATCATCAATGCGGTACATTCTCATTTATGTGATATGGGTGAGTCTCAGACATTGGAACGAGTTCGAGAATTAGGAGTTAAGTTTGGACATGCCATACAGTGTCGTCTTCGTGGTAGAAAGAGATGATATAGTAATCAACTTCTCATGGGTACGGAGAGCAAATGGACATTGTTATGGCTGCTGCATCGGAGGACGGAGCACGCATGGGAATGCCCAATGTGCCATGACATCGATCGCATAACATAACATAACATAACATAGTATCTCATTTGAATGAGGAAAAAGGAAGTTAGCAACCGCTTGTCATATCTTCCCTTTGGTTATTGGTTATTGGTTACTAAACTGACGTCATTGCAATCCGGACAGACCCATAGGTGCTCAGTCTTCCCCAACAGATATCGAAGAGTATGCATACTGATGGTTCCTGTGGCTCGTTGATTAAACACACCTCTCACTCTACCTCTCAGGCATCCAGTTCGACTTGAACCACGGGTAACTCCAAACTGCCTAAATCGCTTGATCGATTCAACATCGATTTTAGTGTCCTCATCCAACAGACAGTCGCGAAGAGACCGAAGAATATCCCCTTATCCATCTTCAACTCCCAACAATCGATGCTGTTGATGCTAGCCTGAACGCTCTCTCATTACCGTAAACACCCGCATGCCCAGGACAGTATATCCACGTTAGCCGCTGGAGGTTAGAAACTTCTATAGAGGACATCCACTCATACCGAAATCTGCCCTTCTGGATCTTGTGAAGCATCGACTGAGAATCAGATACAACAACTGCCCCAGTAAATGAAGTCCCAGAGATCCAATGGAGGGCAGCAGTAACGGCCTCAACCTCCATCCTCATACTAGAAGTAGTTGGCCTGTATGCCCCACTTCGCTCTGCAACAGCCCTACCATGCCAAGAAACCCTATCCGGTCTTCTCACCACGTTGAACCAACCCATCGGTATATACAACAACATCATCATCCCTTGCATTATCTTCTATTAGCTGCTTAACTGCGAGATCAACCTTCATGTTGCCTCAATCTCTATATTCTCTTCTTCTTCTTCTTCGCGTTCGTTCTTTACGACCAATTTTAATCACTCTTTGTGATATGTTTGATCTTTGCCAAGAACGTTTATACGTTGCACATTGGTTTGGTAGGCCCTAAACGCATAGACTTCTACACGTTTAGGACACGTGCATCCGATTTAACCCAAACCTCCTTAGTCGCCACTTACGACATGCGTGGCAGGTAACAGTGGTTCTATTATTTACACCCCAACTTTGGGCCCCTATAACCACTCGGGTGACATTCTCTTCCAAGAGTAATGATAACGTTGAGATAGTTGGTCATGCCACCATCTGTTGGGATCCATTCTTCCCTTTGGTAAGGTCGCAACCGTAGTCACCTGGCCAATTGTTCTCTCAGCCTGGGCCATCCATGACATGCCACGCTTGATTCTCGTGCCCTTAACATCATTAGTGTTCTTGTGTAGTGCATTTCTCTTATCTACGATAGCACGCATATATGATTTGGTTTGTGCGATTGCATGACGGGAGCGTAGTGACAGAAGGCCAAGCATATATCTCATCTTCACAATGGGGTATCTCTAGCGCAGCCCAGAACTATACGCATACCTTCATTCTTAGTCCGTTCGAGTCGTCCACATTGTGATCTTGATATCGTAAGAATTCCGAGTCCGTAATCTACCACTGACATAACCAGTCGATCGAACAAAAGAGCAAGTAGTCTCTGCTCAAGGTGTGCAGCCACCATCACTTTGAGAGCCCGCAAGACCACGCTTGCACCGTTGTATCGTCTGTTCAATATGGTGTTTGAAAGATAGACTACGATCAAAGGTTATTCCAAGTTCTTAAAGGGTTCTTCCCTTTAAGAACTATCTATGACTACGAGTCTGATCCTCTCGCAGTTAAATATGTCATTATGTCAGTTATAATAGGACTATCATCACATAACTCCGGACATGTCCATATGTGCTCCGATCTCCGTCTCAACATATTCAGCAGCGTCCAGCGTCCCAGCATGCCAGTTCGATGTTGATTAAACAATCTCTTTGCATATTTGGTATCCCTTTCTTCGGCTGTACAATATCGACACCCATCTCTCAAATCTGGTCAGTAACTGGGATTCACAACCCTGAAACTTCTCTGTTCGGAAAGACTCTCTCAGTGCGTTAAGAATGTCATTTCGGTCCATTGCAGTTCCATCTGATATCATATCCATGCCAGCCAATATATCAGCTCACTAATTACCCCTGACTGGGTGGACTTGCTGGTACAGACATGGATCCCAGAAATCATCTTCCCATTCGTCCCTGGACACACAGGAGGTCAGGGGTAATGAACGAGCTTATAGATAGGCTGGCATCGCTATAATATCAGAAGGAACTGCAATGGACCGAAATGACATTCTTAACTATTGAATCTATCCGAAAGAGAAGTGTCGAGGTTGTGAGTCCCACTCGCTGAGTAGACAGAGAGAGATGGATGTCAATATTGGTACAGCCTGAAAACAACGACATACCAAATATGCAAAAGAGACTGATTAATCAACATCGAACTGGCATGCTGGGCAGCTGGATGGTGCTGGATTTGCTGAGGCGGAGATCGAGCACCTTATACATGTCTGGAGTGCTATGATGATAGTCCTAATATAACTGATAACTGAAAATGCCATAGATACAATAAATACATACCCATAAATGCTGTAGACTGATCGTTACTACAGTTGTCACATGATGTATGTGCTATCTTTAACAGATTGATGTGACTGTTTGGATCCAGAACTGGTATCTTGTGTGTGTACGCAATCCAATTCTGAAAAATATCAATATTCATTTACAATAAAAAAACAAAAAAACATTAAAATACAAACCAGATATATTTTTCTGCTGCCATAAATTCTGGCGTATTCATGTAACCTAATCTGGCACCACTGACTGTTGCGTGAAGCCTTGCTTTCTATATTTTCTTCTACTTCGAGCGCTCCATATCGTTAAGCCACTCTTTGTAATTTGTATGTGATCTGATCCTAAGAGCGATAGTACGTTGTGTCAGTTATGCGCCTTCACGTAGGCGCGCACATCCGATTTATGCGACGCTTTTTATTTATTAGGGTAGCTTCCCTAGGCCTCATAACTCAGTCTGCTTTTAATAACAGAACGACCGGAAATGATGGAACAATAAAGCATTTCTTTGTTATCAATAGCACACATTACCAACCAAGCAATTGAATGCAACCAACAGGGTAAGAGAAGAAGGGGGTAACCAAACATCTAGAGATTAACAGTAAAGGAGAGAAGAGAGGCTGAATCATCACGTTTGAAGAGAATATGTCGCGAGATTGATAGAATCATCATCATTGCACTTCGGTGAGTAACCATGTGTGCTCCGATCTCTTTCTTACACAGGAAGATCTCAGCGACAGTGGATGATATAACTTAGAAGATGGTGAAAATATTTTATAGGAATTTTATGTTTTAATATCTTTTACTAATGATTTTTCCCGGTCAGGGCTTTCCAGCCTGACCTTCTCGATTTTGAACTGCCAAGGCTTCCTTTATGTGCACAACGTGAACATGGAATCTACGTTTTTATCGTTCGATCCTATAGGACTAAGAACTTGACCTCACCTACACTGATATCAGGGATCTCTGGAAAAATATCACAATGGCTACACGAGGAGCGAGCCAAGTACATTGGAATGAGATGCAAGCATCTAATCTCTACACCACAGAGACTCTCTACGGTCTTGAGAGATAAATGTCAAGTTTACATGAATCTCATCTAGGCCCGTGTGTTGTCAGAGCTCACAGAGATAAATGTCAAGTTTACATGAATCTCATCTAGGCCCGTGTGTTGTCAGGGCTCACATAGATAAATGTCAAGTTTACATGAATCTCAACTAGGCCGTGTGTTGTCAGAGCTCACAGAGATAAATGTCAAGTTTACATGAATCTCATCTAGGCCCGTGTGTTGTCAGGGCTCACATAGATACATGTCAAGTTTACATGAATCTCAGCTAGGCCCGTGTGTTGTCAGAGCTCACAGAGATAAATGTCAAGTTTACATGGATATTTGAATCTCAACTAGGCCCGTGTGTTGTCAGAGCTCACAGAGATAAATGTCAAGTTTACATGAATCTCACCTAGGCCCGTGTGTTGTCAGAGCTCACAGAGATAAATGTCAAGTTTACTTGGATATTTGAATCTCAACTAGGCCCGTGTGTTGTCAGAGCTCACAGAGATAAATGTCAAGTTTACATGGATATTTGAATCTCACCTAGGCTCGTGTGTTGTCGGAGCTCACAGAGATAAATGTCAAGTTTACATGAATATTTGAATCTCAACTAGGCCCGTGTGTTGTCAGAGCTCACAGAGATAAATGTCAAGTTTACTTGGATATTTGAATCTCAACTAGGCCCGTGTGTTGTCAGAGCTCACAGAGATAAATGTCAAGTTTACATGGATATTTGAATCTCACCTAGGCTAGTGTGTTGTCGGAGCTCACATAGATAAATGTCAAGTTTACATGAATATTTGAATCTCAACTAGGCCTGTGTGTTGTCGGTGCTCACAAGGGGAGCAACGAATAAATACTCGGCCATCTACAAGGCATGTGGTAAGAGGCGATTGAGGTATGGGACTATGGAAGCTACCCTAGTAAATAAAAAGCATTGCAGAAATGGGATGCGCTTGTCTATTTGTAGGCGCATAACTGGATAACGTACATTCGCTCTTAGACTTGGATCATATACAAATCACAAAGAGTGGTTAACAAGTTGTCAATATAGAGCATTCGAAGAAGAATCTCACCTGATAAAGAAAATCCTTTGCAGGTCGATCAGACACTGGCTTGAATTGAATATTACTATAAATGTAGTATAACCCTGGATATTTGATGACCAAGGAATTATTTGTGACATCCACTCCGTTGAAATGTTCTACATCAGGATTCATCTTGGTAGGATCTAGCAATATAATGTTGTGTCCTCCGTTAAATTCTGGCTCTGTAATTTAAAAATAAGATTTAATAAAGTCTCTATGCAGTAGAAGTTCTATTAGACTTGACTAATTCTTCTTTGTCCTTCGTGGAGCATAGGGCATCAGAAATTACTCGACACTTTTCCAGGTCTCTGGCTGTTTTCTTTATGGCCTCTCATTATATTCGAGCACCCTGAATACTAAGAGCATGAATATGGATATGCAGAATGAGAGAAGAAAATAAGGAGTTTTACGAACTTCTGATGGAGCTCCAGAGTCAATGAATACGTTCAATAATAAATAGACCGTGAACAAGTATCTGAGGCTTACAGAACAAAAAATACTAAACACAGGACTCGAACCACACACTCTTATTTATTACGGCATCTATTGTCTAGCCTTAGAGATAAGCGTTTTTAAGAACACGGCCAGCTAGCTGTCCAAGAAAGAACTTTACTATGGAGTGTCTTTCATTAACAGCTCAGTCTGATGACCACAAGTAGGAGAACTCCGGGTTCAAGGCCAACGTGACCAAATAATTTTCCTTGTGTGGACCGTATACTTGTTTGTTTACAACGTGGTCCCCGGTATCATGAGACCGACTAGCTCAGACAGGAAATCGAAAATTTATGTTTAATGGGGGCTGATTTTTGTATATGTTTTATAGAACGCTGTACGCTTTTATGCAACTTTACTGCAATGTTAATAATACTGATATTCCTTAGCTTTAAACTTAATCTGTAACATAATATAACCTTGATTTAACATGTTGTGTTGTTTTTAACATGAATTAGTCTTTATACATCAACACTGAAATGCGAGGATCACGTGACAGTTTGGTTGTATTTCCTAGAATTTTTATCTGAGCACGCTGACAGTATGTTATCGGAGGCCACGATTCACAACTACCGTTTTTATGCATTTATGACCTACCTTTCAGCGTCTTCTCATAGGCTGTAGGGTGCAGCTGCAGGTGAGCGGAAACTGGAGTAAAGCGGAAAATTGTGTCTCGTGATGGCGCTAGATTAAAAATAGAAAATGTGTCATTTATAACAAAAATTAATTTTGTTTCTTTTAGTGAAGAACATTTTATTCGTCGCAGCAAATTGGAAAAAAAACTAGCTGATGACAGAGCTGTGTGGAAAACGATATTTCGCAAGGGCGTAGAATCTTCTGAAACGTGACTTAATGATGAACTAAAGACTGACAAGAGAGAAAAGCGCAAACTCAAAAGTTGTAACAGTAAAACACTAACCAATTGACCGTCTGTAAAATCTAGAAAGGTTATATAATGAGCTAATCACATGAAATGGAGAAGACCATGTGGAAAGAGGTATCCCAGCTAACAAGAAAAGAGGAAGATCACGAAGAAGATAGATGCACGATGTAACTGGTGATTTGATCATGACGTCTGCACAGGCGAGATATCTGCCCTATGAAAGAGAGAAATTGTGAAGAACGGATGACAAAGTTCTGCTCAGGACAAACAATTTGATGATGATGATGATTTATATATTCTGAGATTCCATGCATAGTTAGATTTATCTTCTAACGCGACGTAAGATGCATGGGTAACCTGAGCGAGACGGATGACGTCATGACCTACAAAAATATTCTATACTGGGACCTCGCTCTGATAAAATATTGTGTAGTGATACTTGTTGTAAAGAGCTAGGCAAGCGAGACTTTTTTTTTCCCCGATCCCGAAGCACTTGAGCTTTTCAGCTCTTCGGCTCGGTGCCATGGACATCGTAACCCCTAAAGATCTAGATAGCCGTTGTTTACTTCAAACTACTACGCTCATTAAAACTCAACCAAATTGCATTGGTCTATTTATTTCAACCTGCCAATAATTTGTTCCCCTTCTTTACCAGGCTGCTCAATATAATCGGGTCATTTCTCGAACATGGTTCCCTAAAATAGTAAACATGGAATTTTCCTATCTGTCTTAAATTCATCGTCATTATCAAAAATGTGTTGTTTCCAACCCTTCAAGCAGTACATCGTTGAATAATACCCTGGATATCACGTGATGTTTACTACACAATACATTTCCAAATTGCGTCCAATTTTCTTAGGTACACTTTTTTCTTTCTCCTAGACTTGCTAAGACTTTATTATATAGTCTGGTCATTCCTTCCTTGCTTGCATTTTACTAGAAATATATCTCCATTTATCATTATCTCCTGGTATAAATAACTTCAATACTACACAGTCACCTCAGAAGTGCAAGACAAATACATAAAACCACGACACTGGGTTAACAACCGGTAACAGTGTGCTGACAAAAGTTGATTCTGCCAGGGATTAAGAAAACCATCACACAAGTCACCATAGAAGCGCAAGACAAATACATAAAACCACGACACTGGGTTAACAACCCGGTAACAGTGTGTTGACAAAAGTTGAATCCTGCCAGGGGACTAAGAAAACCATCACACCAGTCAACCAGAGAGAAGCGCAAGACAAATACATACAACCACGACACTGGGTTAATAAATCGGTAACAGTGTGTTGACAAAAGAAGAAGAGTGACTGTCTCTAGATACTATCAGGATCCTCAACGGCTACAACAGGATTCTCCGAAATGAGTTAATTCTTATTTTTCATGTTTGTTGACCTACATGCTCTGTTTCAACCAAAACCAAGGTTCGTCCTTAGGGTGAAAGTTGAAAAGGCGTGTCTCGGCGTAAAGAAGGGTTAATCCTGTAACATTCTTTTAAAATGTCGTTACTATCTATCATACCGCTTTCTATTACGGTGCTTGAACCCTACCTCTGAGTATGAGTCTCCGCAGCACTAAGCATAGCACTACGCGCCTGGAGCTGTTGGAGGTTTATGCAGCACTAAGCATAGCACTACGCGCCTGGAGCTGTTGGAGGTTTATGCAGCACTAAGCATAGCACTACACGCCTGGAGCTGTTGGAGGTTTATGCAGCACTAAGCATAGCACTACGCGCCTGGAACTGTTGGAGGTTTATGCAGCACTAAGCATAGCACTACACGCCTGGAACTGTTGGAGGTTTATGCAGCACTAAGCATAGCACTACACGCCTGGAGCTGTTGGAGGTTTCTAGGTTTTAAAGAAAGCTTGGGTGCTCCCACCATTGAACTTTAGAAAAATGAGTGAAAATTCATAATTCCTGGGGTTCGAAGAAGAAGGGCAGTGTAGGACAGGTGGGACGGAGCCTGATGAATTTAATGGCTGTATGACTCGTGAAGGCAGCAAATTTACATCAAATAATAGGAACATGATTTTGGTCGAACATAAAAAGAAACCTGCCCTAGAGAGAAAAAAGGAAGAATATTAGTTTTAATGAAACACAAACAGTTTAGATCCATTCTCATCAAAATAGAAATTAGTTTTTCTGTGACAATACAATTTATTGAATAAAGAAGCAAAACAAAATTGTATCCGTTGCTTAAAGCAATTTCTATTTCTGTTATCACAACTCAAAATGTTGGTTAACTTTGAAGACGGTCTTCATCTTCATTATCATCAACATTATCATCATCAAGTAGTTTATCCCTTCCGGAACTTGGCCCCCTTGACAGCAGCTTCTGAAAAACTCTCTGTTCTGTGCAAGTTGTCCAGTGTCTGTAGCAGTTATTCTCAGATCGTGAATGGCATCTTGCTCTCATCATCTTCTAGGTTTTCCTCTCATTCTTCTTCCAGGTATCATTCCTTCCAAAAGTGATCTTTTCTAGACACTCATATTGTTTGATGTCTCAGAAATATTTAATTGTCCTTGGTTTTATGTTCTTTAATAACCAACTCTCTTTGATATCAAGAAGAAAACAATCTGACCATCTTAAAGAAAATATACACTTACTTGGACTTTTTCTGTGCTGGCGCTTTCTTTTGACCTGCGTAAATAAAGAAAGGTTATATTTACAATCAAATAAAAGTAGAAAATGATTGATTGATTGATTGATTGATTGCTTGATTGATTGTTTGATTGATTGTTTGATTGATTGTTTGATTGATTGTTTGATTGATTGCTTGATTGATTGATTGATTGCTTGATTGATTGATTGATTGATTGATTGTTTGATTGATTGTTTGATTGCTTGCTTGATTGATTGATTGATTGGAACATTACAAGATGAATAACTTGTGATCTTATCTCTTTTGTCTTCCTATTTTCTCTAATCCTGTTATGCCACACAGCGTCAGGATAAAAAGAAATTTCTAGAACGGGCTTTCGTGTGCGCTTCATAAATAGTGTTTTTCACGTCTCTGTTATTTCTGAGGTCCACTGCCGAATGTATTGCTCAAACAGCGAACTCCGAAGCTCCTGCAACAGTCCTCGAGAACTTCAGAAAATAATGTGCTTGTGCACATAATATATCGGTCCAGGTTTGAACACACGACATTCGAAACGCAAAGCAACCTGCTTAACCACTTGGCCACAGAGGACACCCTCCTCCTTCCATCCCAAGCCTAAACTACATTGAACGCAATAAAAACAAAACAAGGATCCGATATTTACCAATTCAAACAAAGTAGACAATTGTTCAACAGTCTGCGCACAGCACATTTGAACACCATTGTCCATTCTTGAAACAAGTATGTCATCAAATGGCGCATCTTTGTTTGAAGAACTTCTTGAATTAGCGTCCAACTTTGAACATTCAACGCAGACTTCTGTTTCTTGTTCGTCATCATCGTCAGTGGTCATGTCCTGGATGATAAAGACAGTAATGTGTGTATTTATATATTTAATATTAGTGGATAACATATATTAGAGTTTAAATACTTTGGAGCAATTTTCACTACAGACGGAAGTATCGATATGAAATCATTAACTTATGTACAAAAGCAGGTACTGGGACAGTTAATACCAATATTGTCACATAAAGAAATACCGCTAACCAGGTACTGGGACAGTTAATACCAATGTTGTCACATAAAGAAATACCGCTAACCAGGTACTGGGACAGTTAATACCAATGTTGTCACATAAAGAATACGCTAACCAGGAACTGGGACAGTTAAATACCAATGTTGTCACATAAAGAAATACCGCTAACCAGGTACTGGGACAGTTAATACCAATGTTGTCACATAAAGAAATACCGCTAACCAGGTACTGGGACAGTTAAATACCAATGTTGTCACATAAAGAAATACCGCTAACCAGGTACTGGGACAGTTAAATACCAATGTTGTCACATAAAGAAACACCGCTAACCAGGTACTGGGACAGTTAATACCAATGTTGTCACATAAAGAAATACCGCTAACCAGGTACTGGGACAGTTAATACCAATGTTGTCACATAAAGAAATACCGCTAACCAGGTACTGGGACAGTTAATAACAATGTTGTCACATAAAGAAATACAGCTAACCAGGTACTGGGACAGTTAAATACCAATGTTGTCACATAAAGAAATACCGCTAACCAGGTACTGGGACAGTTAATACCAATGTTGTCACATAAAGAAATACCGCTAACCAGGTACTGGGACAGTTAAATACCAATGTTGTCACATAAAGAAATACCGCTAACCAGGTACTGGGACAGTTAATACCAATGTTGTCACATAAAGAAATACCGCTAACCAGGTACTGGGACAGTTAATACCAATGTTGTCACATAAAGAAATACCGCTAACCAGGTACTGGGACAGTTAATAACAATGTTGTCACATAAAGAAACACCGCTAACCAGGTACTGGGACAGTTAATACCAATGTTGTCACATAAAGAAATACCGCTAACCAGGTACTGGGACAGTTAATACCAATGTTGTCACATAAAGAAATACCGCTAACCAGGTACTGGGACAGTTAAATAACAATGTTGTCACATAAAGAAATACCGCTAACCAGGTACTGGGACAGTTAATACCAACGTTGTCACATAAAGAAATACCGCTAACCAGGTACTGGGACAGTTAAATACCAATGTTGTCACATAAAGAAATACCGCTAACCAGGTACTGGGACAGTTAATAACAATGTTGTCACATAAAGAAACACCGCTAACCAGGTACTGGGACAGTTAATACCAATGTTGTCACATAAAGAAATACCGCTAACCAGGTACTGGGACAGTTAATACCAATGTTGTCACATAAAGAAATACCGCTAACCAGGTACTGGGACAGTTAAATACCAATGTTGTCACATAAAGAAATACCGCTAACCAGGTACTGGGACAGTTAATACCAATGTTGTCAAATAAAGAAATACCGCTAACAAGGTACTGGGAAAGTTAATACCAATGTTGTCACATAAAGAAATACCGCTAACCAGGTACTGGGACTGTTAATACCAATGTTGTCACATAAAGAAATACCGCTAACCAGGTACTGGGACAGTTAAATACCAATGTTGTCACATAAAGAAAACCGCAACCAGGTACTGGGACAGTTAATACCAATGTTGTCACATAAAGAAATACCGCTAACCAGGTACTGGGACAGTTAAATAACAATGTTGTCACATAAAGAAATACCGCTAACCAGGTACTGGGACAGTTAAAACAATGTTGTCACATAAAGAAATACCGCTAACCAGGTACTGGGACAGTTAAATACCAATGTTGTCACATAAAGAAATACCGCTAACCAGGTACTGGGACAGTTAAATACGAATGTTGTCACATAAAGAAATACCGCTAACCAGGTACTCGGACAGTTAATACCAATGTTGTCACATAAAGAAATACCGCTAACCAGGTACTGGGACAGTTAATACCAATGTTGTCACATAAAGAAATACCGCTAACCAGGTACTGGGACAGTTAATACCAATGTTGTCACATAAAGAAATACCGCTAACCAGGTACTGGGACAGTTAAATACCAATGTTGTCACATAAAGAAATACCGCTAACCAGGTACTGGGACAGTTAATACCAATGTTGTCACATAAAGAAATACCGCTAACCAGGTACTGGGACAGTTAATACCAATGTTGTCACATAAAGAAATACCGCTAACCAGGTACTGGGACAGTTAAATACCAATGTTGTCACATAAAGAAATACAGCTAACCAGGTACTGGGACAGTTAATACCAATGTTGTCACATAAAGAAATACCGCTAACCAGGTACTGGGACAGTTAATACCAATGTTGTCACATAAAGAAATACCGCTAACCAGGTACTGGGACAGTTAATAACAATGTTGTCACATAAAGAAATACAGCTAACCAGGTACTGGGACAGTTAAATACCAATGTTGTCACATAAAGAAATACCGCTAACCAGGTACTGGGACAGTTAATACCAATGTTGTCACATAAAGAAATACCGCTAACCAGGTACTGGGACAGTTAATAACAATGTTGTCACATAAAGAAATACCGCTAATCAGGTACTGGGACGGTTAATACCAATGTTGTCACATAAAGAAATACCGCTAACCAGGTACTGGAACAGTTAAATACCAATGTTGTCAAATAAAGAAATACCGCTAACCAGGTACTGGGACAGTTAAATACCAATGTTGTCACATTAAGAAATACAGCTAACCAGGTACTGGGACAGTTAAATACCAATATTGTCACATAAAGAAATACAGCTAACCAGGTACTGGGACAGTTAATACCAATGTTGTCACATAAAGAAATACCGCTAATCAGGTACTGGGACGGTTAATACCAATGTTGTCACATAAAGAAATACCGCTAACCAGGTACTGGGACAGTTAAATACCAATGTTGTCACATAAAGAAATACCGCTAACCAGGTACTGGGACAGTTAAATACTAATGTTGTCACATTAAGAAATACAGCTAACCAGGTACTGGGACAGTTAATACCAATGTTGTCACATAAAGAAATACCGCTAACCAGGTACTGGGACAGTTAATACCAATGATGTCAAATAAAGAAATACCGCTAACCAGGTACTGGGACAGTTAATACCAATGTTGTCACATAAAGAAATACCGCTAACCAGGTACTGGGACAGTTAAATACCAATGTTGTCACATAAAGAAATACCGCTAACCAGGTACTGGGACAGTTAAATACCAATGTTGACACATTAAGAAATACAGCTAACCAGGTACTGGGACAGTTAATACCAATGTTGTCACATAAAGAAATACCGCTAACCAGGTACTGGGACAGTTAATACCAATGTTGTCAAATAAAGAAATACCGCTAACCAGGTACTGGGACAGTTAAATACCAATGTTGTCAAATAAAGAAATACCGCTAACCAGGTACTGGGACAGTTAAATACCAATGTTGTCACATTAAGAAATACAGCTAACCAGGTACTGGGACACTTAAATACCAATATTGTCACATAAAGAAATACAGCTAACCAGGTACTGGGACAGTTAATACCAATGTTGTCACATAAAGAAATACCGCTAATCAGGTACTGGGACGGTTAATACCAATGTTGTCACATAAAGAAATACCGCTAACCAGGTACTGGGACAGTTAAATACCAATGTTGTCACATAAAGAAATACCGCTAACCAGGTACTGGGACAGTTAAATACCAATGTTGTCACATTAAGAAATACAGCTAACCAGGTACTGGGACAGTTAATACCAATGTTGTCACATAAAGAAATACCGCTAACCAGGTACTGGGACAGTTAATACCAATGTTGTCAAATAAAGAAATACCGCTAACCAGGTACTGGGACAGTTAATACCAATGTTGCCACATAAAGAAATACCGCTAACCAGGTACTGGCACAGTTAAATACCAATGTTGTCACATAAAGAAATACAGCTAACCAGGTACTGGGACAGTTAATACCAATGTTGTCACATAAAAAAATACCGCTAACCAGGTAATGGGACAGTTAAATACCAATGTTGTCACATAAAGAAATACAGCTAACCAGGTACTGGGACAGTTAATAACAATGTTGTCACATAAAGAAATACAGCTAACCAGGTACTGGGACAGTTAATACCAATATTGTCACATAAAGAAATACCGCTAACCAGGCACTGGGACAGTTAAATACCAATGTTGTCACATAAAGAAATACAGCTAACCAGGTACTGAGACAGTTAATACCAATGTTGTCACATAAAGAAATACCGCTAACCAGGTACTTGGACGGTTAATACCAATGTTGTCACATAAAGAAATACCGCTAACCAGGTACTGGGACAGTTAAATACCAATGTTGTCACATAAAGAAATACCGCTAACCAGGTACTGGGACAGTTAATACCAATGTTGTCACATAAAGAAATACCGCTAACCAGGTATTGGCACAGTTAAATACCAATGTTGTCACATAAAGAAATACCGCTAACCAGGTACTGGGACAGTTAATACCAATGTTGTCACATAAAAAAATACCGCTAACCAGGTAATGGGACAGTTAAATACCAATGTTGTCACATCAAGAAATACCGCTAACCAGGTACTGGGACAGTTAATAACAATGTTGTCACATAAAGAAATACCGCTAACCAGGTACTGGACAGTTAAATACGAATGTTGTCACATAAAGAAATACCGCTAACCAGGTACTCGGACAGTTAATACCAATGTTGTCACATAAAGAAATACCGCTAACCAGGTACTGGGACAGTTAATACCAATGTTGTCACATAAAGAAATACCGCTAACCAGGTACTGGGACAGTTAATACCAATGTTGTCACATAAAGAAATACCGCTAACCAGGTACTGGGACAGTTAAATACCAATGTTGTCACATAAAGAAATACCGCTAACCAGGTACTGGGACAGTTAATACCAATGTTGTCACATAAAGAAATACCGCTAACCAGGTACTGGGACAGTTAATACCAATGTTGTCACATAAAGAAATACCGCTAACCAGGTACTGGGACAGTTAAATACCAATGTTGTCACATAAAGAAATACAGCTAACCAGGTACTGGGACAGTTAATACCAATGTTGTCACATAAAGAAATACCGCTAACCAGGTACTGGGACAGTTAATACCAATGTTGTCACATAAAGAAATACCGCTAACCAGGTACTGGGACAGTTAATAACAATGTTGTCACATAAAGAAATACAGCTAACCAGGTACTGGGACAGTTAAATACCAATGTTGTCACATAAAGAAATACCGCTAACCAGGTACTGGGACAGTTAATACCAATGTTGTCACATAAAGAAATACCGCTAACCAGGTACTGGGACAGTTAATAACAATGTTGTCACATAAAGAAATACCGCTAATCAGGTACTGGGACGGTTAATACCAATGTTGTCACATAAAGAAATACCGCTAACCAGGTACTGGAACAGTTAAATACCAATGTTGTCAAATAAAGAAATACCGCTAACCAGGTACTGGGACAGTTAAATACCAATGTTGTCACATTAAGAAATACAGCTAACCAGGTACTGGGACAGTTAAATACCAATATTGTCACATAAAGAAATACAGCTAACCAGGTACTGGGACAGTTAATACCAATGTTGTCACATAAAGAAATACCGCTAATCAGGTACTGGGACGGTTAATACCAATGTTGTCACATAAAGAAATACCGCTAACCAGGTACTGGGACAGTTAAATACCAATGTTGTCACATAAAGAAATACCGCTAACCAGGTACTGGGACAGTTAAATACTAATGTTGTCACATTAAGAAATACAGCTAACCAGGTACTGGGACAGTTAATACCAATGTTGTCACATAAAGAAATACCGCTAACCAGGTACTGGGACAGTTAATACCAATGATGTCAAATAAAGAAATACCGCTAACCAGGTACTGGGACAGTTAATACCAATGTTGTCACATAAAGAAATACCGCTAACCAGGTACTGGGACAGTTAAATACCAATGTTGTCACATAAAGAAATACCGCTAACCAGGTACTGGGACAGTTAAATACCAATGTTGACACATTAAGAAATACAGCTAACCAGGTACTGGGACAGTTAATACCAATGTTGTCACATAAAGAAATACCGCTAACCAGGTACTGGGACAGTTAATACCAATGTTGTCAAATAAAGAAATACCGCTAACCAGGTACTGGGACAGTTAAATACCAATGTTGTCAAATAAAGAAATACCGCTAACCAGGTACTGGGACAGTTAAATACCAATGTTGTCACATTAAGAAATACAGCTAACCAGGTACTGGGACACTTAAATACCAATATTGTCACATAAAGAAATACAGCTAACCAGGTACTGGGACAGTTAATACCAATGTTGTCACATAAAGAAATACCGCTAATCAGGTACTGGGACGGTTAATACCAATGTTGTCACATAAAGAAATACCGCTAACCAGGTACTGGGACAGTTAAATACCAATGTTGTCAAATAAAGAAATACCGCTAACCAGGTACTGGGACAGTTAAATACCAATGTTGTCACATTAAGAAATACAGCTAACCAGGTACTGGGACAGTTAATACCAATGTTGTCACATAAAGAAATACCGCTAACCAGGTACTGGGACAGTTAATACCAATGTTGTCAAATAAAGAAATACCGCTAACCAGGTACTGGGACAGTTAATACCAATGTTGCCACATAAAGAAATACCGCTAACCAGGTACTGGCACAGTTAAATACCAATGTTGTCACATAAAGAAATACAGCTAACCAGGTACTGGGACAGTTAATACCAATGTTGTCACAAAAAAATACCGCTAACCAGGTAATGGGACAGTTAAATACCAATGTTGTCACATAAAGAAATACCGCTAACCAGGTACTGGGACAGTTAATAACAATGTTGTCACATAAAGAAATACAGCTAACCAGGTACTGGGACAGTTAATACCAATATTGTCACATAAAGAAATACCGCTAACCAGGCACTGGGACAGTTAAATACCAATGTTGTCACATAAAGAAATACAGCTAACCAGGTACTGAGACAGTTAATACCAATGTTGTCACATAAAGAAATACCGCTAACCAGGTACTTGGACGGTTAATACCAATGTTGTCACATAAAGAAATACCGCTAACCAGGTACTGGGACAGTTAAATACCAATGTTGTCACATAAAGAAATACCGCTAACCAGGTACTGGGACAGTTAATACCAATGTTGTCACATAAAGAAATACCGCTAACCAGGTATTGGCACAGTTAAATACCAATGTTGTCACATAAAGAAATACCGCTAACCAGGTACTGGGACAGTTAATACCAATGTTGTCACATAAAAAAATACCGCTAACCAGGTAATGGGACAGTTAAATACCAATGTTGTCACATCAAGAAATACCGCTAACCAGGTACTGGGACAGTTAATAAAAATGTTGTCACATAAAGAAATACAGCTAACCAGGTACTGGGACAGTTAAATACCAATATTGTCACATAAAGAAATACCGCTAACCAGGCACTGGGACAGTTAAATACCAATGTTGTCACATAAAGAAATACAGCTAACCAGGTACTGAGACAGTTAATACCAATGTTGTCACATAAAGAAATACCGCTAACCAGGTACTTGGACGGTTAATACCAATGTTGTCACATAAAGAAATACCGCTAACCAGGTACTGGGACAGTTAAATACCAATGTTGTCACATAAAGAAATACCGCTAACCAGGTACTGGGACAGTTAAATACCAATGTTGTCACATTAAGAAATACAGCTAACCAGGTACTGGGACAGTTAATACCAATGTTGTCACATAAAGAAATACCGCTAACCAGGTACTGGGACAGTTAATACCAATGTTGTCAAATAAAGAAATACCGCTAACCAGGTACTGGGACAGTTAATACCAATGTTGTCACATAAAGAAACACCGGTAACCAGGTACTGGGACAGTTAATACCAATGTTGTCACATAAAGAAATACCGCTAACCAGGTACTGGGACAGTTAATACCAATGTTGTCACATAAAGAAATACCGCTAACCAGGTACTGGAACAGTTAAATACCAATGTTGTCACATAAAGAAATACCGCTAACCAGGTACTGGGACAGTTAATACCAATGTTGTCACATAAAGAAATACCGCTAACCAGGTACTGGGAAAGTTAATACCAATGTTGTCACATAAAGAAATACCGCTAACCAGGTACTGGGACAGTTAAATACCATTGTTGTCACATAAAGAAATACCGCTAACCAGGTACTGGGACAGTTAATACCAATGTTGCCACATAAAGAAATACCGCTAACCAGGTACTGGGACAGTTAATGACAATGTTGTCACATAAAGAAATACAGCTAACCAGGTACTGGGACAGTTAATACCAATATTGTCACATAAAGAAATACCGCTAACCAGGCACTGGGACAGTTAAATACCAATGTTGTCACATAAAGAAATACAGCTAAAAAGGTACTGAGACAGTTAATACCAATGTTGTCACATAAAGAAATACCGCTAACCAGGTACTTGGACGGTTAATACCAATGTTGTCACATAAAGAAATACCGCTAACCAGGTACTGGGACAGTTAAATACCAATGTTGTCACATAAAGAAATACCGCTAACCAGGTACTGGGACAGTTAAATACCAATGTTGTCACATTAAGAAATACAGCTAACCAGGTACTGGGACAGTTAATACCAATGTTGTCACATAAAGAAATACCGCTAACCAGGTACTGGGACAGTTAATACCAATGTTGTCAAATAAAGAAATACCGCTAACCAGGTACTGGGACAGTTAATACCAATGTTGTCACATAAAGAAATACCGCTAACCAGGTATTGGCACAGTTAAATACCAATGTTGTCACATAAAGAAATACCGCTAACCAGGTACTGGGACAGTTAATACCAATGTTGTCACACAAAAAATACCCAACCAGGTAATGGACAGTTAAATACCAATGTTGTCACATAAAGAAATACCGCTAACCAGGTACTGGGACAGTTAATAACAATGTTGTCACATAAAGAAATACAGCTAACCAGGTACTGGGACAGTTAATACCAATATTGTCACATAAAGAAATACCGCTAACCAGGCACTGGGACAGTTAAATACCAATGTTGTCACATAAAGAAATACAGCTAACCAGGTACTGAGACAGTTAATACCAATGTTGTCACATAAAGAAATACCGCTAACCAGGTACTTGGACGGTTAATACCAATGTTGTCACATAAAGAAATACCGCTAACCAGGTACTGGGACAGTTAAATACCAATGTTGTCACATAAAGAAATACCGCTAACCAGGTACTGGGACAGTTAAATACCAATGTTGTCACATTAAGAAATACAGCTAACCAGGTACTGGGACAGTTAATACCAATGTTGTCACATAAAGAAATACCGCTAACCAGGTACTGGGACAGTTAATACCAATGTTGTCAAATAAAGAAATACCGCTAACCAGGTACTGGGACAGTTAATACCAATGTTGTCACATAAAGAAACACCGGTAACCAGGTACTGGGACAGTTAATACCAATGTTGTCACATAAAGAAATACCGCTAACCAGGTACTGGGACAGTTAATACCAATGTTGTCACAAAAGAAATACCGCTAACCAGGTACTGGGACAGTTAAATACCAATGTTGTCACATAAAGAAATACCGCTAACCAGGTACTGGGACAGTTAATACCAATGTTGTCACATAAAGAAATACCGCTAACCAGGTACTGGGAAAGTTAATACCAATGTTGTCACATAAAGAAATACCGCTAACCAGGTACTGGGACAGTTAAATACCAATGTTGTCACATAAAGAAATACCGCTAACCAGGTACTGGGACAGTTAATACCAATGTTGTCACATAAAGAAATACCGCTAACCAGGTACTGGGACAGTTAAATAACAATGTTGTCACATAAAGAAATACCGCTAACCATGTACTGGGACAGTTAAAAACAATGTTGTCACATAAAGTAATACCGCTAACCAGGTACTGGGACAGTTAATAACAATGTTGTCACATAAAGAAATACCGCTAACCGGGTACTGGGACAGTTAAATACCAATGTTGTCACATAAAGAAATACCGCTAACCAGGTACTGGGACAGTTAAATACGAATGTTGTCACATAAAGAAATACCGCTAACCAGGTACTCGGACAGTTAATACCAATGTTGTCACATAAAGAAATACCGCTAACCCGGTACTGGGACAGTTAATACCAATGTTGTCACATAAAGAAATACCGCTAACCAGGTACTGGGGCAGTTAAATACCAATGTTGTCACATAAAGAAATACCGCTAACCAGGTACTGGGATAGTTAATACCAATGTTGTCACCTAAAGAAATACCGCTAACCAGGTACTGGGACAGTTAATACCAATGTTGTCACATAAAGAAATACCGCTAACCAGGTACTGGGACAGTTAAATAACAATGTTGTCACATAAAGAAATACCGCTAACCAGGTACTGGGACAGTTAAAACAATGTTGTCACATAAAGAAATACCGCTAACCAGGTACTGGGACAGTTAATAACAATGTTGTCACATAAAGAAATACCGCTAACCAGGTACTGGGACAGTTAAATACCAATGTTGTCACATAAAGAAATACCGCTAACCAGGTACTGGGACAGTTAAATACGAATGTTGTCACATAAAGAAATACCGCTAACCAGGTACTCGGACAGTTAATACCAATGTTGTCACATAAAGAAATACCGCTAACCAGGTACTGGGACAGTTAATACCAATGTTGTCACATAAAGAAATACCGCTAACCAGGTACTGGGACAGTTAATACCAATGTTGTCACATAAAGAAATACCGCTAACCAGGTACTGGGACAGTTAAATACCAATGTTGTCACATAAAGAAATACCGCTAACCAGATACTGGGACGGTTAATACCAATGTTGTCACATAAAGAAATACCGCTAACCAGGTACTGGGACAGTTAATACCAATGTTGTCACATAAAGAAATACCGCTAACCAGGTACTGGGACAGTTAAATACCAATGTTGTCACATAAAGAAATACCGCTAACCAGGTACTGGGACAGTTAAATACGAATGTTGTCACATAAAGAAATACCGCTAACCAGGTACTCGGACAGTTAATACCAATGTTGTCACATAAAGAAATACCGCTAACCAGGTACTGGGACAGTTAATACCAATGTTGTCACATAAAGAAATACCGCTAACCAGGTACTGGGACAGTTAATACCAATGTTGTCACATAAAGAAATACCGCTAACCAGGTACTGGGACGGTTAATACCAATGTTGTCACATAAAGAAATACAGCTAACCAGGTACTGGGACAGTTAATACCAATGTTGTCACATAAAGAAATACCGCTAACCAGGCACTGGGACAGTTAAATACCAATGTTGTCACATAAAGAAATCACGCAACCAGGTACTGGGACAGTTAATAACAATGTTGTCACATAAAGAAATACCGCTAACCAGGTACTTGGACGGTTAATACCAATGTTGTCACATAAAGAAATACCGCTAACCAGGTACTGGGACAGTTAATAAAAATGTTGTCACATAAAGAAATACAGCTAACCAGGTACTGGGACAGTTAATACCAATGTTGTCACATAAAGAAATACCGCTAACCAGGTACTGAGACAGTTAATACCAATATTGTCACATAAAGAAATACCGCTAACCAGGTACTTGGACGGTTAATACCAATGTTGTCACATAAAGAAATACCTCAACCAGGTACTGGGACAGTTAAATACCAATGTTGTCACATAAAGAAATACCGCTAACCAGGTACTGGGACAGTTAAATACCAATGTTGTCACATAAAGAAACACCGCTAACCAGGTACTGGGACAGTTAATACCAATGTTGTCACATAAAGAAATACAGCTAACCAGGTACTGAGACAGTTAATACCAATGTTCTCACATAAAGAAACACCGCTAACCAGGTACTGGCACAGTTAAATACCAATGTTGTCACATAAAGAAATACCGCTAACCAGGTACTTAGTTAGTCTTTCCTCTTGGGCCTGTGGGCGCATAGGGCAGAGGTCATAGCTCTCCATGTCTCGTGGTTCGTTGCTATTTGTTTTAAGTGTTTAATGTTTACTAGGCCCATCGTTGAGCCTTCTCTGGTGATGGTTCTACGCAGAGTCTCTCTTGGTCTTCCTCTTTTTTTTTTTCCCTCTGGTGTCCATAGAGGGATGTAGGAGTCTTCTCTCATCCATTCTAAGTGTGTGGCCGATGTAGTTCCAGCGGCGCTTTCTTATAAAATTTGATACATTTTCTTGCTTGGTCTCTTGTCTTATTTGTGTATTGGGTCTGAAATCTGACCATTTGAGGTTCAGTATTCTTCTAAGACATTTATTCTCAAAGTTATCTAATTTTCTTTCTAGAGCTTTTGTTGCTTTCCAATCTCGCATCCATAAGTTAATACTGGAATCACACAAGAGTTAAAGATCTTTAATTTTAAGTGCTTGCTGAGTGAATTGGACTTCCATATATTTGACAATTTGTTAAAAGCACTTGATGCCAATGCGATTCTGTGTGGAATTTCTGGGCTGTATCCCTGTAGATGACATCATACTCCCTAGGTATGTAAAACTTTTGACTTTTCAAGAGTGTAGTTTTTAGTTGAATATTTTCTGGACTGCTGGTAAGGTCAACAATTTTTGTTTTTGTGGTGTTTATTTGGAGACCAATTTGTCCTGAGATATTTTGGAGAAGGTTTGTTTTCATTTGAATATCTTGATGTGATGAACTCAAAGGGCTATATCGTCGGCAAAATCAAGGTCTTCTAAAATTTTATCAACCCACTTGATGCCCATATTTGCGTTATTGGTGCATTTTCGCATGACCCAGTCAATTGCTATTCCAAAGAGCATTGGCGATAAGACGCAGCCTTGTTTCACTCTTGTTTCCACTGGGAACCAGTCAGAGTTACCGAAATCTGTTCTTACACTGCAGCGCGATTCACTGTAGAAGGATTTTATGATGTTGATGAATTTAGTAGGAAACCGTAGTTTTTGAGTAGTTTCCAAAGCGTAGGACGGTGAATACTGTCAAACGCTTTCTGAAAATCAACAAAGTTGATGATTAAATTCGATTGAAATTCTAGGAACTCTTCAATGATTACTCTTAGTGTGAAGATGTGATCTATGCATGCTCGTTTTGGTCTAAACCCTGCTTGTTCTTCTCTTAGCCTTTCATCTATAGACTTTTTCAGTCTCTCGAGTAACATGCTACAAAAGTTTTCCTGGCACTGACAGTAGGGTGATCCCACGCCAGTTATTACAATCAGACAAATCTCCTTTTAGGTAATTTGAAAATAATACCATCTTTCCACTGTTGTGGTGGGGATTCATTTTGCCAGATTTCATTTATAAGTTGGAGTATATGTTGTAAGTTGTTATCATCTGCTGCTTTGAGCATTTCTCCAGAGATGTTATCATCACCAACCGCTTTGTTGTTTCTCAATTTTTTAATGGCAGATTTCAACTCTTCCAGTGTGAATGGCTCGCAGGAAGCTTCTAGTGTGGGCATGGTGATTTCTTCATCTAGGTTGGGAACAATCTCTGGTTGCGGTCTATTTAGTATTTCTTTAAAATGTTCTGCCCATCGTTGTTATTGTTGTTCTTCTGACTGGGTAGCAGTATCCTACCTGATTGTTCTTTGATGGGTTTATTTGGTGTAGGAGTATGTTTGCATAGTTGCTTCATAATGTGGAATACGGTCTTGTTGTTCCCAGTTTTTGCAGCTGTTTCCGCATTGGTGGCTAGATTGTGAATAAAGTTTTGTTTATCTTTTCGTGTTCTTGACTTCACCTCTTTATCTAACATGGTGTATTTTGTTTCTTGGTATCGTATGCTGCTTTGTCTTTCGTGGATAGAAGAGTTAGTTTTGCTTGTTTCCTTTCTTGAATTTTTGTCCAGGTGTTATCGCTTAGCCACTTTTTCTTCTGTCTTTGGACATACCTACAGTGTTTTTGCAGCATTTATCAGCGTGTTTTGAGAAAGTCCCAATTTTCTTCTATGTTGTTCTTGTGTTCACATTTACCGTTTTGTTTTCTTTGTTCGTGAGGTATTTCTACCTCTGTGTTAAATTGAGTTGTTGTTCTTTTACCAGTAGGGACTGTGAGTTTATTTTCTTGCTTCTAGGTGGTTTATATAGTGACTTGAGTTTTATTTTTATTTTGGCAATGCAGATTTGATCCGCAACATCTGCTCTCTGTAGGCTCGGGCATCTTGTATTGATGAACGGAATTTGGTATTAATGCAAAAATGGTCAATCTGGTTTTTAGTGATGTTATCAGGCGAGTTCCACGTAATTTTATGAATGTTTTTGTGTGGAAACAAGGAGTTTGCTATTACAGATTTGCTATTCACAAAATTCTGTTAGTCTCTCCGTTTTGATTTAAGTCTCCTAGTCCATGTTTTCCATATATTTTCTACGCCCTTGTTTTCTGACCCTATTTTGGCGTTAAAATCACCCATCACAACAGTAATGTCGTGTTTAGGTATTTTGTTGATGGTACCGATTAGTAAATTATAAAAAGTGTCTTTGTTGTCGTCTGAATCGTCGTTTGTAGGTGCGTAGCACTGTATGATTGTTAACGTGAAAAATTTTGTTTGGTAGCGCGCTGATATAATTCTGTCATTGACTGGTTCCCAGCTAACTAGTGCTTTAACCATGTACTGGCACAGTTAAATACCAATGTTGTCACATAAAGAAATACCGCTAACCAGGTACTGGGACAGTTAATACCAATGTTGTCACATAAAGAAATACCGCTAACCAGGTACTCGGACAGTTAATAACAATGTTGTCACATAAAGAAATACCGCTAACCAGGTACTGGGACAGTTAATAACAATGTTGTCACATAAAGAAATACCGCTAACCAGGTACTGGGACAGTTAAATACCAATGTTGTCACATAAAGAAATACCGCTAACCAGGTACTGGGACAGTTAATAACAATGTTGTCACATAAAGAAATACCGCTAACCAGGTACTGGGACAGTTAATACCACAGCTGTCATATAATACGATTCCGCTAAAAAATAAAGCAAATCGTTTAAGAACGATTTTCTATTCAACCATAACCAATAACATCAGCTAATGAGCGGGATATCATAACGACAGAGGTGAGGTGTCTTAGAAGAACTGCAGGTTTGACAATAAGAGACATAATTAGAAATGACGAAATCAGAAGATTCGATGTGAAACCAGTCATGCAATTCATAAAGAACAACAGATTAAATGGTTTGGACACCTGACAAGAATGCCCTGGTATCTCTACCACAGAGAGTCACACAGAAAAAGTATAACGAGTAGAAAGCAAGAGGAAGACCACGCAAAAGTTGGGGTGACGGCATGAAGAACAACCTTAAGAAGATGAAGAACAGCTTACAAAGTGCATTAGAACAAGTACACTAAGACCACTACACCCTCCCTCCCTTCCCCAAACCAACATTTCTATAAAGAAGCAAATAGTGGAAGAGAAGAAGGAAATTACATATAATTTATATATTAATTTGAAACTTGTTTTCTGTGTTGTATAGGGATGTATGATTGCATGCAAACTTGTTTTCTGTGTTGTATGGGGATGTATGTTACGTGCAAACTTGTTTTCTGTGTTGTATGGGGATGTATGGTACGTGCAAACTTGTTTTCTGTGTTGTATGGGGATGTATGTTACGTGCAAATTTGTTTTCTGTGTTGTATGGAGATGTACGTATGTTACGTGCAAATTTGTTATCTATGTTGTATGGAGATGTATAGGAAAACGTGTTGTCTGTGTTGTATGGAGATGTATGTTACGTGCAAACTTGTTTTCTGCTGAATGTATCACCCCATTATGGTCGGTCCTTGACCGCAGAAAGGACATGCCGTCTACAGAGAGTTCAGCACAAATCAGGAACCTTGTAGACCCAACAACAATCCTATGGATCGCTGGAAAATATGCACACGTGAACATTACGGCGTGGTCTGGAGTCGAACACACGACGGTTCACAGCACATGGCAAATGGATTAACTGATTGCGTACGAGACGTCAATTGAATGCTCAAAATGGCTTATCGTGTGGTCGAAACGTCACTTCAATGACGTCAACTATTTCGTTTCTTTTCTATTACTTTTCAAATTTATATTAAACCGGAAACTACAATGACGTGAAGTGTAACCAATAACCAACGCATATCATCGTGCCTGTTACTAGAAATAGAAGTGAAACCAAGTTTAAGATTCGTTCTAAGTTACCATGGCGAAGAGACCGAAAAACATACCACTTACCCATCGTCAACTCTTCAACAATCGATGCTGTTAATGTATGTCCAGGACAGGAGATAAACCTCTGGAGGTTAGAATCTTCTATAGACGACATCTGCTCATACCGAAACATACACTTTTGAATCTTGTGAAGCAACGACAAAACTCACATATTGAAATGTTTATATATAAAAACAGATACAATTTTTGAAAGCGTTATCAGATAATACATACTTGAGAGCTCGGTTCTGTGTTCATCAACACGATGGTAAGAGCCCCTATCACAATACACGTGATGCAAGACAACACATTGAGACCAAGTGCTACACGTTGTGTAGTAATTCTGAAAACAAAAGCGATAAACAAAATAATATCTATGTGATTCAGGCAGTGGCAGCTCGTGATCTTTTTGTTGTGGGCAGTACATACAATAAAAAAAATCATGGTTTGGGATACGCTATATTGTAGTAGCAACAATTATTTGTCTATTCCAGGAAGTTATCCCCCCTTTACTAGAATATGAAGATCACAACTGGTCAACTTGTCTAAACGTACATTGTCGTACATAGATATATATTGATTGAATGGGTGATGACCCTAAACTATTCTTTGATGGTTAGTTAATTATTCTTATTATTTTTCTATATCATTCGGTATTAAAAGACCCGGACTAAATGTTAGCGCAATAATACTGTATAACTCTGGACTTTCTTGGCCTCGTAAGGATTTCATTACTTCTTTCTTTTGTCGTCACACTGCTACCGGGTTGTTGCCCAGTGTCGTGGTTTTCTGTATTTGTCTTGTGCTGTTCTGGTGGCTTGTGTGATTGTTATCTTTGCTCTTTCACAGGACTCTGCTACGCCATCTAACCATCTTTTCCGTGGTCTTCCTCTTGCCTTCCTTCCCGATGTTCTGTTGTAAAGACTCTGTATACTGTGGAGTTTGGATGCATTCTTATTAAGTGGCCAAACCACCTCATTCTTTGTTTATCTATGTAATTCAAGCACGGCTTTGTGTCAACTTTCTTTCTTATGCTGATGTTGGTGATTCTGTCTTTCTTGTGTTGTTGGTAACTTTTCGCAGGCAACGCATTTCACATGTAGTTATTTTTGTGACTGCGCTTTGCTCAATGTCCATGTTTGGCTCTGGTAACAAAGTAGGTATAAAAATGCTGTTGATCATCTGTTGCTTAGCTGCCTGTGAAATTTGTGGGTGCCTTAACAATGGGGCTAGCTGGTAGGTTACAGCATTTGCTTTTGTACTCTAGCCTCTATCTCTCTATCCAATTTCCGTCTTCTGTAGAATATGCTTCCTAAGTATTTGAATTCTTTCACTTGGTTTATTTTAGTGCCATTGACATGGATGTCTAGATTATTATGTTTTCTTCCCATGTTCATTATTTCTGTTTTAGTGTTGTTGATTTTCATGTCATGTTTTACACAATTTTTGTTCAAGGTGTCAGTATGATGTTGTAGATCTTGTTCATTTTGATGTATCAGGCACTGATCATATGCAAACAGCAGTTCATTTATTTCATTATTATCTGAATTTGACTCGAGTTATTTTATCCATATATGCAATAAAGATTAGTGGTGAGAGGACACAACCTTGTCTAACACCTGATGTAATGGAGAACCAGTCGGTCATTCCTTCTGTAGTTCTTACTGTACTCTGGCTATCGTGATATAAGGCCATGATATTACCTAATAGTTGTCCCTGGACGCCATATTCTTCAAGGATCTTCCATAGTTTGCACTTGTTTACTCTATCAAATGCCTTTTCTTGGTCTATAAATATAAACTGTTTACTTTGATTGTATTCAATTGTTTGTTCGCAGATCTGTCTTAGTGTAAATATTGCATCTGTGCAGCTCTTACCCTCCTAACCCAAACTGGCTATTGCTTAACTGGGGCTCTAATATATGTCTTGCTCTTCGCTCCAATATTTGTGCAAACATTTTTCCTATATGGCTCAAAGAAGATACCCTGTGTTTTCACACTCTCTTTTGTTTCCTTTGTTCTTCCATATTGGAACTATAATAGCTCTCTGCCAGTCATCTGGAGCCTCTTGTGCCTCCCAGGCTATGTTAAAATTCTGGTCAGCCATGTTATTGCTGTTGTCTTACACTAAGTAACATTTCTGTTGTTATGCCATCTATCCCTGCTGCCTTCCTTCTTTTGCTTTGATTTAGTGCCATTTCAACTTCGGATTCTAAGATGTTCAATTGTTGATATTTTCCATGTTTCATTTGAAATGTTTCTATACCTTGTGTTTCGCAGTTTAACAGTTCCGTAAAATATTCTTTCCATCTGTCTTTAATATCTGTGCTGTTGGTAAGAGGTTTCCTAGACTTGTTATTTATAATGGTGACTGGACTGAATTGTTCTTCTCTTAGCCTCATTGCCTTGATGCTTCTGTAAAATTTTCTTGGTGTCTTAGTGAATAGTTCCGCTAAATTTTCTCCATATTTTGCCCAAGATTCTGATTTTGATGACTTTCTTTATTTTTACTATTCATTCTTGCTGTTCTGTATTTGGTGTAGTCTTCATCTAATTTTGACTTTTGCCACCTGTGAAAACACTTTTTCTTTTCTTGTATAGACCTTTTAACTTCTTCATTCCACCATGCTGTGTGCTTTCTGTGTTTATTTAACTTTTTAAGTCCACAATTTTCTTTCACTATATCCATGATATTTGTTTTGAAGATTTGCCATTCTTTATTTATGTTGCTTACTCCCTCTAGGGTGTTAAAAGCTGATGTAACTGCTCCTTCAATTTGATTCTAATTTCATAATTATTTAGCTTTTCAATATCTATTATTTCAATTTGTTGAGTTGTACTCCTGTCTTGTTTTCTAATTGGTTTTTGTAGAAATAGTACCACTGGTCTATGATCAGAGTCTAATATTGCATTTGGGATGGCTCTAGCGTTTTGTATTCTCCATCTTTCACTTCTTTTTTGCTAGTATAAAGTCGATCTGTGATGCTTGATTAATATTATTCCATTTATACCAGGTTAATATCTGGCTCCTCCTATGTTGGTAAAATGTATTGGTAATAAATAAATCATGTTCTGCACATATATTAAGCAGGTGTTCCCCGTTGCTGTTGCATTTCGTTGTTATGTCGCTAATGGTCCTAAATGGGTCTCCCATGGTGCTCTTCACTCGCCGACTCTTCCGTTGAAATCTCCCATAATATATAAGCTGTCAGTCGTTGACTTCACTAATGTTTTCACTTAATTCGTCAAAAAATGTGGTTCTTTCTTCTTCACTATATGAATCAATGCATGGTGCATAAATCTGTATGTAAGTTACTTTCCTCTTACCTTGCGCTGTTCTGATACGGATGATTCGTTCTGATGTATACTCTATTTCTAATATAAATTTTGCTGCAGTAGGGGCAATAATGAACCCGACTCCATGTTTGTTGTTTTCGCCTGGTTGTGTTCCTCGCCATGTAAATACGAAATCTTTATGTATTTTCTTAATACCCTGTCCTTTTCTTCTAGTGTCGGCTACTCCCATGATGTTGGATCATATATTCTACTATTTCTGTTGTTTTATCTCCTAATCCACTAATATTCAGTTGCTATCCTAAACTCTAGTGTTTTACGTATTGCTGTGTTCTGTGTTGGTGCTACTTCCACGCTTTTTATTGTGTGTTTGTTTTGAACGCCGTTGTTACCGCGTTTCTTCCTAAGTATTCCCTACAATTCCTGAGCAATGGGGTTTGAACAAACAAATCCTCTACCGGTTTGCTGGACCTGTCGTAGATTCATCCTTGTTTGAACACTTGATGTTAAGGAAAAACACACTAATAAAACATTCCAAAGCACTCCTAGTGCTAATGAATACTGCTCACACCGCCATTACTATTCGAAATTTGTCATTACTGATTTCATTACTGATTTCATTACTGATTTCATTACTGAATGAGTGAAAATCAAATATTTGTTTGTCTTAAATAAGCAGTCAAGAGAGGTCAGAGGTAGATATGTTAACAGATGGTCTAAATAGATCCCAATTCTACTGACCCTAAAAATAGTAGTACACTAGAAATGCGGGATGTTTACTAATCATGGAGGACGGCACAGAATCTCAGACTCTTGTAGAACATTTAACGTTATATATTCAACTTTCAAAGCTAATCAGTATCTCGCTAAAGTAATAATTATGAACAAATAATTTATGAAATAATAATACTAGTTAAATGCCCTGCCTACTATCCCTTAATGGCGAGCCGCCACTGGATTCAGGTTTGATTTTAAAAATCTTGAAATAGAAGAAATCTTCTCTAGTAAAACGATAATGACATCTTTCAATGTGTTCTTGGAAGAGTAACTTGTGAGCTGCTATAGAAAAGTGATAAGTGTCATTTCGATCAACATTGACTCAAATGATATTTATATACAGGTGCGAGTCAATAAGTAAGTCACACAGTTCTGTGGGATGGCATGTAAATGTAGTTGGTGATTTCAAAAAGGTGTCATTAGGTGACAGCAACATCGAACTTTATATTCCCGTTCGCCAGGTGGAGCTAGGTGTCTCATGCGCAACGCATACACAAAATGTAGGTGGTGAGTGTACTTGCGAGTGTACAACCAAAGTGCAACGTGCTTTGTGCGTTTTTTTTGTGGTAGAAAAACCTGCCTGTAAAGGACTGCCACTTGTAATTCGTATAATCTTTGACGCTTACTGCTTCCACACAAGATGTCAACTGTTACCGTTCTGCATCTTTTTCTTCTAATTATTACTTGTGTCAGACCTACTTGTCTCAATGATGTACAAACCACTCTGTGTGATTTGTATGTGATCTGAGCCTAAGAGTGATTGTACGTTGTGCCAGTTATGCACCTACAAGTAGGTCAGCATATCCGATTTTTGGGACGTCTTTTTAAACTATGATTTCTTCAGGCCCTACCTCAGACGCCTCTTACGACATGCCTTTTAGGTCGCAGTGTCGCCCGAGTGGTTACCGGGTCCCAAATTTGAGGTGTATAAAATAGAACCACTGTTACCTGCCACGTATGTCGTAAGAAGCGAATAATGAGGTTTGGCTGAAATCGGATGCATGTGTCCTAAACGTGTAGAAGTCTTATGCGTTTAGGGGCCTACCAAACCAATGTGCAACGTATAAACGTTCTTGGCAAAGATCAAACATATCACAAGAGTGATTAAAATTGGTCGTAAAGAACGAACGCAAAAGAAGAAGATGAAGGTCGCAGTGTTACTATTATTCTTTGTCCCTTTCAGCCTAGTAACAACGGGAGATTTAAACTCCCATCTTCATAATTCTTATTTCTACATTCAATTCTTCTCCAGTTTTCTGGGTTTTTCCAATGTTTTATTCGTTTACCCTATCTTGTTCTTGTTCTCCGTTGTTGAATGTCTACACAATGAGTTCAGTTCTCTGGATGTCTACACAATGAGTCTAGTTCTCTGAATATCTACACAATGAGTCCAGTTCTCTGAATGTCTACACAATGAGTTCAGTTCTCTGAATGTCTACACAATGAGTCTAGTTCTCTGAATGTCTACACAATGAGTCCAGTTCTCTGAATATCTACACAATGAGTTCAGTTCTCTGAATGTCTACACAATGAGTCTAGTTCTCTGAATATCTACACAATGAGTCCAGTTCTCTGAATGTCTACACAATGAGTTCAGTTCTCTGAATGTCTACACAATGAGTCTAGTTCTCTGAATGTCTACACAATGAGTCTAGTTCTCTGAATGTCTACACAATGAGTCTAGTTCTCTGAATGTCTACACAATGAGTCTAGTTCTCTGAATGTCTACACAATGAGTCTAGTTCTCTGAATGTCTACACAATGAGTTCAGTTCTCTGAATGTATGTTGTTGTGTTTGTTAGTTCATCAAAGCTTCCAAAATATTTTTCGTGGATGTTTGTCTCTATTGGCCAGTGTTCGCCCGCTAATGAAGTCAGTGGTTTCTTGTCTTGTAGGTCACAGTGTTACTAAGTCGTGTACACAGTGTCGCAGTGTTACTAAGTCGTGTACACAGTGTCGCAGTGTTACTAAGTCGTGTACACAGTGTCACAGTGTTACTAAGTCGTGTACACAGTGTCGCAATCTTTTCTCTTCTCCCAGTCCCCGGTAACACACTGATGTTATACGGAACAAAATAACAACTTTACAAACACATGCAGATATCACAATATATAAAATTGGGCTAAAGACCAGCAGCTAATGTGACACTGGATCTTCGAAGAAGTAGAAAAAAACACTTGTATCGAATAAGTATATGCTCACCTGTGAGTGGTTTGTCTCCTCATATTCGGTTCTTCCACCAAAGCATTGACAGACTTATCATTTGCGAGAGCCATCTCGTTCGAGACTCTAATCCAGGTAGCTGTGAGATCGATGATTTTATCCACTCGGCCACACGTATTTCAGTTTTTATTTAAACAGTCAAATTGCGTTCAAAGTTTTTGCTGAAAATGTCCACCTCGTTCAAAATTGTGATCCTTGTGTACATGTGTCGTCAATAACTACTTGAATGAATACTTTGAAATCTGTAGATCAAATACCAAAACTTATGTTGACAAACTTTATACCTCATTCATATATTCATTCTTTTTTCTTCTGCTTTGGTTGGGGGGTTTAGTTGTAATGATCTTGTGTGTAAGACTGTTCTTGATGCTGTCGCTCCATCTTTTGCATGGTCTTCCTCTTGCTTTGTACTAATTATACTTTTTCTGTGTGGCTCTCTGTGGTAGACGATACAAGGACATTCTTGTCAGGTGTCCTAACCATTTAATCTGTTGTTTAATACCATAAATGTAAATAATGGGATCCAGTCTTCTTGTTTGTGTTTCGTGTTAACTGATCATACACTGTGCATCTTAACGCTTTCATCCTCATGAGTCGATATATTAGCTCACTGTATCTTTTAAGATTACACAAATCCAGTATACCAACTAATTCAGTGTACATTGCAATAGAAATGAGTCTGGAGACTAAAACAAAACAAATTCAGAATGAAAGGGTTAAGCTGGGCATTTAGGTTTAGGCATATCAGATTTCCCAAAACTTAGTTTTCAGGTCGACTCAGTGTAGTCATATTGCTTCACCGCTCATACGGAAGTACAGTCTTTGCAGAACGTACCCCGGCGTCTGTTCCCCAGCTAACACTGCCAGAGAGCTGTTTGATTTATTCTAGTCTATGTAAAGGAGAGGACAGTTTTGCAGAATATACTCGATTGTATGTTCCACATGTTGACACTAGCAGAAGCTGTTTGACTATTCCTAGTCTATGTAAGTGTCTGTTTAGTCTACAGAGTCCGGTACATAGCCGAAAAAAATGACATGTTTTTGTTTTTGCTGAGATTTTGAGAAAGTCTTTTACATAATCATATCCAGTGCTTGTCTTCTAGTCTACTGTAGATTATTATATCCAGTGCTTGTCTTCCAGTCTACTGTGATTATTATTCCAGTGCTTGTCTTCCAGTCTACTGTAGATTATTATATCCAGTGCTTGTCTTCCAGTCTACTGTAGATTATTATATCCAGTGCTTGTCTTCCAGTCTACTGTAGATTATTATATCCAGTGCTTGTCTTCCAGTCTACTGTAGATTATCTCTTCATTAGTGTTTGGACCTCTTCAAAAGACGGTGTTGGTAAATTAATTTTTTAATAAAGTGAGATGAAATAAAGTGGTAGTGGATTTATCTTTCTTTGGCAGTCATTTACATTATTTCTCTATGTTCTGTAATAATAATAATAATAGCAGTCCATCGCAAGCGATGATGACAACAGCATCAGACATGTGCTGCTGCACGTCTCTAGTGTGTGTTGAGGTGACTATAGAGTCCAAACCTAGAACACAATCCCTTACCACTAGTGGGACATACATATAATAGAGACGAAGGGCAACCCATGACAGCCCAGCAGAATGACAATTAGATTGTACAACAGAAGCAAATATTTGCACAGCAAAATGTTGCATAGAAAAGAAGACAAGCACCGAAACAGAAGAATGTAGATGTAGAGGTTAGATATGACGTAGGATGATGACGACACGAAATGACGCGCTGACGGGTCAAGGAGCGACGCTAAACGTCAGTCACAGAAGGCAGCCGAGCTGGACCACAGCCAACTTTAGAAAACTAGATAAGTTTATAGTTGGATCTGGCTGGACAGACATGTGTAGAAGATGGCACAAGAAAAGTACGCCATCTCCGAGTATGCCGTGATTGATAGTGAAGATAGAATAGCAGTTATAGGTTATACAATAAGTATGCATCTTTAATAGTGACACCAACAACAAAAGCGCCCAGATCACATAGTTCTTCCGTTCATTATTGGAAGTAATCTTGTACTGTCAGTCATAGGATAGATTAGGTTAGGACACCTACTATTGATATATGTATAGATGTACATTACATTGTGAAGATGACGATGAGATTCTACTAATAAACCTAGTGATGAACTATAGAAACGAATTCTTGAATGTTTGTGCTATTGACGCTTGAGTTATCTAACCCAGCCTTATTAACACATATCTGAAACCGTACCAAATGATCTATGTTTGAGGATTGACCTTGCTAACACATATCTGAAACCGTACCAAATGATCTATGTTTGAGGATTGACCTTGCTAACACATATCTGAAACCGTACCTAATGATCTATGTTTGAGGCTTGACCTTGCTAACACATATCTGAACCCGTACCTAATGATCTATGTTTGAGGATTGACCTTGCTAACACATATCTGAACCCGTACCTAATGATCTATGTTTGAGGATTGACCTTGCTAACACATATCTGAACCCGTACCTAATGATCTATGTTTGAGGCTTGACCATACACATATCTGAATCCGTACCAAAATCTATGTTTGAGGATTAACCTTACTATCCATATCTGAAACAGTACCAAATGATCTATGTTTGAGAATTGACCTTGCTAACCCAATCTGAAACCTGCCAAATGATCTATGTTTGAGGATTGACCTTGCCAACACATATCTGAAACCGTATCAAATGATCTATGTTTGAGGATTGACTTTGCTAACACATTTCTGAAACCGTACCTAATGATCTATGTTGAGAAACTTGATCTTGCTATCACATATCTGAAACCGTACTAAATGATCTATGTTTGAGGATTGATCTTGCTAAAACATATCTGAAACCCTACCAAATGATCTATGTTTGAGGATTGCCTTTGCTAACACATGTCTGAAACCTTATCTAATGATCTATGTTTGAGGCGTAACCTTGCTATAGTTCGTTCCAAAATTCGTGATCATCTTTACCGACCGATATAAAATCATCCATTTGACAGAAATTCTTGATTTTTGCATTTTTATATAGGCAACAGTGACGACCTTCCAAAAGTATTTTTTGCCCACCAAACCTTTAGTTCTGTAAGATTTTTATTATATGTTATTATTAAAATTACAGCGATGTTGAAATGGTATACTTATCGAAATTTTACAGTATGATTGCCAAGTTTGTCTATAACTAAGCATTTCCTTGTTCCATGCGATTCAGTGCAAGTCAAAATCGGGAATCCGTGGAATTAATCAGTTCACAATGTTTCCTACCGACTGTCATTGGCGTATGTACGCAACATTTACTTTCATTTATAGAAGTGGAAGGTATCATTTGTTCACTATGTGACCTTTCTCTTTATAATATGTAATAGGAATACGCCTTTGCAATCATTCGTCACCATTTTGTGTATTACTGTAAGTTCTAAACTTTGGTTATCATTTTCTTGTGCTTATGCAAAGTTAAGTTTTAGTTTAGTCGTCGGATCACCATCACTGCACGTCGAACAAATTAGTCCATAAGTGCTCCGATCTCTCCCTCAGTATGTCCATCAGCGTGTGGCGACTAACGACACCGGTTCTTTGTTGGTTTACAATTCTTCTCTGTCTGCCAGCATAGCGCTCTTGTCGAGCTACACCACACTTAACTTTGAGTTCCTGCAGTCTGGTTAGTGTTGTGGATTCACCGCTATTACGTGAATCATGTACACGTCCTCTCTCCCTTAAGGAATTTATAATATCAGCCTGGTCCATTGCTCGTCCGCTTTGGACAGCAGCCATACCTGCAAGCCTATCCGCACGTTCATTCCCCTTACACCTGCATGCCCTGGCACAAAAATAAAACTGATCTTTGTCAGCTTAGACCTCCCCAGCGATTCTATCCAATGTCTCCTAGCCCATCCTGTTTCAATGAGTATGCTCAGGAAGATGCAAAGTTAAATAACAATAAACGTTTTTGCATCAACTAAGCTACCTACCAATTAGTTAAACATGAATTCGTAATGAGGTGAGGTATATAAGACTGCTTGCAAAAAATTACTTTTATCCATCAGGTAGATTTCGTACCAAATTAAACCTTAGTGTGATCACGAATTTTGGAACGAACAATAAGACATATTTGAAACCTTACCTAATGATCTATGTTTGAGGCCTGACCTTGCTAACGCCTGCTTAAAACCTTGACCGACGATGCCATGTGATTGGTGTCCAGTTTCACTGATATAAGTCTAGCACCTCCTCATCAAGGTGCGTATCCTTTATAGAACGTTGCTCTCTTTGCAGCGGATCTGAAATTCACTCTGTCTCTAGCAAGTTCACCCACTTACCGATGGTTATATTCATGGTTTCTGTAATATCTTGTAGCCATCTTCTTCTTGGTCTGCCTCTGCGTCTTGGGACACTATCCTCTATTATTGTTTCCTCCAGGCCGTCTAGCACCTAGTCTGACGAATTCCTGTAGTCGGATCTTAACCTAACGACCAACCAGTTGAGATCCTGTTCAACGATTACCTATATACAACGTGACCAGAACGTCGGCTAAAAGTTTGGTGGCCTCCCAATACTATCCCAGTCAAGAGTCTTATATAACAGTATTCATTCTAATCTATGTAAACACGACGTCTTCAGATATATAAAAAAATGAACACCCAACCCCCCAATTCTAGATCTCAGCACCACCACTATAACATATATGGTCAAACGGCACGACGATTATCAACTATGCGATTCCTCTTGTGTTGTTGCAGCGCCACATTTGACGATCTTGCGCCAGGGATTCCCATAACGTGGTGTCTATATCGAAGCATTTCAGAGGTGCTTAAGAGTGTCTTTAAAGCGTTTTTTTTTGGCTCGCCTGCCCAGCGTGTTCGTACCGCGTTGGACATCGGGTGACAAGCTCCCTGTGAGTGTGGGTTCAATTCCGCCGGCTGGCAGAAAAGCCACAGGTTCACCAGATTTACGGTGTTAGTGGCACTGAACCGAAGGGTTACGATGTCCATGGCACAGAGCCGAAGAGCTAAAAGCTCAAGTGCTTCTGGATGAGTTTTTTTTTAAATAAAAGCGTTTTTTCTGTCTACCAACTGAACGTCTGCCACCTTCAAGCTCACCATACATCAACTGTTTTGGGATGCGTTTATCAGGCATCCGATCAACGTGACCGGCCCATCTCACTTGAGCCTTCTGTCCAACAGTGTGTTGACGCTTGGAATATTTGCTCTTATGAGAACTTCGGGTACTTTATTTTTAAGCCACCCTCAGCATTCCCAAACAGAGCCTCAATCTATATTTTCATTGCAATGCTTACGAGTTTGTATATGATTATATAGTTATTTATATCAAATATCAGCCCGAAAACTGTGCCCGAGTGGTTATAGAGACTCAAATTGGGGTGTAAAGAATAGAACCTCTGTTACCTGCCACGCATGTTGTAAGAGGCGACTTAGGTGGACATGGGGCTAGCTACCTCACCCCGTAAAAATCACTAGATTGCTACAGAAAACAAAACGAGAGAAATTCATAGCTCGCCACCCGAGGAAGAAGAAGGACCCCGCAAGGAAGAACAAATGAAGCGACCCGGTGAGATGGCCTTAGATAGTCGGGCTTGGAAGGCCTTGGTCGTGAACCTATGCTTTCCTAGGGGCGAAGGGTGAAGGAGAAGAAGACTGAAAATGTTTTAAACTCTAAAGAATATCAGAAAAATGAGATGGTGTACACATCTACTGACAGCGAGAATAAAGTGCTGTATGTGAGAAAACCCCTACAAATTAACCTCATGTAAATACTCAAATTTTGACGTTTGAAAATCAATGGTCACACACGGACAAGAACTGAAAATATGAGGCTCTGCTAGCTATCGCTGGGGTAGCTTAAAATAAAGTACCGAACTTCGCTATCTAGAATTGTCAGGCCAGTTTATTTTTAGTATTCTTCGTTGATAGCTTGTGTGGAAATGGTTTAGTTTTCTTGCGTGTCTGCTTTACACTGACTAGGTTCTGTACCGTCCTGTTAGCGGATATTACTTCCAGGACTTATATAGTTAACAATTTCATTCTGTATGTGTCTATTACATCCAGAAATATTTACTCTGTAACGTATACTGAATTTGCCGGTATACTGGATTTGCCGGTATACTGGATTTGCTTCATCTGAAATATTACTGCTAGCCAGTTATATCGGTCCAGACGGACGAAAAGGTTAACAAGAGTCTGTAAGAAATACCATCTTGCCTATAAGATCTTGCAGCTTTTACATGTACCATATTGTCAGCTGATTTAGCCTCCATGTCTTGTATAGATGACAGTGAGTCTGTAAAAAAGACGTACACTGAAACATGTAGTTTATTCATGTGTATGAATTCAGGAGAATCGACGATATCGGAGAAATGTCTGGTCAAACACCAGTAACAGCTGACATAAGAAAGAGAAGATGGAGATATGTTGGGAATACTCTGAGAAGACATGATCAAAGAATAACAAAGTAGGCATTAAATTGGAAGACAAAATACATCAACTATAAGATAGTATTGTATAGTGAGATCATCTACTATAAGATAGTATTGTATAGTGACATCATCAACTATAAGATAATATTGTATAGAGACATCATCAACTATAAGATAGTATTGTATAGTGACATCATCTACTATAAGATAGTATTGTATAGTGACATCATCTACTATAAGATAGTATTGTGTAGTGACATCATCTACTATAAGATAGTATTGTATAGTGACATCATCTACTATAAGATAGTATTGTATAGAGACATCATCTACTATAAGATAGTAATGTATAGTGACATCATCAACTATAAGATAGTAATGTATAGAGACATCATCAACTATAAGATAGTATTGTATAGTGACATCATCTACTATAAGATAGTATTGTATAGAGACATCATCAACTATAAGATAGTATTGTATAGTGACATCATCTACTATAAGATAGTATTGTATAGAGACATCATCAACTATAAGATAGTATTGTATAGAGACATCATCAACTATAAGATAGTATTGTATAGTGACATCATCAACTATAAGATAGTATGGTATAGTGACATCATCAACTATAAGATAGTATTGTATAGAGACATCATCAACTATAAGATAGTATTGTATAGAGACATCATCTACTATAAGATAGTATTGTATAGAGACATCATCTACTATAAGATAGTAATGTATAGTGACATCATCAACTATAAGATAGTATTGTGTAGTGACATCATCTACTATAAGATAGTATTGTATAGTGACATCATCTGCTATAAGATAGTATTGTATAGAGACATCATCTACTGTAAGATAGTATTGTAAAGTGACATCATCAACTATAAGATAGTATTGTATAGAGACATCATCAACTATAAGATAGTATTGTATAGTGACATCATCAACTATAAGATAGTAATGTATAGAGACATCATCAACTATAAGATAGTATTGTATAGTGACATCATCTACTATAAGATAGTATTGTATAGAGACATCATCAACTATAAGATAGTATTGTATAGTGACATCATCTACTATAAGATAGTATTGTATAGAGACATCATCAACTATAAGATAGTATTGTATAGAGACATCATCAACTATAAGATAGTATTGTATAGTGACATCATCAACTATAAGATAGTATGGTATAGTGACATCATCAACTATAAGATAGTATTGTATAGAGACATCATCAACTATAAGATAGTATTGTATAGAGACATCATCTACTATAAGATAGTATTGTATAGAGACATCATCTACTATAAGATAGTAATGTATAGTGACATCATCAACTATAAGATAGTATTGTGTAGTGACATCATCTACTATAAGATAGTATTGTATAGTGACATCATCTGCTATAAGATAGTATTGTATAGAGACATCATCTACTGTAAGATAGTATTGTAAAGTGACATCATCAACTATAAGATAGTATTGTATAGAGACATCATCAACTATAAGATAGTATTGTATAAAGACATCATCAACTATAAGATAGTATTGTATAGAGACATCATCAACTATAAGATAGTATTGTATAGAGACATCATCTACTATAAGATAGTATTGTATAGTGACATCATCAACTATAAGATAGTACTGTATAGAGACATCATCAACTATAAGATAGTATTGTATAGAGACATCATCAACTATAAGATAGTATTGTATAGAGACATCATCAACTATAAGATAGTATTGTATAGTGACATCATCTACTATAAGATAGTATTGTATAGTGACATCATCTACTATAAGATAGTATTGTATAGAGACATCATCAACTATAAGATAGTATTGTATAGTGACATCATCAACTATAAGATAGTATTGTATAGTGACATCATCTACTATAAGATAGTATTGTATAGAGACATCATCTACTGTAAGATAGTATTGTAAAGTGACATCATCAACTATAAGATAGTATTGTATAGAGACATCATCAACTATAAGATAGTATTGTATAAAGACATCATCAACTATAAGATAGTATTGTATAGAGACATCATCAACTATAAGATAGTATTGTATAGAGACATCATCTACTGTAAGATAGTATTGTATAGAGACATCATCTACTGTAAGATAGTATTGTAAAGTGACATCATCAACTATAAGATAGTATTGTATAGAGACATCATCAACTATAAGATAGTATTGTATAAAGACATCATCAACTATAAGATAGTATTGTATAGAGACATCATCTACTGTAAGATAGTATTGTATAGTGACATCATCTACTATAAGATAGTATTGTATAGTGACATCATCTACTATAAGATAGTATTGTATAGTGACATCATCTACCATAAGATAGTATTGTATAGAGACATCATCAACTATAAGATAGTATTCTATAGAGACATCATCTACTATAAGATAGTATGGTATAGTGACATCATCAACTATAAGATAGTATTGTATAGTGACATCATCTACCATAAGATAGTATTGTATAGTGACATCATCAACTATAAGATAGTATTGTATAGTGACATCATCTACTATAAGATAGTATTGTATAGAGACATCATCAACTATAAGATAGTATTGTATAGAGACATCATCAACTATAAGATAGTATTGTATAAAGACATCATCTACTATAAGATAGTATTGTATAGAGACATCATCTACTATAAGATAGTATTGTATAGTGACATCATCAACTATAAGATAGTATTGTATAGAGACATCATCTACTATAAGATAGTATTGTATAGTGACATCATCAACTATAAGATAGTATTGTATAGTGACATCATCAACTATAAGATAATATTGTATAGAGACATCATCAACTATAAGATAGTATTGTATAGTGACATCATCAACTATAAGATAGTATTGTATAGAGACATCATTAACTATAAGATAGTATTGTATAGAGACATCATCTACTATAAGATAGTATTGTATAGAGACATCATCAACTATAAGATAGTATTGTATAGAGACATCATCAACTATAAGATATTATTGTATAGTGACATCATCAACTATAAGATAGTATTGTATAGAGACATCATTAACTATAAGATAGTATTGTATAGAGACATCATTAACTATAAGATAGTATTGTATAGAGACATCATCAACTATAAGATAGTATTGTATAGTGACATCATCAACTATAAGATAGTATTGTATAGAGACATCATCAACTATAAGATAGTATTGTATAGAGACATCATCTACTATAAGATAGTATTGTATAGTGACATCATCAACTATAAGATAGTATTGTATAGTGACAAAGAGACAAATGAGATGTATCTCAAGACTAGGAGGATATTATATCAATAATAATAAATGTATCATGATAATATCTAATATACAAATATATCTATATAGAGAGGGAGAGAGAGACAAAGCAAGAGAGTGAGGGGCAAACAAAGAGAAAGAGGCAAAGAAAGAGAGAGAAAGAGGCAAAGAAATAAATAAATGCAAAGAAAAAGAAAGGCAAAGAAAGAGAGAGAAAGAAAGAGAGAAGCAAAGAAAGAAAGAGGCAAATAAAGAAAAAGACAAAGGCAAAGAAAAGAGAGAGCAAAGAAAGAGAAAGGCAGGGAAAGAGAAAGGGCAAGAAGAGAGAGAGAGAGGCAAAGAAAGAGAGAAGCAAATAGAAAGAACGAGAGAGGAAAAGAAAGAGAAAGAGACAGCGACAAAGAAAGAGAGCTAGAAAGGGCCAAATAAAGAGGGAGAGGCAAAAAAGAGAGACAGAGAGGTAAAGAAAGAGAGAGAGAGAGAGGGAGGTAAAAAGAGAGAGAGGGGGCAAAGAAAGAGATAGAGACAAAGAAAGAGATAGACAGAGATAGAGAGGCAAATAAAAAGAGAGAGAGAGATGCAAAGAAAGGGACAAGATGTTCGACTTCGGATGGAAGAGATAGGCAAAGAGAGTATGGGAAGAGATAGAGGCAAAGAGAGTATGGAAAGATGAAGAGGAGAAGATAAAGAGAGATATGGATTGATAGGTAGTGGGAGTGAGTGGTAGAGAGAATGAAGAAGAGGGAGAGAGTGAAAGAGGAGGAAAGTGAGAAGAGAAAAAAGAGAATGGACGCTTGAGAGTGATGTGAGAGAGAGAGGTGGAGAGAGCGCAAGATGAGGGAATAAATATGGAAAGAGAGAGAGAAGGAGAGAGAGAGAGTTGAAGAAACTATAATAATTCGGAGAGATATTGAGATTAAATAAAATAAAAGTAACATACCTTCGGAGATCATATCTCCAGGTGTGCACTAATGTTCTAAAAGTGACCCTCGGACAGTGTACAGGTGAGTAGTGAGTTTGCTTCAGATGTTTCGTGCTTCTACAACAGGTGTATTTGGAAATGCAAGACAACTTGAAGAAAACACTTTATATAGGAACGTCGTTTGAATCTGATATGACGTAGTTTAAATACAAGGTCATATGTCAAAGTTTAAATACAAGGTCATGTCACAAGTAAGCTCCGGATTTTACCATGATTCCATTCTGTGTACAGAGCGAACACTAAATTTTATTTACCAGCGTTTCTCAAATTAGGGTCCACAGACCCCGGAGATCCACGAGGTACTCACATGTGGTCTTCAAGCTCTTGAAGAAATATTATAATCTTTGACATTTCAAACATCATTTTAAAAACATGTATAAAAACAGTGGTAAACTAGTTCCGCTGTGAAATCAAGGACCCGGACTAGACCGGAGTGTAAATGTCTGAAAGGGCAAAATGAAAGATCATTTGAAGTTTCCTGCAGATTGAGAAATTGGAGCTAGCTTGACTGATGGTGAGGTGTAATAATAACTCCATCACTAGAAGTATGAAATTTAAGTAAGTAATTGCCCGTCTGCCCAGCGTGTTCGTAGCGCGTTGGACTACGGTGACTATCCCTCTGTGTGTGCGGGTTCAACTCCACGGACTGGCAGAAAATGCCACAGGTTCCCCAGATTTACGGTGTTTGTGGCACCGAACGGAAGGGTTACGATGTCCATGGCACCGAGCGAAGAGCTGAAAAGCTCAAGTGCTTCTGGATCGGAAAAAAAAAAAAAAAAGTAAGTAATTGGCTGAAACGATCTTGAGAAAGATATAATAAATTACGATCTCGTGTATTGGGTTTTGTTACAATAAATGTTAGCTGAACTTCAGGATGGATGTCCTTCTTTCTTCTTCTTCTCTTCCACCATTTATTTCTTTATAGATGTGTTGGGGAAGGGAGCGGTGTGGTGGAGTGATCTTATCTGTGCATGTTTTATGGCACTTTGTAAGCTATTATTCATTTTCGTCAGGCTGTTCTCGGTGCCCCTGCTCCATCTTTTGCGTGGTCTTCCTCTTGCTCTGTACTCGTTATACTTTTTCTGTGTGGCTCTCTGATGTATCGTTGGTTAAATTTAAAACGCAAATATACTGATGATGTTAATGATGGCGCGTCTTGTTCAAGGCACAAGGACACTTTTTCCTGTTATCTTAAAAAGCGCCGACATTATTGCAAGGAATATCTGTCGATTAGTTTTACATGTACAGTCTCAGTAGACAACCAACTATCACAGTATGTGTTATGTTATCATAGATTGTCTAACGAGGCCATGAAACTGACAAAATTGTGAAGACATCTCAATATAAAACATAAAGAACATGGCACAAAGCACATCGATTTTTTTAAAAGGAAGGAGCTGGAGTTTGGGAACGTAAAAACTGGTTTAAAGACTGCAACTGGCTCCAACAATGAGAATGCATTGAGGGCCTCATTTGAAGTTGCTCAACTAATTGCAAAAACCAGTAAACCACAGTTTGTGATAGCTAAGCAACATATGATCAACAGCATTTTCATACATACTTTGTGTTACCAGAGCCAAACATGGACAATGAGTAAAGCGCAGTTGCAAAAAATAACTACATGTGAAATGCGCTGCCTGCAAAACGTTACCAACAACACCAGAAAATACAGAGTCACCAGCATCAGCATAAGAAAGAAAGTTGGCACAGAACCTTGCTTGAATTACATTGAGAAGCAAAGAATGAAGTGGTTTGGCCACTTAATAAGAATGCATCCAAACTCTACTGTATACAACAGAACATCAGGAAAGAAGGCTAGAGAAAGACCACGAATAAAATGGTTAGATGACATAGCAGAAACTTGTCATAGAGTAAAAATAACAATCACCCGATCCACCAGAATAGCGCAAGACAAAAACAGAAAACCACGACACTGTGCAACAACCAGGTAACAGTGTGACGACACTAGGCAACAACCAGGTAACAGTGTGACGACACTAGGCAACAACCAGGTAACAATGTGACGACACTAGGCAACAACCAGGTAACAATGTAACGACACTGTGCAACAACCAGGTAACAGTGTGACGACACTGTGCAACAATCAGGTAACAGTGTGAGGACAAACGAAGAAAGAAGAAGAAGCAAACTAAGCATACCTGTCAGGTCATCAATTGTAACAACTGATGATACTTCCTCTGTATTGTGTTGTCAATGACTCTGCTAGCATTTCATGAAACTGAATAGGAAAGAGAATCTCCTTCTTCTTCTCTTCCACTATTTACTTCTTTATAGAAGTGTTGTGGTGGGGGTGGGGAAGGGTCGTAGTGATCTTGTGTGTGCTTGTTTTAAGGCACACTTTATAAGCTGGCAATCATTTTTCATATTCATTTTCAGCATTCAAGGCTGTTTTTGATCTTGTGGCTCCATATTTTGCGTGGTTTTCCTCTTGCTTTGTACACGTTATACATTTTCTGAGTGGCTCTCTGTGGTAGGCGATACCAGGGCATTCTTATAGGTGTCAAACCATTTAATATGTTGTTCTTTTATTAAAATGCATAAAAGAATAACAGATTAAATGGTTTAGACAACTGACAAGAATGCCCTGGTATCGCCTACCTACAAGTCACTCAGAAATGAGAATAAGGATTATTAAATATTAGTATACGCACACTGAAAGCTGTTCTTTAAGCGTTGGGTTTTAGAAAAAAATTTCACCCGTGCTTTATCGGGGCTTGCAAGGAGCCAAAATTAATAACACTGTGACCTACAAGGTATGTCATAAGATTCGACTGAGGCAGGGGTCTAGGAAGCTCCCCTAGTAAAAATAAGGCGTCACAGAAATCGGATGTTTTGACGTACTTGTAGGGCATAACTAGCTCACAACGTACAATCGCTCTTAGGCTCAGATTACATACAAATCACAAAGAATGGTTTAACAAGTAGTCGTTATGGAGGGTTCAAAGAAGAAGAAGAAGAAAGATTACAATTTGGAATGGAGCATCAGATCGAACACTGTCAGCAACAACAGTTACAGATTCATGGGCAGATAAAATTACAATAATTGTAGCTTGTAAAGTTAGTGTATTTTTTAGAAAGTGGCGCAAATTCTCAGATTTGGGACCTTAGTTCTCAGATCTGTTAGGTCAGTGTAAACTTGAGTGTTGTATTTCTTAAGGTGGATTCGGGATATGGGGATCATGAAGCTATTTTCGTTGTTTTCACATTAATGTAAAATTTGTATATAACTATTTTGAAAGATTATGACTTAGAATAGTAGAAAAATTTGTAAAAAAAATGTCAAAGCGTTACCATGGAAACAATACAAAATGGCCGCAAAAATTTCAAATCCTAAGGCTTTGAATCTAATGAATGTAAATGAATTCTGTTTTCACTCTAAGGTGCGCAGTTGTAATATCTAAAATATTACACATGATTTTTAGGATATATTAAATATTTAATTTTTTGTAAAATTCCTCAAAATTCGGTCAAAAATAGCTGTTTTTGGGGGAGTGTGTTTACAGAAAATTCATAAAAATGTAATATTTAATATATCCTAACAATCATGTGTAATTTTTTAGATATTACAATTTCTCACCTTAGAGTGAAAACAGAATTCATTTATATTCATTAACTTCAGAGCCTTAGGGATTTGAAATTTGCTTGGCGGCCATCTTTATTGTTTCCATGGCAACCATTGACATTTTGGTTACTAATTTTTTCTACTATTCTAAATCATAATCTTTCAAAATTGTTATACAAATTCTACATTAATAACAAAGTAACGAAAAAAGTTTCAAGACCAGAATCCCCTCTTAATATCATTCATACTGTCACTACCAGAAGATATGGGTCTCAACGGATTAGCAACGGTATGCCGTTTCACAAAACCACACAAGTGGTATATGATCAACAAATAAACAAGGAACAGGTATTAAGAGCTTCCGGAAAAACAAATAGACAAACACGGGACTCGAGCCACTTACCCTAGTCCTTACGACACCAATCGCATAGCCTAGCAATACGAGAGCTTTTACTGACACAATCAATGAGCCATTCTAAAAAAAATGACTCACGGGGGAGTGTCTTTCTCAAACGTTCGTTACAGCTAGACACAAAACTGAGGTCCGCAGAACCCCAGGGGTCTGCGAAATATTCACAAAGGGTCCTCAAGCGCTTGAAGAAATATTATGATCTTTGAAACTTCAAACAGAAAAATACATTTTAAAAACAGTGGTAAACTAGTTCCGTTGCAAAATTAAGAAACCCGGACGAGACCGGAGTCTAAATGTCAGACAGGACAAAATGAAAGATCATTTGAAATTTCCCGGAGCCTAAGAAATTGGAGCCAGCTTCATTATTGATGTGGTGTAATAATAACTCCATCGTTAGAAGAATTAAATTTAAGTAAGTAATTGGTTGAAGCGATCTGGGGAAAGATAGAATAAATAATGTTGGCGTGCATTGGATTTTGATACAATACATTTTGGACATAGCTTCAGGATGGATCTCTGGCTGAAATTGAAACACAAATGTACTGATGATGCTAATGATAACGCGTCTTTTTCAAGACAAAAGGAAACCTCTTCCTGTTTATTAAAATGTTAAATTGCAGACATTGTTTACTATGGTAACACACATATAATTGCAGACATTGTTTACTATTGTAACACACAGATAATTGCAGACATTGTTTACTATTGTTACACAGATAATTGCAGACATTGTTTATTTTTTTTTTTCCCGATCCAGAAACACTTCAGCTGAAAGCTCTTCGGCTCGGTGTCATGGACATCGAAACCCCTTCGGCTGGGTGCCACGATACACCGTAAATCTGGGAACCTGTAGCTTTTCTGCCAGTCCGCGGAGTTGAACCTGCACTTACAGATGACTAGTCACCCGTAGTCCAACGCGCTACGAACACGCTGGGCACGCGGGCACAGACATTGTTTACTATTGTAACACACAGATAATTCATTCCTATCCATGTTCATATATTGAAATGTTTGAGAATCTTCGGTAGCAAACTGTTTCTAAAAGGTAGTCCGCTAATGTACAGTTTGGGAATCGCTGGTATAGCTCACTATAACGCAGAAGCACATACTCTCTCTCTCTCTCATGATCCCACTTAGACTGATGTACCAGATTTCCACATAAATTCTGCTGTTGTTTTAGTGCTCAGTCCCCCCCTACAGCTTCTCATTTAGTTCGATATTTTCAGACCAGGTTTCGTTTCTCAGGCCTGGTGGCAGTTTTGCAGTAGGTGCTCTGCCGTTATGTCCACCATCTAGCAGTGGCACAGGCTAGTTGTTCCACTTTTAAATTTGTAGCACATATCAATATTACAAAAGTCCTTGTGTTGGCGGGGCTCGCAAGGGGAGCAAGGAATAGTGTAACTGGCAACTGAGGTAGGGGTCTCTGGAGAATAAATGCACCCGTGAACAGAACAACGAGATCCGGATTCAAACCTTCGAACTTTAGATCGCAAGACATGGGCGTAACCACCTAGCCACAGAGACTACATAACTATCTGCACCAAGAACCAACATATGTGTCCACGTTACCTCTCTTTGTAAGTGCAATAATTATAAGAGATATCAACAGATACAATATTTATCTGTACCAGGGAACAATGAAGTCCACGTCACTAAACATCTCTTTGTATAAGTGCAATAACAAGAAGATATTTCAACAGATACAATATTTATCTGTACCAGGGAACAATGAAGTCCACGTCACTAAACATCTCTTTGTATAAGTGCAATAACAAGATGAGATATCAACAGAGACAATATTTATCTGTACTAGGCGACTAATTTTTTATGTTTGTTGGCCTACACGCTCTAATAGATCTTCTTCATTTAACGCTTCATATTGACCACTTGTTAACCACTGTTTGTGATTTGTATGTGATCTGAGCCTAAGAACGATTGTACGTTGTGAGAGTTTTGCGCCTACAAGTAGGCCAGCACATCCGACTTCTGCCACGCTTTATATTTACTAGGGTAGCTTCCCTAGGGCCTACATCAGTCACCTTTTACGACAAGGCTTGTAGGTCGCAGTGGTACTATTCTTTGTTTCCCCTTGCAGACCACGGTACCACGCGGACGGTGGTATGTTGAAAGATAACACAACACCAGTACACTGTCTAATTCAGTCAACATTGGAGTATAACTGTCTCTGGAGATATACAAGATTACGCGGTGACAGGGTGCCCTACATAATAAACAAACAAGTCGACAGACATACAAATTGAATATACCATAATTGTCTGCAGGACTTTCTGGGAAAATAAATCTCATGTCAAACCAAGACCTTTATTAATAATCGATATCTACGCCCTAGTAACGGCATGCTTTATAAATAGCTAGTGGTTTCTAAGATTACAATATGAGAAATCAGAATACCAAATATGTGACATATATTATATAGGTGCATGTGTACGTATGTATACTGAAGTTTGGTTTATTCCATTAATTACCATATAACTTGATTTAAAAGTGCACTAACAGTACCTTCGTATATCATTCAACATGCCACACTCTATAGTAGTCTGTGGTTACGCTTGTCTGATTTCTTTATTCTATTTCTTTGCTGTTCATGTCTGACAAGTAATTAAGAAGTTCTAAGAGCTCCAGGTGAAGCATAGGAGTCCAGGAATATTGTCAATATATAGACAGTAAATAAGAAGTTCTAAGAACTCCAGGTGAAGCATAGAAGTCAAGGAATATTGTCAATATATAGACAGAGGTGAAGCATAGGAGTCAAGGAATATTGTCAATATATAAGATAGTAAATAAGTAGTTCTAAAAGCTCCAGGTGAAGCATAGGAGTGAAGGAATATTGTCAATATATAGATACTAAATAAGTAGTTCTAAGGCTCCCGGTGAAGCATAGAGTCAAAGAATATTGTCAATATATAGACAGTAAATAAGTAGTTCTAAGAGCTCCAGGTGAAGCATAGAAGTCAAGGAATATTGTCAATATATAGACAGTAAATAAGTAGTTCTAAGAGCTCCAGGTGAAGCATAGAAGTCAAGGAATATTGTCAATATATAGACAGTAAATAAGTAGTTCTAAGAGCTCCAGGTGAAGCATAGGAGTCAAAGAATATTGTCAATATATAGACAGTAAATAAATATTTCACCTGTGTGTTACCGGGGCTTGTAAGGGGAGGGAAGAATATGCAGCAATGTCTACTTGTCAAGCATGTTGTAAGAGGTTACTAAGGAGGATCTGTGGTGGGGCTGTCTACCTCACCCCGTAGAAAAAACAAGCCAGAAACATCAACATTTGTAAATTGTTGTTTAGGTAGAATAGAGGGACTGAGATGGTATGATAAGATTACAAACGAGGAACTCAGAGAAAGAACTAAGTAGATACCAGTGGTTATTGGTTATTGGTTACTAAACTGACGTCATTGCACTCGAGCAGACCCATAGGTGCTCAGTCTCCCCCAACAAATATCGAAGAGTATGAATACTGATGGTTCCTGTGGCTTGCTGATTAAACGCACCTCTCACTCTGCCCTCAGGCATCCCGTTCGACTTGAACAACGGGTAACTCAAACTGCTTAAATCGCTTGATCGATTCAACATCGATTTTAGTGTCCTCATCCAACAGACAGTCGCGAAGAGACCGAAGAATATCCTCCTTATCCATCTTCAACTCCCCAACAATCGATGCTGTTGATGCAAGCCTGCCCGCTCTCTCATTACCGTAAACACCCGCATGCCCAGGACAGTATTTCCACGTAAGCCGCTGGAGGTTAGAAACTTCTATAGACGACATCCTCATACCGAAACCTCCCCTTTTGGATCTTGTGAAGCATCGACTGAGAGTCAGATACAACAACTGTCCCAGTAAATGAAGTCCCAGAAATCCAATGGAGGGCAGCAGTAACGGCCTAAACCTCCATCTCCATATTAGAAGTAGTTGTCCTGTATGCCCCACTTCGCTCTGCAACAACCTACCATGCGCATTAGCTGAAACCCCAACCGGATTTACAACCACGTTGAACAGACCCATCGGTATATACAACAACATCATCATCCTTGCATTATCTTCTATCAGCTGCTTAACTGCTAGATCAGCCCTCATGTTGCCCCAATCTCTACATTCTCTTCCAAGAGTAATGATAACGTTGAGATAGTTGGTCATGCTACCGTCTGTTGGGATCCATTCTTCCCTTTTTGGTAGGATCGCAACCGTAGTCACCTGGCCAATTGTTCTCTCAGCCTGGCCATCCACGACATGCCACGCTTGATTCTCGTGCCCTTAACATCATTAGTGTTCTTATGTAGTGGATGTCTCTTATCCGAAGTAACCTGCATATATGCTTTGGTTTGGGCGATTGCATGACGGAGCGTAGTGACAGAAGGCCAAGCATATATCTCATCTTCACAATGGGGTATCTCTAGTGCAGCCCAGAACTATACGCATACCTTCATTCTGAACCCGTTCGAGTCGTTCACATTGTGATCTTGATATCGTAAGAATTCCGATTCCGTAATTTATCACTGATATTACCAGTCGATCGAACAAAATGGCAAGTAGTCTCTGCTCAAGGTGTGCGACCACCATAACTTTGAGAACCGCAAGACCACGCTTGCACCGTTGTATCGTCTGTTCAATATGGTGTTTGAAAGATAGACTACGATCAACGGTTATTCCAAGATACCAGTGGAGAGAGAACTAAACAGATACCAGTGGAGAAAGAACTAAGGAAGAGACGCTGGCAATGGATAGGACACACATTGAGAAGACCGACAGGAAGCATTGCAAAACAGTCACTATTTTGGAACCCGCATGAAAAAGGAGTAAGGAAGGCTTATAAATCCTGGAGAAGAAGCTGTAGACTGATATTAAAGAGATAGGAAAAATGTGGACAGAATTGGAAGGGATGATAAGAGAGAAGAAGGACTGGAAGAAGTTTGTTGAAGACCTATGCTTTGTTGGAGGTTGAAATGTTAAGAAGAAGAAGAATAAAAAGAAACAAGTATGTAGCTTACATGACTAACTACTTTCCTAAAGAAGAATAAAAGAAACAAGTATGAGCTTACATGACTAACTACTTTCCTAAAGAAGAAGAAGAAACAAATATAAAACTTATTTGTATTGATATTTTTATTCCGTAATATATCTTTTCCAACCTCTCTTTTCTTCACCTTTGAACTCCCTACGGAGCACAGGTCTTCAACAAACTTTTCCAGCTCTTCCTCTCTCTTGCCATCCCTTCCAATTCTCTCCATGTTTTACCTATCCTTTTAATATCAGCCTCCAGCTCTATTCTCCAGGTCTATCTAGACCTTCGCTCCTCCTCTCTCTATCCGGGTTCCAAAACAGTGCCTGTCTTGCAATTCCTCCAATCGGTCTTCTCAATGTGTGTCCTATCCCTCGCCAGCGTCTATTTCTTAGTTCTTTCTCCACTGGTATCTGCTTAGTTCTTTCTCCACTGGTATCTGCTTAGTTCTTTCTCCACTGGTATCTCCTTAGTTCTTTCTCCACTGATATCTGCTTAGTTCTTTCTCCACTGGTATCTGCTTAGTTCTTTCTCCACTGATATCTGCTTAGTTCTTTCTCCACTGGTATCTGCTTAGTTCTTTCTCCACTGGTATCTGCTAGTTCTTTCTCCACTGGTATCTGCTTAGTTCTTTCTCCACTGGCATCTGCTTAGTTCTTTCTCCACTGATATCTGCTTAGTTCTTTCTCCACTAGTATCTCCTTAGCTCTTTCTTCACTGGTATCTGTTTAGCTTTTTCTCTACTGGTATCTGTTTAGCTCTTTCTCCACTGGTATCTGTTTAGCTCTTTCTCCACTGGTATCTCCTTAGCTCTTTCTCCACTGGTATCTGCTTAGCTCTTTCTCCATTAGTATCTCCATAGTTCTTTCTCCACTAGTATCTCCTTAGTTCTTTCTCCACTAGTATCTCCATAGTTCTTTCTCCACTAGTATCTGCTTAGCTCTTTCTGCACTAGTATCTCCTTAGCTCTTTCTCCACTAGTATCTGCTTAGCTCTTTCTCCACTAGTATCTCCATAGTTCTTTCTCCACTAGTATCTGCTTAGCTCGTTCTCCACTAGTATCTCCTTAGCTCTTTCTCCACTAGTATCTCCTTAGCTCTTTCTCAACTAGTATCTCCTTAGTTCTTTCTCCACTAGCATCTGTTTAGTTCTTTCTCCACTAGTATCTCCTTAGTTCTTTCTCCACTAGTGTCTCTATAGTTCTTTCTCCACTAGTATCTCCATAGTTATTTCTCCACTAGTATCTCCATAGTTCTTTCTCCACTAGTATCTCCATAGTTCTTTCTCCACTAGTATCTCCATAGTTCTTTCTCCACTAGTATCTCCATAGTTCTTTCTCCACTAGTATCTCATTAGCTCTTTCTCCACTAGTATCTCCATAGTTCTTTCTCCACTAGTATCTCCATAGTTCTTTCTCCACTAGTATCTCCTTAGCTCTTTCTCCACTAGTATCTCCGTAATTCTTTCTCCACTAGTATCTCCATAGTTCTTTCTCCACTAGTATCTCCATAGTTCTTTCTCCACTAGTATCTCCATAGTTCTTTCTCCACTAGTATATCCATAGTTCTTTCTCCACTAGTATCTCCATAGTTCTTTCTCCACTAGTATCTCCTTAGTTCTTTCTCCACTAGTATCTGTTAGTTTTTTCTTCACTAGTATCTGCTTAGCTCTTTCTCCACTAGTATCTCCTTAGCTCTTTCTCCACTAGTATCTGCTTAGCTCTTTCTCCACTAGTATCTCCATAGTTCTTTCTCCACTAGTATCTGCTTAGCTCGTTCTCCACTAGTATCTCCTTAGCTCTTTATCCACTAGTATCTCATTAGCTCTTTCTCCACTAGTATCTCCTTAGTTCTTTCTCCACTACTCCACTAGCATCTGTTTAGTTCTTTCTCCACTAGTATCTCCTTAGTTCTTTCTCCACTAGTGTCTCCATAGTTCTTTCTCCACTAGTATCTCTATAGTTATTTCTCCACTAGTATCTCCATAGTTCTTTCTCCACTAGTATCTCCATAGTTCTTTCTCCACTAGTATCTCCATAGTTCTTTCTCCACTAGTATCTCCATAGTTCTTTCTCCACTAGTATCTCATTAGCTCTTTCTCCACTAGTATCTCCATAGTTCTTTCTCCACTAGTATCTCCATAGTTCTTTCTCCACTAGTATCTCCTTAGCTCTTTCTCCACTAGTATCTCCATAATTCTTTCTCCACTAGTATCTCCATAGTTCTTTCTCCACTAGTATCTCCATAGTTCTTTCTCCACTAGTATCTCCATAGTTCTTTCTCCACTAGTATCTCCATAGTTCTTTCGCCACTAGTATCTCCATAGTTCTTTCTCCACTAGTATCTCCTTAGTTCTTTCTCCACTAGTATCTGGTTAGTTCTTTCTTCACTAGTATCTGCTTAGCTCTTTCTCCACTAGTATCTCCTTAGTTCTTTCTCCACTAGTATCTCCTAGCTCTTTCTCCACTAGTATCTCCTTAGTTCTTTCTCCACTAGTATCTCCTTAGTTCTTTCTCCACTAGTATCTGGTTAGTTCTTTCTTCACTAGTATCTCCTTAGCTCTTTCTCCACTAGTATCTCCTTAGTTATTTCTCCACTAGTATCTGCTTAGTTCTTTCTCCACTAGTATCTGGTTAGTTCTTTCTTCACTAGTATCTCCTTAGCTCTTTCTCCACTAGTATCTCCTTAGTTCTTTCTCCACTAGTATATCCTTAGTTCTTTCTCCACTAGTATCTCCTTAGCTCTTTCTCCACTAGTATCTCCTTAGCTCTTTCTCCACTAGTATCTCCTTAGCTCTTTCTCCACTAGTATCTCCTTAGCTCTTTCTCCACTAGTATCTCCTTAGCTCTTTCTCCACTAGTATCTCCTTAGCTCTTTCTCCACTAGTATCTCCTTAGTTCTTTCTCCACTAGTATCTCTATTGTTCTTTCTCCACTAGTATCTCCTTAGTTTTTTCTCCATTAGTATCTCCTTAGCTCTTTCTCCACTAGTATCTCCTTAGCTCTTTCTCCACTAGTATCTCCATAGTTCTTTCTCCACTAGTATCTGCTTAGCTCTTTCTCCACTAGTATCTGCTAAGCTCTTTCTCCACTAGTATCTCCTTAGTTCTTTCTCCACTAGTATCTGCTTAGTTCTTTCTCAACTAGTATCTCCTTAGTTCTTTCTCCACTAGTATCTCCATAGTTCTTTCTCCACTAGTATCTCCATAGTTATTTCTCCACTAGTATCTCCATAGTTCTTTCTCCACTAGTATCTCCATAGTTCTTTCTCCACTAGTATCTCCATAGTTCTTTCTCCACTAGTATCTCCATAGTTCTTTCTCCACTAGTATCTCCTTAGCTCTTTCTCCACTAGTATCTCCATAGTTCTTTCTCCACTAGTATCTCCATAGTTCTTTCTCCACTAGTATCTCCATAGTTCTTTCTCCACTAGTATCTCCATAGTTCTTTCTCCACTAGTATCTCCATAGTTCTTTCTCCACTAGTATCTCCATAGTTCTTTCTCCACTAGTATCTCCATAGTTCTTTCTCCACTAGTATCTCCATAGTTCTTTCTCCACTAGTATCTCCTTAGTTCTTTCTCCACTAGTATCTCCTTAGCTCTTTCTCCACTAGTATCTCCTTAGTTCTTTCTCCACTGGTATCTCCTTAGTTCTTTCTCCACTAGTATCTGGTTAGTTCTTTCTTCACTAGTATCTCCTTAGCTCTTTCTCCACTAGTATCTCCTTAGTTCTTTCTCCACTAGTATCTCCTTAGTTCTTTCTCCACTGGTATCTCCTTAGCTCTTTCTCCACTAGTATCTCCTTAGCTCTTTCTTCACTAGTATCTCCTTAGCTCTTTCTCCACTAGTATCTCCTTAGTTCTTTCTCCACTAGTATCTCCTTAGTTCTTTCTCCACTAGTATCTCCATAGTTCTTTCTCCACTAGTATCTCCTTAGCTCTTTCTCCACTAGTATCTCCTTAGGTCTTTCTCCACTAGTATCTCCTTAGTTCTTTCTTCACTAGTATCTCCTTAGTTCTTTCTCCACTAGTATCTCCATAGTTCTTTCTCCAATAGTATCTCCTTAGCTCTTTCTCCACTAGTATCTCCTTAGTTCTTTCTCCACTAGTATCTCCTTAGCTCTTTCTCCACTAGTATCTCCTTAGTTCTTTCTCCACTAGTATCTCCATAGTTCTTTCTTCAGTAGTATCTGTTTAGTTCTTTCTCCATTAGTATCTCCTTAGTTTTTTTTCAACCTGCTTTCCATATTATTATTACGTTTAAGACTTCAATATGTAAACATTTTTTATTCCACATACTAATAAATGATATATGTTCAACTTTAGCCACAGCTCTGATTTAACCCTTATATATATATATATATACGACCTCTGTCATCTTTACAGACGCTCAGTTGGCAAGTGTTTTACTGTTACAACTTCTGAGTGTTTGCTTGCATCTCTTGTCTTTTAGCTCATACCTAAGTCTCTTCTCAAAATACTCTGCGCCCTTGCTCAATATCACTTTCCACATAACTCAGATCTGAGTTAACCCTTAATCGCACGGTTATTATAAATATCTTATTGATTGATACGAAACTACATGACCCAATAACTGGCTGTATGTATGTACTAGTTATGCATTTCAATGCATATAATATTTGTTAAATAATACAAAATATGTTTATGATATTACCATAATCAAAATAAATAACACAACACTGAAACAAGTCCATCGATTCAAGTATCTAGGAACATTCTTAACATCAGATGGAAGATGTACACCAGAGATTAGGAGTAGAATAGCTCAAACGAAAGCAGCTTTTATGAAAATGAAGAACACACTATGCGTGAACTCACTACCAATGACACTGCGAAAACGAGTACTCCAATGCTATATTGAACCAATTCTTGTGTATGGCAGCGAATCATGGACACTGAACAAACAATCAATACGATCATTGGAAGCCACAGAGATGTGGTTTTACAGAAGAATGTTGAGAATTACATGGACAGCAAAGAAAACAAACGTGGAGGTTTAAATCAGGCCTGCACACAAAGAAACCTTATCAAAAGAATAAGAATCCGACAATCAAGGTTCTTCGGGCATATAATGCGAAGAGAAGGTTTAGAACATTTGGTGACTACAGGTAAAATTCAGGGAAGGAGAGATCGTGGAAGACAGAGGAGAAGATGTTGGATGGCCTGACATCATGGTTCGACAAAATATCGACGTCAGAACTGATTATATGTACCAAGCAAAGAGAGTTGTGGAGAGACATGATCGCCTACGCTGGCAGGCATGGCACTTGATTGATTCAATGTGTTCAACATAAATGTTATATTTCTATAAGCTATGCAGATCACGTTTTTATGAATAACATTCTCCGTCTAGTCATATTTTCAACACTTGAATAGATAGGTAACCAGAACGTATTCAAATTTATACAGTGTATATTCTAAATAGCTTTTTGAAATTATATTTTCAGTGCATGAGCATTCACATTTTGAAGGTTTTTTTGTTGTTGATTGCTAGTTGCGTTCGTTCTTTTTTTAAAACTATCTTTACTACCTGTAATAGATCCCACCTGAGTAGGTGTCTCTGCAACACAAAGAATTACACTACAGGTTTAGACTTGTAGGAGATTTCTAGTTCTGTAAGAAGTCTGGGAACTCTCTACAACGTACATATAGGAAGAAAGGGTGAAAGCTCATAAATTCAAGGGTTCGACAGCAACAACAAACTATAGTCTGTCCATTAATTCGTGAGCACGTTTGAAATTGATTTTCTCTAAAACTACCTGTTGGATCTCAGTGATTTTTGCATGCAGCCTTAGAATATCCATGCCGCTAAAATAAAGCTAACCAGTAGTCCATAGATGCTACGGATTTTGCACATCGGCGAATTCCTTTGATCTTTTATGACAATTGCAAATACGGGGGCTCAAATTTTAGATTTTACAGTATCCTAGAATTTGTCCATGTCAATTCTATTCATAGGTGTATCTCCATATTAACTTGATAGGTCAAGTAATTAAGTGTGTTGCCCTTTATGTGCAATCGTGAACTTGGATACAATATGCAACAGTTAGTCCTCCCTTCGGTCACCATTAGACCCCAGGGTGTCTTAACTTCACCACAAATTGTATGATGGTAGACGCATTTGGATATGGAAATGTATACGTTGCTATTTCTCAGTCTGTAATCACAATATGATTTGTATCATCCCGAATCTGACGATTCCATGAGGTTGATAATTGTTACTGGCTGGACAAATTGTAATCCATCTCGGTGCCAGTACTCGTCTTCCTCTCGGAGCACATGTTCAACACACTTCTTCCAGAACTGCATGTCTATCATTGAGAAGGACTCACGTGTCAGAACTTCAACATCACACATTTTAAACGTCCTGTTCTGTTCGGCAACTTGCCCTTTACTTTAGCCCAGACAAGCTCTATCGGATTGAGGTGAGCATGATATGGAGGTAGTCGCAAAGACGTGTGGCCGTATTCCGCAATGATTTTGTCAATATGAAACACCTTTGTCTTATTTGTCATCCTCACCAGGTGCAACAACTCGGGTTTCAAATATGTATCATCGAAGCTGACATTTTCCTTAGCAAGCCAAGTCCTAATTTGATCTTTTGTATTTGATGCAGTTGGTACTTTGTCTTCCGCTGATACTGCGTTGTGATAGGATGCATTATCCATTACCAAGCATGATGGTCTGTTTAGAATTGGAAGTAGATCTTTCTCCATCCAGTGCCTGAAAATATGTCCATTCATTTCTGTGTGTAGTCCCTACCGTCGGTACTTTTGATTGGAAAATAAGTCCAGCGTCATGGACAAGACCTTCTTCACTGCTTCCTGCATGTGTTAGTATAATACGCTGGCCTTTGCTGCTTGGTATTTTTCTTTTCTGTTCACCGTCTACTGATTGCCATTCTTTAGCATTGCTGTGGTGAGCATTGACCCAGAATTCGTCCAAATATACAATATCATAGCCTTGCCTCCGCCGCTCACGGATCTGCATCAGGTATTTACTTCGGGCAGCAATTAAATGTGGCTTTTCACAAATAATATTCCTGCCGCCTATAGTTTTTCTGAAGGTGAAGCCGGCGGTTCTTACAATTTTTCATAGAGTACTTTTAGAAATGTCTATGCTGCAATCTGATTGCAGTTTTAATTTCAGTTTCCTGAGAGTAACAAGTTGATTTGTCACAAACATTTTCAAGAGCTCCCGTCTTATGACATCTATGTCAAAGTCGTCAATTGTTCTTTTCCGTCCTTGTTTGACATTAGTGCACTTTGTGTCCTGTTTAATCCATGGGGAAAAGGATTCTCTATTCAGACCAAGCGCCAGTTGCGTTCGTTTTTCAGGGTTATGAATATCGCAATATAGATGACCTCTCTTAGATTCCCTACGGAAGTGTTGGTATAGTAAAACTGTAACCTTCTGCATTGTTATAAATGTGCACTTCAGACTCATTATGAATGTGATATCAATGTCAGTTTTGATAAGCCAACAAATATTATACAATAGCTTCATACAAATAGCGAGATACGCCTATAACTATACAACGGTATCCCAATTATAACGTCATATGCTTTCCGCTTTCAAAGTCGACTGGGTTAGGTGCACGGGATTTCGTGAAATTGTTGTATACTCACGATATTTCTATGTTACCATAATGTATTTTTAGAACAACGCGTCGGTGTACCGTAGATCTGTTACTATTGTGTACAATCCGGTGAGGTTGATTTTAATATAACCTGAAGAAGAAATATTTCAAACTACATCAAATTTTCTTGGAAAAAAATATTTCTCGGGGTACATAGTAATCTTGTGTTTGCTTCTTCTTCTTCTCTTCCATCATTTACTTATTTGTAGAAGTGTTGGGAGGAGGGCATATTGATCTTGTGTCTGCTTGTTTTAAGGCACTTTGTAAGCTGATATTCATTTTCGTAAGGCTGTTATAGATGCCGTCGCTCCATCTTTTGCGTGGTCTTCCTCTTGCCTTGTATGCATTATACTTTTTATGTGTGGCTCTCTGTGGTAGGCGATACCAGGACATTCTTAGTCAGGTGTCCAAACCATTTAATCTGTTGTTCTTTTATGAATTGCATAACTGGTTTCACATTCATTCTTCTTATGATTTCTTCATTTCTAATTTTGTCTCTTATTGTCACACCTGTAAGTGTACCTGGTTCAAACATCGCAGCGGAAAAGTTGCGGGAAAATCGTGCAAATTCGTTTCCGTGGGATTTTTACGAAAGGTAAAAATATACATCACCGTTCAGAAAGCAATGGCAAACTACTGAACGTATAAGTGTTAACTGGAAAATCAAAGACTCGTTTACTGTTGTTGATGGCTAAGTCATGTAAAGGATATGCTGCGTTTTTCGATTTTTCAATTGCTAGTGCAGATGAAACCAAAAACTCTTTGGCCATACCGGGAGTTGAACCCAGATGGGGGCGCAAATTGGGGTGTAAAGATTAGAACCACTGTTACCTGCCACGCATTTTGCAAGAGGCGACTAAGGAGGTTAGCCGTGGGGCTAGCTACCCAACACCGTAAAATACACTAGATGACTATAGAACGGAGAGCGAACCGAGTAAACGCTGGATGAAACCGGACGCATCGCTGAAGGATAAGCTCCAGAGCTCCAAATGGTGCTGAAGATGTGACGTAAAATACACTAATGCTAAGGCTGCATGAATCAGATTTTCACATGAATAGAATTTATGGGGAGTTCTGGTACATCGGTCTGGGCGGTGATCGCGAGAGAGAGAGACCCAGATCACCCGAATGGGTGCCGCACACTAAACCATTTGATCAGAAGCTCCTCTTTGTTCTTATCAATTTAACAAAATAACTTGTTGATACTTGGAGATATATTATTGAATACTGTTAGGCTGGTATATTTCATTGATCGTTTTCACACGATGGATGATGTGATCAATATGTTGGAGAAATATTCACGTCAAGCGCAACACACCTGGCACAAGATAGGAAACTAACTCTCCCACGCTTCACGGCAAATGTAGTTAAGATGAGAAGAGAATATTCCACAACTACTTTGGAATTGACCCCGAACTACACGCTTAAGAAGCGAGTACACTAATTACTACGCTAATGAGGCTCTCATAAAATGGCAAATAAACAGGAACATGAGAATAAAAATCCTGGCATATCCTTTACAAGACATCGCTATCAACAACAGTAAACGAGTCGTCATTATTCTAGGTACCACTTATACGTTCAGTAGTTTGCCAATGAGAAGTGTGACATATAAAGAGATACGAAGGGCTGGAGAAGACCTTCATGGAAGGAGGCATCCCTACAGTAAGGAGAAGAGGAAGACCACGTAGAAGAACGATACAGGATGTAACTAATGGTCTGAGCATGACGGCAGAAGAGGCGATACTTCTGGCTTATGAGAGAGAGAAATTTCGAAGGACTGTTGAGGTGGCAAAGTTCTGCTCAGGACAAGCTATTTGATGATGATGAGTTTGCTATTGCTTTCTGAACGGTGAGGTCTGTGTTATACCATTCATAAAATTCCACGCGAACAAATTTGCTTCCAAACTGCCTGCCGTGGTGTTTGAACCAGGTACACTTGGGTTATGATCGAGCTCACTACCACTTAAGATACAGAAGCTCACCAACATATCAACACAGAAACTAAACATTAATATGAACTACAGAACTTGGTTTAAGAGTTGTGATCGGTCACCTAGACAACCAACACAGAACACTATGAGAATTAGTTTAGCTTGTAGTCATAGAAACCAGATCTCAATGTCGGAAATCATAAACAGAAATATATCTATTGTCTTTTATTTGTTTATGCGTGGCACGTGGCAACATAAGGCCGACTAACTCAGACGGGGAATACCAAAATTCTTGTTTAATGAGTGCTGGTTTTTATAAGTATTTGATAGAACATTGCAAGCTTTTCTGCAATTTTGCACAATTCTACGAACCCATGGTTATTTATTGATTGAACTTGTTACATAATTCCTGAGTGTTAAACTGAACTTGTTACATAATTCCTGAGTGTTAAACTGAACTTGTTACATAATATAATCTTTCATAAATAATTTAGCAGGCTTTGTTTGTTTTTTAAATGAATGTCTTTATCGAACAATAATTGAATACGAGGATCACTTGACGGTTGCGGCCTTAGTTCCTAGAAGTTTTACCTGAGCCCACCAGCTTTATGTTATCGGAGGCTATGGACATGAACTAACAGCATGGTGACTAAATGCAAGTATTATTAACAACAGAAATTGGTAAAGTTATTGTGACCGTGCACCTAGCGACTCAACACAGTTCACTATGATAATAAGTTTGGTGTTTAGCCAGAAACTGGATCTAACTGTCTGGAGTCACAAACAGAACTATATTTATTATCTAATTTTGTGTCTATCACATGCTGACCTGATAACATGTCTAATAACATGGGGATGTAGAGGATATATATATATATATATATATATAGTATACGATATCGATTGATGTATAAGTAGCGTTGCTAGATAAATATCTATACTTCTCTGTGTAAATTATAATTCTTGGAATATGTTCACAAAGTTAAGAGGAAATAGTATGGTTATTGCTGGGAAACTCTGGTTCAGTCTTCGGTACGGCCAATGTGTTTTTCTGTCACGGAAAGGGTGGAAGGGATGAGAGGGGGTCCATTAACAAAAATCCTAACCTGAAAAGTTTCATGGTGACATCACTAGCCATGCGTCTATTGGTAAAATCACATCTCTTCGGCTCTCAGAGATTGTTCGATCTGTGTGTTTAAGTCCATGACTCGCATCCGTATGTCAGTATTGGTTCTATTTAGCACTATATTGGTTCTATTTAGCACTATATTAGTTCTATGTAGCACTATATTGGTTCTATGTTGCACTATATTGGTTCTATGTCGCACTATATTGGTTATATGTAGCACTATGTTGGTTATATGTAGCACTATGTTGGTTATATGTAGCACTAAATTGGTTATATGTAGCACTATGTTGGTTATATGTAGCACTAAATTGGTTATATGTAGCACTATGTTGGTTATATGTAGCACTATGTTGGTTATATGTAGCACTAAATTGGTTATATGTAGCACTATATTGGTTATATGTAGCACTATGTTGGTTATATGTAGCACTAAATTGGTTATATGTAGCACTATATTGGTTATATGTAGCACTATATTTGTTCTATGCAGCACTATATTGGTTATATGTAGCACAGTATTGGTTATATGTAGCACTATATTGGTTCTATGTAGCACTATATTGTTTCTATGTAGCACTATATTGGTTCTATGTAGCACTATATTGGTTCTATATAGCACTATATTGGTTCTATATGTAGGAGGAAGGTTACCAAGTGACATCTGGTGAACCAGACAATTAGCTGAGTTGTAGTGGTAGATATTTTATTAGTAGAGACTTAGTGTTTGCAAGCCAATAATCCTCTCTAAGCAGAATGGCAGAGCTTAAAGGAGACACTGACGTAGGGAAACTAATCGACGCAGTTTTGTGTAGTGACCGCTTAGTAACGGGAGTGAACTGAAAAAAGAAGGACAAAAACACTTGAGAGAATCGGACGTGTTTTGTCTGACCACATGAAGTAACATCACTTAATAAATGAATATGAAGTCTTCACGATAGAGTTTGTACTATTATTGTGCTCTGTACCATCGTCGTTACCACTGGGGATAATATAAAGACAACAGATTTCCTACAGCTAGCGCCATACCGCAAAAGACACCACTAACAATGAACACGTACCAAACTATAACAATGATACTCCATGCTCGACACTACAACATATGCAACACTATATTGGTTATATGTAGCACTATATTGGTTCTATATAGCACTATATTGGTTCTAAATAGCACTATATTGGTTCTATGCAGCACTATATTTGTTCTATGTAGCACTATATTTGTTCTATGTAGCACTATATTGGTTCTGTGTAGCACTATATTGGTTATATGTAGCACTATATTGGTTCTATATAGCACTATATTGGTTCTAAATAGCACTATATTGGTTCTATGCAGCACTATATTGGTTCTATGTAGTACTGTATTGTTTCTATATAGCATTATATTGTTTCTATGTAGCACTATGTTGGTTCTATGCAGCAGTATATTGTTTATATGTAGCACTTTATTGGTTCGGTGTAGGACTATATAGGATGTATGTAGTACTATATTTGTATTATATAGCACTATATTGGTTCTATGTAGTACTCTATTGGTTCTATATAGCACTATATTGGTTTTATGTCGCACTGTATTGGTGATATGTAGCACTATATTTGTTCTATATAGCACTATATTGATTCTTTATAGCACTATATTGGTTCTAAGTAGCACTATATTATTTCTATGTAGCACTATGTTGTTTTCATGTAGCACTATGTTGTTTCCATGTAGCACTATATTGTTTCTGTGTAGCACTATATTGTTTCTATGTAGCACTATATTGTTTCTATGTAGCACTATATTGTTTCTATGTAGCACTATATTGGTTCTGTGTAGCACTAAATTGGTTCTATGTAGCACTATATTGGTTCTATGTTTAGTTTAGTCGTCGGATCACCATCACTGCACGTCGAACAAATTAGTCCATAAGTGCTCTGATCTCTCCCTCAGTATGTCCATCAGCGTGTGGCGACTAACGACACCGGTTCTTTGTTGGTTTACAATTCTTCTTTGTCTGCCAGCATAGCGTTCTTGTCGAGCTACACCACACTTAACTTTGAGTTCTTGCAGTCTGGTTAGTGTTGTGGATTCACCGCTATTACGTGAATCATGTACACGTCCTCTCTCCTTAAGGGATTTATAATATCAGCCTGGTCCATTGCTCGTCCGCTTTGGACAGCAGCCATACCTGCAAGCCTATCCGCACGTTCATTCCCCTTACACCTGCATGCCCTGGCACAAAAATAAAACTGATCTTTGTCAGCTTAGACCTCCCCAGCGATTCTATCCAATGTCTCCTAGCCCATCCTGTTTTCTATTCCATTCATTTTTTAAAGTATAGACAGCACAACAAAACAAAACAAAATTGGTTCTATGTAGCACTGTTTAACTCGCGTTCTGATATGTGCTATACATCTCTTTTTATTCTACAGCTTTGAAGCAGCCCATGACTAGAGAAAGTAATATCTGATCACAATGTGCGTGAGATCGAGACCCTAGTAGGATCAAATACGAAAGACAAAAACGTAGGAGCAGTGGACTGGAAAATCGTTCTCCAGTTCACCCATGTGGTGCCGGGGTCCGCAAGAGAAGGAAATAATAGTACCACTGCGACCTACAAGGCATGTCGTAAGAGGCGACTGATGTAGGACCTAAGAAATCTACCCTAGTAAATAAAAAGCATTGCAGAAATCTGATGTGCAGGCCTACTTGTAGGCGAATAACTAACACAACGTACAATCACTTTTAGGCTCAGATCACATACAAATCACACAGAGTGGTTAATATTTAAGTTGTCGATATGGAGCGTTGGAAGATGATGATTAACTACTTCTTCTTCTTTTCTTCTTTTGTCGTCACACTGTTAACGGGTTGTTGCTCAGTGTCGTCACACTGCTAATGGGTTGTTGCCCAGTATCGTCACACTGCTAACGGGTTGTTGCACAGTATCGTCACACTGCTAACGGGTTGTTGCACAGTGTCGTCACACTGCTAACTTGTTGTTGCCCAGTGTCGTGATTTTCTGTTTTTGTCTTGCGCTGTTCTGGTGGCTTGGATGATTGCTATTTTTGCTCTTTCACAGGATTCTGCTATGCCATCTAACCATCTTTTTCGTGGTCTTCCTCTCGACTTCTTTCCTGACGTTCTGTTTTAGAATACTTTGTATACTGTAGAGTTTGGATGCATTCTTATTAAGTGACCAAACCACTTCATTTTCAATGTAATTCAAGCAAGGTTCTGTGCCATCTTTCTTTATTATGCTGATGTTGGTGACTCTGTCTTTTCTGGTTTTTTGTAACATTTCTCAGGCAGCGCATTTCACATGTAGTTATTTTTGTGATTGCGCTTTGCTCATTGTCCATGTTTGGCTCTGGTAGCACAAAATAAGTATAAAAATGATGTTGATCATCTGTTGCTCAGCTGCCTGTGATCAACGAACATTCAACATGTAAAAGAAATGACACAAACTTATGTATTGTCAAAGCAATTTCTCCCGTATAATATCTTTATAAACGTACCGATATTTTCTTCCTAGCTTATCTCACAGGAAATAAAACTACTTGTTTATGGCTCTCTATCTGGTGAGAGTCTCAAACTATATCTTCGATGGGGAAAAACAACTTCCAAGCAGAGTGAAGATGGTGGTCTCATATCTATTCTTATGAAAGTCTATTCTCTGGTACTGGTGGATCTCTGATGATGATGGAAACCTCTAAGTCATTAGAAGACGGTTGTCTCAGATCTATGTCTATAAGTGTCTGTTCTCCGTACTGGTATTTATCTAATGATGTGGAGACTTCTAAGTGATTGGAGACGACTGTCTCTGAAATATATCTCTAACTTCTTTGTGACCAGACTTTACCTGACGTATATCTCTGGCATCTCTGTGATCGGACTGTCTCTGACGTATATATATATATATCTGTCTTCTCTGTTATCGGACTGTCTGTCTGTGACTCTGACAGTTTCTATCTGTACTGTTGTGCTCGATTCCACTATATATATATATATATATATATATATATATATATATGTACTCGTCTCCGTTGATTCACGAAGTCAAAGATTTCATTGAATCCTTAGATGTCCCAGAAAATTGACGTCAAATAGTCTGGACATCAGATACGTTTTTGGAAAAACTTCTTCTTCTTTTGTCGTCACACTGCTACCGGGTTATTGCCCAGTGTTGTGGTTTTCTGTTTTTGTCTTGCGCTGTTCTGGTGGCTTGTATGATTGTTACCTTTGCTCTTTCACAGGATTCTGCTACGCCATCTAACCATCTTTTCCGTGGTCTTCCTCTTGCCTTCTTTCCCGATGTTCTGTTGTAGAAGACTCTGTATACTGTGGAGTTTGGATGCATTCTTATTAAGTGGCCAAACCACTTCATTCTTTGTTTCTCTATGTAATTCAAGCACGGTTTGTGTTAACTTTCTTTCTTATGCTGATGTTGGTGATTCTGTCTTTTCTTGTGTTGTTGGTAACTTTTCTCAGGCAACGTATTTCACATGTAGTTATTTTTGTGACTGCGCTTTGCTCAATGTCCATGTTTGGCTCTGGTAACACAAAGTAGGTATAAAATACTGTTGATCATTTGTTTCTTTGCTGCCTGTGAAATTTTTGGGTGCCTTAACAATGGGGCTAGCTGGTAGGTTACAGCATTTGCTTTTGCACTCTAGCCTCTATCTCTCTATCTAGTTTTCCGTCTTCTGTGAATGTACTTCC